>CM055201.1:3421285-3854238 GCA_029224185.1 Karalla daura
ACTCCGCTGAGGTGCAGTGTGTGGGTCAAGGCCTGGTGGTATGTCAGAGCCTGGGTGGACGAGCCCCAGTTCACATCTGGAAGTGGAGGGGAGGGGAGGGGGGGAGGGGGGAGGGGGGGAGAGACACGTGTCAAAGGCCGCGCGGTTCACGCGGCGCGGCAGACGGCTGGAAGACTTTATCTGTGTGCGTAGCTGCGTGTCAAACTGAGCGCGCGCGCGCGCAGGTGTGTGTGTGTGTGTGTGTGTGTGTGTGTGTGGGGGTGGGTGGGCGTGCACGCGTGAGGAAGTGAAAAGAGGACACGGCCAACTAGCCTGGTCTCGGCCATGCGTCCATGTGCCGTGACCCGATCGCGTCCGATTCCAGACGTTCTGGACCGGCCCGAGCCGCTCTTGCTCCACACGTGGAAACCGGAGCTCAGCCAGGAACAACAAGGACGCGCCGTCCGACCGGCCGACCCACCTGGCTTCTTGTAGCTGACGTAGATGTAGAGGCCCAGGACGATGACGTTGGTGAGGGAGCGCGGCCCACCAGTTGATGACGAACATCACCACGCAGCACAGCACGGCCCCGGCCAGCGACACCCACATGTTGTAGTACTTGAAGCTGGGGCGCCATCCTGCGCACCGACAGAGAGAGGGGGGGGTTAGGGTCGAGGTAACGACCCTCGGGTCAGGAAACGCGGGGGAACGCGTTGCTCGCGTTAGGGTCGGGGTGTCCACTTTGCTCAGGGGAGCCCTGAGCCGGAACCGGAGTTAATGGGGCCCCGTAAAGGCCAGCGGAGACTCTTCTCCGGTAGTTTTCTTTTTTAAAATATTAAACATGGCTGTTAAAGAATGTGGACAAAGGGTATCGGGGGGGGGGGGGGTTACAGAGAATGGGAGTTAGCAGCCTGTTAGACCGCGGCACTGCGGCTTCTAGCGCGCAGAAGCTAGACTAGCGGGATTTTAGTGATGGGGACTGCGTGTGGTTACACAATGACAAAGAGTCTAAAAACAAAGCGCGGGACGTAAAGGGTACACTGTCGGCGCCGTCTCCCTCAGCGCCACGCGTTACGAGACCCCGAGGGAAACGCGTCCCCCGTGAGGAGGAGGAGGAGGGGCGGGGGGGGGCGGCACGAGGCGAGCACGCCAAATGGGGTCTGTCAGATTTTGCGGTCCATCATTGCGTTGCCGCTTGGCCCGGGATTCGAACCATGTACCATTTAAGTCCGCGCCACTATATACGACCCGCTCGGGGGGTGACCGGGATCAGAACAGAGAATATGTACTGGAGTTCAGCTAGAGCTTTGGTATTGAGAAGGGCGGGGGGAGGAAAAAAAAGAAGCACAGAGCTCAATAGAGGAAAATGCATTTTTTCGTTCGTCGATTTGCTGCGTCCTGAAGGGCCGGGTCAAAGGCCCACATGGACAAAAAGAGACGCGTTTTCCCCCACTCACCTGCGGCGGTGTCCATCCACGCTACATTCTGGTCTGCGATTTCTACTCGGAATCGGAACGCAGTGTCGTTTCTCTCTCACAGTCCTCCCCAACGTTTGAGACCCCCCCCCCCCCTTTCGGAGTGAGGAGCATTTCCGCTCATTGCTCATCCTTTCTCGTCCTTTCGAATTTTCCGAGCAATCACGAGTAAGCGCGGCACGTTCCATGCAATTAACCCCCGGTTTGTCTTTCGGCGTGTCCGAACTCTGACGAGGGGGATCGGATGAAGCCGAACATCGAACGGTACAAAGCTGAGGGGGGGGGGGGGGGGGGGGGGGACATCCGTGCATTGACTAACGCCGTTTCAGTTTCTCTCCGAGATACACATCCGTGTCTTACACTGCTGCCTGAGATTTCCGAGGCCCCGAGGGTCCGGCCTTCGCTGGCTGTTACTGCGGACTAGACCCCGGGCATCGCAGTCGATGCGAAAACACAAAGAAGCGGGATGCTTCGGTTCGCGACGTCTATCTACAGAAGAAAACGAACCTGCTCTACCGCTGGACTCGGCTCTGGATTGTGCCGTGAGAGCAATTGCGAGAGACGATACAGCCGAACAATTGCCCAAGTCGTTTCCCGTCCATGCTCTTGCGCTGGTCACAAATGGGAAACACGCTGACCTTCGAGAGAGTCTAAGAGGACATGCTACAACATAGCCTAGCAGCACATATGCTCAGCGAATGAACAGTGTTATCTTACAACTCACTTGTGACCACATACAGTATATACACCGCACATATACCACACATCTCTTCAAGCCTCCTGCCTGAAAAGCCTCGTTCTCTTGTTTGATCTGTATTCTATACTGTACGTTGCCCGGTCTTTTGTCTTTTCTCATAACCGAGACGAAATATGGCTGGAAAAAGGGTTTCGTGGAGCGCAAATGGGAATTGCCTGTGGATTGAGCCGACCGTCACGTGGATGCTACTGCAGTACACAAAACACACGAATCCTGTCTCAGGTTTGCTGCCAGATTGCACAGGCAGTCAGACAGGGCCTGGTCTTATGAGCTCTAAGCCCTTTGAGGCTTTGGATATGTCCGTGAACCTCTTATTAATTCCCATCACAGTCACTGTCTAACTGGCTGTCGGGCTTGTGACTCCGCCATGGCAGCTCCTGTGTCTCTGCACTCCAAGAGTGGGAGGGGTGGGGTGGGGGCTATTACGGTTCACTTACCTGGGGAGTTAGCCAGGGACGCGTGGAAGACAGAGAAGTTGATCAAGGCGTAGGACGCAAGAAAAAGTTGGAGATGATGGGCGCGATCACGTTCAGCTGGGCTGCAACGAGAAATCGTCATTTTCAAAACGGGCCCAAAGTCAGACCTGCGACCACAAGCCCGCCAGCGTTGAAGAGCCACACAGCTGGCCCCTCATGAGAGGTCAAGGAGTAGCCGAATGTCAACTTGAACAGGTTACCAACAAGCTACTGGGCAGAACGGAGTGACTCAATGTGGCCCCGTTACAAGAACCAGACACGTCCTACTCGTATTGGGGCCAGATGTTCTGCGTTGGGTGAGGGTACGTTTTGAACCAACAAATTATAAGTGAGTGATCGTGCTTTTTGCGTGCGTGAGTGCAGCCGTACCGATGAGAATGAAGGCCAGGGCGATGCCGAAGGTCAGGATGTAGCCTCTCAGGGGCTCGTTGTTCTTGCCGTATCCCTTGGCGAACATGCCGAGGCCGGGGTAGATGTTGTCTTTGCACAGGGCCTGGGGTGCACAACAGATTTTCAGCTGCCCACACTGAAAAACTCCAAAACGTAAGGTAGCCTGATGATGAAGGTATACTGGACACGGTTTAGGTCTTCCAGTCTGACCTGAAAACTTTGGGAGCGCTGACGAGAGAGGCCAGGGCGGAGGACAGGGTGGCAGAGAAGATTCCGGCGGTGATGATGGGCCCGAAACCAGAAACCAGACTCATCACCTGAATGGGTCGATGAATCCATGCCAATGTTTCAATTCATGTTTTGGTTTTTGCACGTCACAGCGCATTTGTTGCATTCAGATGTCCCGATAAGAGCCGCCTCGTACCTGGAAGTCGTTCTGCAGACCAAAGCGGCAGCCGTCTTTCTCACTCCTGCAGGTGGAGAAGTCGAAGCCGAACTTGCAGGCGGCGTCGGAGCAGTTCGCCATGAACTGCGCGCTGACCGTGTCGTTCACGTTCCCGGTGGCGTCCCTCACGATGCAGGAGCCTGGTCGGAGGAAACGATTGAGAGCGACTGAGAGCCTGGAAATGCCATGCGCTTGGAGCTCGTGTGGGGGCGCGTGGCACGCGGCGCAGCTGTCACAGCGGCCGCACGAGAGAGAGCACCTGTCGAGACGGCGACGCCCAGGTAGACTATTCCTGTGATCAATATGGCCAGAAGGGTTCCCCTGGGGATGGCCAGCTGCGGGTCCTGCAACAGGCCGCAACACACACACACATTAGGCACCCTGAACTGTGCACATTGTGATTTAGAGACCGTTTCTGATCGAAGGTCTACAGTCTGTGTCTCATAAGGGGGGCGGGGGGGGGGGGGGGGGGGGGGGGGGGGGGGGGGGCAGTTTCAGATGACTTACGGCCAGGTCCCTGAAATGTTGGCTCCGGCCAAAATACCAGTGGCTGCGGGGAAGAAGATGGCGAAGACGGAGAAGAACGTTTCTCCTCGGAAGTCCGGACCCATGTTTTCCCACATGATCGCACCTGGCGGCAAACACGGTTTTGAAACACCAACAGGCCGCCTCACACAACCGCCAGTGCCCGCCTTGCAAAAGCTCACAGTTCTAACGTTTATGCGGTGTTTAGACTCGGGCTGAACTTAATTGATCCCTTTGGGATGACCGCCTCAGGCAAATTTACATTCAAAGAATAAGACGGCATAAAGAGAGTAAACGATGTACATGAAAAGATCTCATCAGGATAAGAAGAGAAAAGTCTTACTAAACAGTAAAATCTTGATAAATAAACGTTAAACTCTGAATGAACAGCGAGCTCTTAAGAGGACAATGTGATCTCACTTAACGTGAGACTGTCGGGCTGGTTTCACTCAGAAGACAGTGCAACATCATACCATCGTAGCCGAAGAAGCCCATGGATTCCTTGGACTTGAAGGAATGAAGCTTCCAATGAAATAGTTGATGATGGCTGTGATGAGGACGATGAGCAGGAAGATCTGGGCCTACAGGGGAGATAACACTGTGTGAAGTCTGTGTGTGTGCGCACGTGTGTGTGTGTGTGTGTGTGTGTGTGTGTGTGTGTGTGCGCGTGTGCGCGCAGCAGAGCTGGAGTCATACCTTGGCCTCCCACTCCATTCCCGCCACGGAGATGCCCAGCAGAAGGATCACTGTGATGGTGCCGATGATTCGGATATCATTGATTTCATCCGTCATGAGGGCATCCACGCTCTGCGAGACAAAGCAGGGCTTGTCGGGATAGACCGTCGCGCGACGCACAAACTGGCAACGTCGCAACAGGCGCGCAGACTCACGTTTAGAAGCTCCACGACTGTTTCAGCGAAGCCCACCACGTACATGGCCAACAGGCCACGGCGTTGGCGAAGGCAAAGATAAGGCCGATAGAGCCTCCGAACTCTGGGCCCAGACTTCTGGATATCAAGTAGTACGCTCCACCTAGGGCGAAAACAAGGAGAGGTCTTAGTCACGGTTCGCTGTTGGGAAACGGGGGCCCATTTGAAGCAATCAAAACCACTTACACATTAAAGACTTTCAGAGTCAAAAAGTCAAGGCGCAAAGCAGAGCTGAAGTGACTCTTGTTAGCATTGCCGACTAAAAGGCGGAGGATGGACTCGTATTAAGCAATCATCGTATTAAGCACTAAAGCCGTATCTCACGGAGCAGGAAAAATACAGCTCCCGAAGAGGTCCGCGGAGAGCTGAGACCTTTGACTTTCTGTCAAAAAAACAACGACTCCAATTTGCTGAGAGACGATGACAATCCGAAATCTACTCAAATACGATTTACTGCTCATCTGAACATGAACCTGCCTGACCCCTTTATGCTGACGCAGTGACTGGGAACACGTTACCCACATCTGGCCGAGCTGCACCAGCTCCTGTCCCATTGGTTCCAAAGAGAGAAAGCTACGCCAACCCTAACCCCAACCCCAACCCCAACCCAACCCCAACCCTAACCCAACCCCAAGCCTCTCGCTGTGAGGATGGCTGAAGTGCATAGAAGTGCGTAGAAGACGGTGGCAAGTACCTCCTCGTACAAATCCTAACCCTATCCAAAGACAGAAAGCTATGCTAACCCCAACCTAACCCTAACCCTAACCCTAACCCTAACCCCAACCCCAAGCCTAACCCTAAACCCCAACCCTCTTGCTGTGAGGATGGCTGGAGTGCGTAGAAGATGGTGGTAAGTACCTCCTTGTACAAATCCTAACCCTAACCCCTATCCAAAGACAGAAAGCTATGCTAACCCAAGCCTAACCCTAAACCCTAAACCCTAACCCCAACCCTAAATCCTAACCCCAAGCCTCTCGCTGTGAGGACAGCTGAAGTGCATAGAAGACGGTGGCAAGTACCTCCTCGCACAAATCCTAACCCTAACCCTATCCAAAGAGAGAAATCTATGCTAACCCCAACCCTCACCCTATCCAAAGAGAGAAGCTATGCTAACCCCAACCCTAACCCTAAATCCTAACCCCAAGCCCCTTGCTGTGAGGATAGCTGAAGTGCATAGAAGACGGTGGCAAGTACCTCCTCGCACAAATCCCTAACCCCTAACCCTATCCAAAGAGAGAAATCTATGCTAACCCCAACCCTAACCCTATCAAAGAGAGAAAGCTATGCTAACCCCAACCCTAACCCTAAATCCTAACCCCAAGCCCCTCGCTGTGAGGGTGGCTGGAGTGCATAGAAGACGGTGGCAAGTACCTCCTCGTACAAATCCTAACCCTATCCAAAGAGAGAAAGCTATGCTAACCCCAACCCTAACCCTAAATCCTAACCCAAAGCCTCTCGCTGTGAGGATGGCTGGAGTGCGTCGAAGGTGCGTACCTCCTCGTACAAATCCGTTGGTGCGATGGCGGAGGTGGAGAGGCGGTGATGGTGGTCACCACGGTGGCCATCAGGACGATCAGACAGGAGAGAGCTGCGGGGGGAGGGGAGGGGGGGGGGCGGGGGAGAAGACAAAGATGTTACACACTTCACGGCGCACACATGGCGCCGCACTGAGAAGAACGCGCGTGGCCGTCCACAGTTTGCCGACGGGCGGACAGACGGCTCCGGGGGGACCGTGTGAGAAGTCTCAGCGTGCGGCCGCAAAAAAGGCGCTGCCATTTCCCACCGTGGTGGAGAATCACAGAGGAGTGGCGCTGGGGGGGGGGGGGAGGGAGAGGGGGGGCTCTGCGCCGACTGTGAAATGGGAAAAGCGGGAGGGTGACTCAGGGCGGCTCCGGGACGAGCGCGACCAGAGAGTGTGGCCGTGTGGATAGACGGGCCCGGGAGCGCTCGCTCTCTGGACTCCCCGAGATCCCAATCTGGCGGTTACGTGTGGTCTTTGTCACATCAAAGCGAAAACGCTGGCTCGCAGATCAAACGGCCCGCCGGGATTATCTACTGTAACGTTACGAGAAAAAAAAGAGGGAGGAGGAGGAGGAGGAGAGGAGGAGGAGGGGGGAGGGGGGGGGCATTAAAAGGTCAGTCGACCCAAATAACAAAAACACTGTGTTTTATTACTTCTTCCCAGTGGAACGTCTCGGCGCAGCTTTGGTTTCATGCACTCAAGTTAAGAAAGCTTTGGCTGCAACAGTGTAAATATTTGGAACTTCTGAAAATACACTTTGATGTTGGAGAAGATATCCTGATTTGTTTTTTTACGTGTCCTCTTACTTGTTTTGTCTATTATCTTTTAGCACCGACTATTGGTTGGTTGTTCCACTTAGCTGCACTGGTTGAACAGTCTCAGTTCATATTTTGCTGGTATTTTTGTTCCATTTCGTGTGCTTTCCCCACATTTCAAACAAAGCAGACGGCCATGATGATCTTTAAAACTGCAACACCTTATTCAGCACAACGCACACTTTCTGCCGTTTTCACCAAAAGTCAAAGCTGAGCATTCCCACTCAGACTGTGAGAGCATAGTCACACTTAACAAAGACTAAACTCAAATTCATAGGCGTCTCCTGTGGCTGAAACCTTTTGGTGTTGCTTTTTCAACTTCTCATCCCATAAAATTGCACGGGGACATTGCGACTACTCTTTCTGCAACAGTTTCAGTTGTACGTAGTGTGTGGTAATTCAATTGTTTATGCTGTGTTTTCCTCGTTTGACTGCAACTTTGACTACAAATGAAAACGGAAGCGATGAGACACTAATCGGTGTGAAACCATGGCTGGAATGGAAAGAGTCAAGCAAGCGCTGCAAAGGCAGAAGCAACGCAGGTTTAGCAAGTGTAGCATTTGTAAGACGTGGTGTGCATTGTGGAATACGGCTTGTATCCGGTTGCAACTCTGCTCATGTTGCGTGCGTACCGCTGTTTACAAAAATGATTCCACATCTCTGAAAGTGAACAATCAACTCGCAACATGTACTTTTCTTACGACATGAGGTTCGCACAACCCCCTCAGTTGCAGGGAGCTTACTGCCCGCTGTGAAAAACATGACCTAAACATGAGATCCTCAACAGCAGCTCGGTCTGGTCTCTGCTTACCGATGCCGGCCTGACCCACGATCCATGACATGCGGATGAAGAGCATCACACCCCAAATGTTCAACATGCAGCGGACCTGCAGAGGACAGAGTGTTAGTGTGGAATGTCAAAATGTGAAAAACTGTCTAGTGTAAACATATGATTACTAACACACGGCATTTTCATTAGGGCTGCACAGTGTATCGCGAATGAATCACAACCGCAATAGCAACATGTGCACATATTGCAAAGACTGGCAGAACAGCGGTGAATGGTATGTTATCATGCGCTACACATTCATGCTCTGCCTAAATGCCCCCCCCCTACCCCCAATATGCTGGTTAGTAATATTGGTTTGCAAGAAAAAAAAAGACACCTTTTGTTTCCTTGTTACAAAACCAATACAAACTCGCTTAAGCTCAACCGTTGAGCTTTTCACGTGACGAACTGACAGAGTGGTACGTGTCGTGAGCTAAACCCGACTGAGGATCTGAGTGGACTCGGGATCGGAGTGGGTGCAAGGTTTATATAAGCGAGGAAGAAAGGACACCTCGTGTCAAAATACAAACCGAGATAACAATATCCAGACACGTCTTGGAATAGAAAAGAAAAATCCTCCGCTGACTGCACTTCTGATAAAATAAACTTGTCTGTGGTGTTGGGAGTGATTTCTTCCTCAGCTGTTAAACAGCCACTGGCCGACCATGCCAAGTGACCAGTAATTCGCACTCCTGGGCCAAAATCCTGAACATGGTGTCTCCTACTCGCAGGTACTGTTCAAATTGCATAGTGGCACGCTTCGCTCGGTGGCTGCGGTCTACTTGGCCAACTTTATCTGACCATCTGGATTAGAAGCAAGCCTGGGCTGTTTGGAAAAACATTATAACCCACATGAATAGAGCTGTGGCAGCTCTCCCAAATACCGTAAAGCAGCAAAGGACAATTATTTCGTTCCGTACGCAAGCGTCAAAGATTTTGAAACTCTCTGCCTCGTTTTGTAATTGGTGATGGTCTGACCTTAACCGGGCTAAAAACACATTTCAAGCAGAGCTGTCACACAGTTGCTGGCTCTGGATTGAGTAACAGGATTGACTGATTTTCTATGAAACTGATCAATGGAAACAATAACTCCATTAAAACAGAGGGATTAGTCTTTTATCAATCGTTGCACGACAGCTGCTGCAGGATTCCTGATTTAGCATCGTGATTTGGAAGTGTCGCAATGTTATTGGTGTCACACTTTGGGAGAGACTCACCAGCACCCCCTTGATCCAGCCAAACTTCACCACTCCTTTGGACTCGGCGGCTTCTTTGGCAGCCGCCTCCTCAGCCGGGGTCAGCTCGTCGCCATTGGCAAACCCATCTTCAAACGGCTCCTAGGAAGCACAGAATAAAAAAAATCTCGAAATCATGTTTGACTGATGGCACACCTCAGAGGAATTCGTAATCCCGGACTGTAGTGCTGTCATTTGCAGTCAACTACAACACACCGTCAATTGTCCAATCAATGTACATTTCACAAAAAGTAAGAATGTGCTTGGGTGGGTCGATGGTAGGGCTGGTGCATTTGGGGGGTATTTTCAAGGCAGAAGTGGGCATGAGTGACACAGAGTTATGTTCCTTGAGATGTCCTAACATGTCCTTCCTGCGGTACAAGGACGCAGGGACTCCCAACCTGATTGTGTTTCCATACGATTACCCCACCGCGGCATGACTCCCCACAGCAGCCGGCACTTTCAACAGGCCGGGCACACAGGCGGAGCATGTGTTACTACTGCAGTTAAAAGCACAGGAAGCCTCCCCACTGTGAGCCAACAATGCGGTGACGTCGGTGGCCTCCCCGGCCAGGGCCCGTCGGGCGCGGAGCATATTGTCCGTTCTGCGTTTACAGCGCTTGTAATGACCTCGGGATAAATACGGCACGTCTGAAAACCCGCCCTTTGTGCTTATTGTGACGCTCTCGCTACATTTCCGTCACTGGCCAGCGGCGTCAAATAAAACCCCTTTACAGCGCGTCTGCCGGACAGCTCGGACATCAACTGGACAAGAGTGTTTCTCATTTTGCCACATTGGGGTGGCACCAGAAACCAGAAGATTATAGCGCGTTATAACCAAAATCAAACTAAAGTACTGCTGTTAATTACTTAAAGAGGCACGTGAACAACAAAGGACACTGAAGTTGCATATAGTTCACCTTCCCAGAATGTTCTTTTTCACATTTCCCTTTGGAACATGCCACTCCGTGCTATTGTTTGTTCGGCATAGATAAATCATAGGAACAGACAACGACCCAAAACAAGAGTCTGCTGATTCAAGTCACAGGCTTATAACCTGCCCGAGGCAGTTCATAAGCCCGAGGTTCATTTGATGTGTTTACGATTACAATTTATGACTATTATTACCCTGGAAAACATCTTTCAACTTTCAGCTCGATTCACTCCGACACATAAACAGCATCTGCTTATGTATCCAACACGTTACCAAAATATGACCTATACATGCTGCCAGTCAACACAAGCAGTCGTGTTCTCGTTTCAGTTCATACATGGGATTTCCCTAACCATAAAAGGCATTGGAGAAATACAAATCTTGGCTAGCAGAGGCTAGCGGCGGTCCAGAAAACACGGAGAAATTTCTGTGACAAACAGCTGCGGCTATTACCGATCATGAGCCCTGCCCCTGGCGTCGCACACTCCGGTTCAGAGCGAGAGTAAGCATCGACTTGTACACAAGTTCACTCATTGACTCATATTCAATAGGATTCCACTGGCAACAGACTGAAGCGCGCAGTCCATACCTACTGGACAAGGACAGGTTACATAACTACTTTAGTCAGCGTTGTGCCATTCTGAATCACGAAATCACACGCTTAACCGATTGATAAAGCTTCTCATGTTTACGGTTCTACTTCCTTCTTATTCCATATTCAGATTTATTTCAGTAGTGATGACCTTGGGTTTATGGATTTCTCCTTCCATTGTGTCATTTTACAGCAGAAGAGGGTTGTGGTGATGAAGCTCATACTTACATACATACACATATGGCGGCCACTGGCATATGTGGACGGAGCAGTGTTTGGTAAGACAAAACGAAGACAAGAAAGGCATGCGAGTGAACACGTGTCAGCAGAGGGGCTCCATTACGCTCTGTTAGGCATATTAAAAAGGTGTTATAAATTATCCAGGAGTACTGTGCCTCTCATGGGGGGTGAGGGGTGGGGGTGTGTGCTTAGGCTTAAGCGTCACTCAGCATCACTTCACGTGGGCCATCTGTCAACACGAACACCCTTCCTGCGTCCCCTCAGTGACTCAGCAATACTGTAGCAATCCGGCTGTGGCGGGCAGGCAGGTTGCTCACAGTCCAAATCCCTTGGCCACGCCGGGGGGGAGCTTTTTCGCCTGATTGTCTTTTCATACTTAAAAGTCTCGACTCCCTTATATTTAGCACATGTTTTCAAGGCCAAAACATGATTTTTGGGTTCTACAGTATATTCAATTTAAGGCTTCACTGTAACAACATTTCGGTGCTATATTAAGTTTTACTCAATCGGATAATGCAGAACAAAAATGCGGCCAGGTAGCATCTGGATTTTTTTGATTTATTTATTGAAATTTTTTCATACTTAGGCTTTTTATTTAAACAGACTTTACGTGGGAACCTGAACATTTGAAGCCCAGCTTTGCAGGCTTTTGTCTTCATAAGTGAATCCATCACTTTGATAAAAATGTTGCATAATACCAAAGGCGGTTGAATGAAAACTGGAAAATGTTCCCTTGACCAAGCACAGATGTAAGAAAGAAAACCTTTCTACATGCCTTTATAATGCATCACCCCGCCCTACTCTCCACTGAAGATGCAAAGACAATAGGAGGATGTACACCGTCAGTCGGCCTGCAGCTCATTAACCAGTTCTAAAAGCCGAGTAAACAATACGCACATCTAGTGCAGAAATCTATGAGGCCAAGGATAAAACTCTTGGCATGAGGGATGCTGGCGATGGTCCAAAAGATGTACAGACACTCAGAACAAAGCAGGAAATTAAAGGAGGAATTCCTTTCTGGGCAACCAACAGGCCATGACAGAGAGTACTCTGACTGTACATGAGTCACTCTCCCATCCCCGGGGTTTGAAGCGTTACCTGTCTTACACTGAGGAACTTGCGGAGCAGAGACCCTGTTAAAAGGAAGTCATGATATCATCCCACTCCGGGCAATGACGCAGAGCCTGCGTTAATGGGTTCCAGGAGAGTTCAGATGAAGGAGCTGCAGAAAGTTGTACAACAAAGATGTTGTCTGAAAGGATCGGCTTTCAAAATAAAGTTAACTCGAAAGTGAGCTCGCTCATTGACTGAGTTAGCAAACCTATGGCCGGGCATTTATTGGCAGTTTTGGGACCCGGCTCTCACACTCGCCCACCATTAAGCATGTGTGGTTCAACATGCTAACCAAGCTCCGACATACCTGCATGTGACGTCAGGCTGGGCTCGCAGATTCAGAGATAATTAAATCTGTCTGGCTCAAATTATTGAAACAGCTGGAACATTACATTCTTGGCTAAGAGCAATATCGGGTCACGCTGCTAATGTCATTACGCAACAGTGAAATTAAGGTCTGTTGTCCTTGCGTGGTATTGGGGACACTGTCGACCAGGGAGCATCTGGGTGATTTGTAGTCCCTGGTCAGGCATGCTGTCAACTTGAGCTGGACTGTCTTTTCAGAGCTGCTCTACATGAGGCGAATGAATGTATAGTTTCTGGGTTTCCTCTTCAGTATCACTGTACTTAGGAGATTTGCTTTGGCTTGTGTCTCTTAACCATGCTAATGGTGTTAGGGCTCAGGAATGTGGAAAAACTGGATGCTCTGTCAGGCACACAATTGGTAGACTTCTGATGCAAAATACGAGAGTTGGATTTGGTCCAGAGTTCTGACAAATTCTGTCCACTGGTCCCTGACTAGAGCAATGTCAACATTGATTACAAAAAAATAAGAACAATGACCGGGACATCCCGTTCCAAGGTGTCCTTGTTGTATTTTTGGGCTTGCAATCCTCTCATAGTGAAACTAACTTTAGGGTTAAGGTGCCACCAACTCAGTGGTCCCAGTTTCTGAAACGTCCAGGGAAGGGTCTTTCATATTCAAGATTTTCAAGTCTCTTAACTGACATATACAGTAAATTATCCATCGCTTGTCATCTCAGAACCATTTACAGCACAGGGGAATGAAGGAAGGGAGTAAAACCCTGGCATCCACCACTACAACACACCTTGCAAGCAGAGACATTGGAACTTGAGAGAGGAAGAGAGTCGAGACCTGTATGTGGTGTGGCTGAGAGTCACCCTCGCTGCTGAATGCATGGCACAGAGGACAGTGCAGGCGCCACAAGACGAGTTGGTGGACATTATCTACATGGCTGAAGCGACACAAAGGCTGGCTTTGCCCAACAATGACAAAGCATTGAGAGCTCAGCACGGCAATGCAAGCTGCTTGCCACGAAGGGCATCAGTGCAAAATTGAAAACCCGTTGTTGTAATTAATTGGACTTATTGGGAGTTAACCTTGAACCAAGATCGGTCAGTGGTGTTTCAAGAAACTTTCCGAGGCGCACTGCAAGCCCTATGTGACTTCCACTTTCCACTGACTACACACTGGTGCATCATTTACTACCTTATAAATTATCGGGACTGACGCAGCACAGCTAATCAAAAAACAAACAACACCGCTGTTTATGTAAGTGAGGCTTGACCTGCCAGCTTCCCTCTGAACTGCCGCGCACTAACAGGAAAACATGTGGCAACAAGAGCGACGAGACTTACTGAAAACAGGATTACAGGGGAAGCACTCAGAAATAAAGGACCTAAAGAAAAAGTTACCGTATTGTAATGCTCGTGGCACTTCTTGAAGAGAGATATTTTTCTTTGTCGCACTTGAAAGGTCAAATGCTCCTAGCGCTCCACATACTTAGAAAGGTAAAATAGCCTGCAGGGCAGGGTTGAGACTCGGCAGAAATGTCCAGGTCTTCAAACCAGAGGAAAAAAATTGTTTTGCATGGGTGGATGTTTTATCTGCTCTGATTCATGGGAATGAATGAGCCACATGTCACCATTTCATTTGAATAAAAGTTTATGGAGTGAAGCATTAACGAAATGTGAGGCAAAAATAAAGTGATCGGGACAACCCTAAAAGTGAGCAATGTTCATTTCAGAGGCTTAAAACAGCTACGACCCACATGCCAGATGAGTGACAGCTGTCGTGCATACTGTGTCCCAATGCAGAGTTAGTGCAGCTGATCCAATAGGTTCCAAATGTTAATACTCACCCTTTAGAAAGTCACTCCACCTTTCCTAACGGAAACCAGTCACCAACGCGGCCTTTACTAGGCTTTTATGGCATAATGAGCAATGACAGTCAAATGATGACCTTTCCATTTTCAGTGATCTCAAAGTCATATCTGAGGACGAGATCGGTATCGGATGGTATCAGACTTGGCATGTACCATCTTGGTGTTGTGCGGTCCCGTGATATTTCTGGGCATTAGACTTTGGGAGATGGTGTTTCACTGCCGGCCCGTTACAGCACAGCGTTCGAAACAGCAGGTTACAACACTGTCTCCATTTCTCTCTCCTCCACTCTGTGCTGCGAGCTGCACGCCTTTGGTTCAGGCCAGGATTTTTGCCACCCAGGAGCTATTGCCTTGTAGTATATAAAAACAGCGTAACATCGACTACATTCTGGGTTTTGACCACTGGCAGAATAGAGAATAGTTGCTTTCTCAGCTCATTGGACTTTTAACAACTGTAAATAATATCTCGGTTCAGCTGGCCATCAGAACACTGTGTCCTACAGTATATAGGGATTAGTTTACATTGCAGAGGAAGGCGTCTTTTGAGCCCGTATGATGCAGATGGATTCTCATATCCCCATTTCAGGCCCGGGTCTCCCACCCTCGCAGCATGACTGTACCAGTGATGGAGAGGACCGATCGGGTGTCCACTGGCTCAGACATCTCCCCATTGTTTGAGAAAACCTCCCACCACTCGGGTCATTATTCTTTTACTGCACTGAAACTCTCCCAGAGTTGGATTCCCCGCTGCCCACTGAGGCCTGTTGATGGAACCAAAATGGCCTGGCCTCGCACCGCAGAGATTTTTGTTTTGGAATTGTGTCGAATTACGGTCCGACTCGGACACGAGTGTGAAAGGGGTGACGAGTGAGGCACCCGAGGACAGTGAGATGCTTTGTTGCTCGGCGAGGAAGCGGCATTTGCGAAGGTAATGTGCTCAGGCAGAGAGACAGTTTTGAGAACATTTAAAAGTTAAAATCCGGCACGGGAGGCAGCGGGATTTATCTACTGGAGACGGTGAAGGGCCCGTAATTGCTTTCGATATTTACAAATCCATTGACCCTAACTAGGGATAATGACACAGAAGTGGAGAAATGACATAATGTCATAACTATTAGGAAAAAATCCTTACATCTGTAGCTTAGCAATAGAGGAAGTTATCTGCCCTGTTGTTCTCATTTGGGGTAAATCTATGAAAAAAGCGCCATAAGTTGGTTGGTTTGACATAGGTTTAGGACAGTTGACTGGGAATCCATGCAACAGATCCTGATTACCACCTAAACAATAATTTCATCCCGTAGGCCTTGGGACTGCTGAAAAAAACAGCAGTTTTCATCCCGTTTTATGACAGTCCTCCTGCCGTTTCCATCTCGGCTGGCGTGTGTATTCGATAGCTTGAGGTTTCCTGTAAACGGGCAGAAACGCTTGCTGACAATTAACACAACTGGAAGATGAATGGGTGAGGTCTTTTGCAACATTCCTGTGCCATTTCAAACCCCGCGTCCCGTCGACTTCTGAAGGCCCGTCACATGTGCTTTGGATACGCGTGTTTACAGAAGTGGCCGCCAAGAATGCTTAATTCCACAATTGAATGCAAATTGGGCGGACGGTGAGCACATCCTGCCATCTGTGCATTTTAACACACAAGCGCACATTTGGCCGCTTGTGCGCGTGTATATAACGGCTGTCGGCGAGTTTTCCATGATGCTAATCGCGGGCTCACAGGAAGTCGACTTCCTCGTGGAACAGCCTGCTTCAATAAACAGTGGGAGAGGCCATTGCCGCTGCGTTTGACTGACCTCAAACCCCTTTGACTGCTTCATCAAACGCTGCCTGTGTCACATGCGCTGCAGACGACTGGTATGCAATCTGATGTAAACAGACAAGCGCTCTCATTGTCAAAGTGTCCTCAGTTCAAGGGGAATAATTAAGAGGGGGGGGGGGGGGGGGGGGGGGGGGGCCTTGACTTTCTTTGAGCAGATACCTTCTGCAGAACCTTGAACAAAAAGGACCAAAGACTCCACCTCGAACCTCATATAAAACACTTTTTTGGATGTGTTTTTTTTAATACTACAGCACATACAAAACTAAAATGATTTCTCAGCCACACTTTATAAACATTAAAAGTTTGTATAAGCATGAAGCTATTTTGAGAGGCAGAGAAGAGCACGTAGCCTTCTGAGTCTTTATTACATAGTATTGTCTTTCAGGACACAGTTCTGGCTACATGTTGTTTACACGGATCACGGCTTGTTCCATTCCTTAATCATCTCTACATGTATTTCTTTCTCGTTTAATCTCCCAGGATCGCGGCCCTACCTATTCGGGGTGGCCGTCCTTGGGCCCGGTGTGTCATGCCGTGGCGCATGGAGAGAAGCCGCGGGAGGAAACTGATGTAAACATCCAGGCCTCGTGCTGTGACTGGGGCCCTGTGTGGAGCGCGGCGCCTGTGCTTTGTTGAAGTGCTGAGCTTAGCAATGCCGGGAGAGGACGGGCGATCTGCCGCGCGCCCCAGCGAGAGGACTGCGGGCAACAGGAAATGCGACTACGAAGGTCATCTGCCGATCTGTTCCTTGAAGGGGACAAAAATTCCAATCTTCTGACAGAGCAAAGGAGGGAATACTTTGTGTGGGCTACGGGCAAATATTATCATAGCCCACATATTTCCCTACCATCTTCATATGTGCCTCCTCGGCCGAGATAGTGGACATTCTTCAAGAATTGAACTAGTAACCCGTAACGTGGGCTTTCCTAACACATTTCAAAAGGACGAAAAAATAAAATACATGTTTTTCATGTTCTGCTACAGTACGCTGTATTATCAAAACCAAACTGTAAATGGGACATTACATTGAAATCCTTCGTTCCTGAAGCCTCTTTTCCTCTCCATTTGCCGATAACTCTTACTGGCAGTAACTGTCACCCACCGGCTTGAAAGGGAGATGGTCAAGGTTGAGGGTTATCTGCCAATAAACCACTGTGAGCATGAATGCCGCCTTCCTAGTCTTTCTACTAGAATGTGTGGGCCATGCTTCAGATTTGACAGACATCAGCTCGGTACTCTTATCATATAACAGATATCAGAGAACTGTACAAATATCTGATTATGTATGGTGAGCTGCAGTGCATTGTGAAATCAGATTAAAAAAAACACACAATCTGAACATAAATATCCAATTCAGTCATTCGCCAAAGCAGTAATGAGTTATCCCCTAATCAGGACAATAAGCTCTCGAGAGCACTGTCCATGGGTTTCTTTCTGCTGGCCTCGGGCCAGTGAGAAATCATTATTGTTAAACCCTGCCATGCCCGATTTGGTCGATACAGCCACAGTGTTTGCAAATTGGAGTACATCTGACAGGACCTAATCTGCCACTGTTGTTGGTTGCAATGATACCATTTCAGTCTACTCTGTCGAATATTAATTGCGTGAATGGGCCCACAACAATCACACTTGACGCAGGTTTACCAGTTTTTTTACCAAGATATACCAGGAAAAGAAAATCAAAATGAATACATGCATTTCTTTCTCTTACGCCACAGCATGAAAAGTAATAGTTGTTCATTCATCATTATGATTCTCAGTTTAGGTGACCATATAACACCTGAACTGACATTGAATAATGCAAACATCCAAATATGTCAAATATTTTACTGCAACTACATACACATACATAGGAACCCACTGGACTGTGCCGATCGCATGATAGCAACTGCTTCCCAATTCTTATGAATGTAATGAATCCTTCTACTATGTAACTACTGCAGAAGCCCTTAGTGGGAGGTGTGGGGTGGGGGAAAAAGCTAACCTCCTATTTGCTCCCAGTGTAATTACCGCGCATGGAAGCCAGTACAAATGGTCTCAGGAGAGGGGTGGGGTTGTTGTGCCAATTCTGACATCAGGCTGCATGTGACGCACTTGGATGTGGAGCGAAGAGAGGAACCAGGTTCTCGGTATACAGAGAGCACACAGTCCTCCCTCTCTCCCTCTCTCTTACACCCTCACGCAGGTTTACGAGCCATTGCCAAACGTGTGTGTGTGTGTGTGTGTGTTACAACAGCTGTAAGGCCATCGGCCATGGCTGATGCTGAGACAAAAGGACTCCCTCTCCTGTCAAAGGCCACACCAGAAGCCCAGGGCGTCCTTCGCTTCCTGTTTCTGTGTACAATCAGTGCAGCAAACAAAGAGATGGGGAGGGTGTGGGGGGGCGGGGGCTGCTGAGGGAGGGAGAGATTTGCTTTAAAAAAAGGGGGGCGGTGGTTGTGCTTGTAACACTCAAACAGAGGTTCCATTGTGCTGCTTCACAACATCGCCTGTAAAGAGCAGCAAGCTCAACATCTGCACCTCACTGTTTTGGCAGTGCCGCCGCAGTTGGATAACCGGCCGACACTATTTTTACACATCCCATAATGATGTCGAAGATCGCGCATGTTGCGGGTCCACTGAGGACTCGTCAGGTAAACAGCGTTGACCAGCAGCCAGGAATCCATCTTTGTTCATGTTAGGGCTGTGCATTATTATCATATACATGTTGTTATCACAATATTAGCAAACGCAATACACAAATTACAAAGACTGCCTGAGTCGCCATATATGCTGTGCGATTGGTCACTGTTTTCACTATGGACTTAGACTGTAGACACTATAGACTTTGTTTACATATCACAAGTCTCTGCGCAATCGCGACACCTGAAAGCATCATCGCGTATCTCGTGTTTCCCTAACACGCCGCAGCCCTATTCACATCTACTAACAGGGAGTGCTATGGGACTGCATGACGGTGGGAACGCTTTCTCGTTCGAGTACGTCGTCTCCGAACGCGCGAGCTGCCCCATGATGCGCGGCCCCCGGACATCATCAGTGCGTCCGGCCGCTACAGAGCGGACCGGTTGACCGAGCGACTCTGATTCCAAACAACCGTTGGACAAAACGCGTTGCATGCGTCGCTCGGCTCGCCAGCCAGCCTCCGACCGGGTCACCGGGCGTTGCGCCCAGGGAATGGGAGTCGAGCGAGAAATTGGCATCTTCCATCAAGATGGAGGTGGGGGGAAACAAATTCCCAAGTCCCACGAGCCACGAAACAAGTGAAAAAACACAGGGAAACTGCGAGGCCAGCGCGGCAGCGACTGTCTGCGCGTGCAGCAGGAATGTGGGTCAGCGGGGAAATATAGAAATGAATTAATTACATCCAGCCGAGGAATGTGAACACCGCCCGGCCGGCTGGTTTACTTACACGACTTCACACGGTTAAAGTGTGCTAACACTGCATGAAACCGTTTTCTGTGAACGGTCCGGGATACGACCACGTCCGGGGGGAGGGGCGGCCGGGGGGGGGGCTACGGCCATGCCCGAAGGCCCGGCCTTGACAGACAGAGGCGGAGCTGCGGCGCCGTCGATATCCAAGCGCGGCACATTCACGGGCGGCTCGCTTCCGGCTCAATCTGCCGCGTCACGCGGGGAATGCGGGCACCGGGGCTGAGGCTGCTCGCGCGAAACACGCCAAAATGTTCCGCCCTCCCGGACCCCGCCGCCGCCCTCGCCCTCGTCCACTTCCACTAAGGACCCAGAGTGCTCGGACGCATCAGCGCGGCCGCCGTCACTACCAGAGTCTTCAATCGCACGCCGAGTGACCCATTGATCGGCGCCCGGCCCGCGGGCGACAGTCAATTGGTACAGTGGAATTTCCATGGCACGTTTCGATCCGCCGGGGACAGGAAGAGGGCCCTCCGCCGCCGAGCGCCGCGACCTTCAAAAGCGCCACAAAACGTCCCGGATCCCGGGAACGTCCGAGAGCCACTCCCTCGGACGCCGCGTCCGCCCCCGAGCTAATTAAAAGCCTGTCATCGCCCGGGCGATCGCGCCGGCTCGCGCTAATTGGGGGGCGATGAAACCGGCCCGCTCCTCGAACCCGCCCTGCGCCCGCGCGGCTGAGGCTCGATGTCTTCGGACCGAGGTGGACAATGGGCGCTCTCTTTCGGGCGACGCAACCTTGAGAGGACACGAGAGCGGCCTTTCATCACAAACCACTCAATCGCCCCGGACAGGGGACGGCCCGTCAGCTGCTTAGGAGATTAAGGGACCAGATTGCTTTCCTTCGGTTTTCTCATTTAGTAAACCACCGCCGGCAGGAAGTCGTCTTGTACTGGTTACCAGCTACCGTTTGCCGGCTGATCTTGATTAAAATGCACAGGGTGACTGGAGCGAGCCGAGAACGAGAGCAGCTTGCACAGCAGTCCTGACTTCACTTTCAACTCCCGCTGAGCAAGAGAGAAATAAATAAAACCATAATCCATCGGGTGTTGCATCACATCCTGCTTATTGACAGGCTTAATGGTCCGGCCGTTTCCAGTAGTAGCAGCGTGGCTCAGGGCGTTGCACGTCGCTCTGGATTCACATGCAAGTTGGAATGTATGTCAACGCCGACAATGTCCAGCCAATACTGGGCGCGAGAGGCTGCCGTGCCGTTTGCAAAAGGACGTTTTCGCACAACACGTTTTAGGAAGGAGCCACTGAGTTTCAGGACCTCAGTAAATTGCACTTCAAAAAAAGTTTTTCCATGGCATTTTGATGTATTCTAAGGGCTTGATATGTTGAAAAAATAATAAAGAGATGAAGGGCTGCAGAGGAATCAGAGTCAGATCTAAAGTGAACTTCCTTGAACACAATTCTCCTTTTATTAACACATCATCTAAGACGTACCACTTCCTCTTAGCATTGCAGTGAAACGCCGCTGAAAGACTGCCCAAACTCATGTCGACAGAAATGATTTGAAAGATGGGATGTTTTTGTGCAGGTGTGATTTCAATAATTAATAAATCATCAATTAAATACTTACCAAATGCAATACAATGAGATGTTTGTTAATTATTTACAGATATTGAGTCTTTACAAAGCATCCGCATTGGGTCTTCCTTGAAGCACAAAACCGAGCACAGGCCACGTGAAAAAAAGCTGAGAGGACCTTGTGCATCGTGTTCTTGGTTTGTCTATGCTTTTGATGGACAGAAACAATATTATTCCAAGCTCTCTCTCTCTCTCTCTCTCTCTTCAATTCTTCTCAATAACCGAGAGGACACTCTAAGCCAGTGATGGTCCTGATGGAAAGCCGCCCCACACTCCCCCAGTCCGCACATTTTCTCAGAACATCTCTTCTCATTGTTCCATCGCACTTATTACAAGCCGAATGAAGGTCTGCGTTAAAGCAGCGGGCGTCCGCATGGGTGGCTTGTTTCGAGTGTTTCTATTATTTATGGGCCACCTGCTGCATTTAGGCCTCTGCGAGCACGGAGGCAGCTCCATTGTTTCATGCTCCTCTGTCCA
Organism: Karalla daura; assembly: GCA_029224185.1. Taxonomy (NCBI): domain Eukaryota; kingdom Metazoa; phylum Chordata; class Actinopteri; order Chaetodontiformes; family Leiognathidae; genus Karalla; species Karalla daura. The sequence goes on from CM055201.1 coordinate 3,443,049, forward strand.
TGACTGCTGCTGCTGCTGCCGACACTGGAATGTGGAGCATCATGTGACCACTGGGCCAGCATAGGGATCTTGGACTGGAAAAACAAATGCTTCTCTTTAAAAAAAAAAAAAAAAGCTTAATTACACCGCCTTCCGACGGTCAATCATTCTGTTCTTATTACAAATGGCAGGTGATTGAGACAACTCCCCTTTCTGGATCATACAAATTCGGTTCGAGCCAAGTCAGGGCGGACACTCGAGCGCCTGCGCATGCAAATTGTGCGGCGCGCAAGCAGTTCGTTCTTGTTTTTGTTATTCGGGTGCAACACGTGTAATCAGCCACGGCATCGCGATGTGCCCAGAAAGGGAAGTTACATCACGGCGGCCTGCAAGAAACATCCCCCTGCACCTGAACGCGTCGTGGTAAACACATCGACGCGTGAAAAGAGCAGAGCAACCTTGTACGTATGAGCTCTGGCAATGATGTGTCACACTGTAATATTGACAGAGGAGTGAATGGAGGCGATAGGACCATCTACTACTTCTCTGGTAATTCACCGGAATTAAGTCAAGACCAAACGTGCATGTTGGTGTGTATGAAAAACATGGCAAAAGCAAAATGTTTGAAACGCCGGAGAGATAAGAGATGGGCCTACGACTTATCTGTTGCTCCACTGTCGAAGGTCGTCCAGAAATGGAGTCTCAACATCGAGGCTTAAAATGCCCCGCTCGCCACACGGACGTGCTTTCGCGACAGATCGACCCAAGGACGGAGCTTCACCGGTGCCAACGCTGTCGCACCGTTGCACTGGCTAACCTTTTACTTACTGGCAGCATTAGCCTCAAACGTGCAGCATGAGCTCGGCCTTCTGAGAACCAACACAAAGATCAGCATTCTTTCGTGGCAAACTGACCTAATTGCCGAAGTCAAGCAGCTCCGTCCGCCCTGCTCTTCCGACTCATTATCAGCTATGATAATCGTCGGGGCACTGTATTTCTAATTTAGAGAAAGCACTCAGGGACACAGAGATTGCGCGCTCCGCTTCGTGAATGCGTCCTATTCATGGCCGGGACGTTTGCGCTACTACAACAGCCACAGAGACCGCTGCGCTCCAGATTGAGCAACTAGTTTTGAATACTTCAGAAACAGCCGGCTGCCGCTGCCCAGCGTTCCCCTGAAGTTTATCTGAATTTTCAACCTTGACAATCGGGAGGCCACTTGGCGTCAGATAAACACGCTCCAGCTCGGCGTGCTTCAAGAAAACGGAAAGACAGAAAAAGAAATCACTTCTTTAAAGACGTCTCCAGGAGCAATCGTCGGTCACATCTGTGACCCAAGTGTCCTTCCGAATAAAGCAGCCGCCGATATCGCTGACAATAACATCCAGAGAAGGGAAACTAATCTGTCCGGTCGGCTGCTGTGGAGCACGCCTGGGGGGATGGGAGGGGGGGGGGGGGCACTTGATGCTCCCTGACGGGACATAACTGATGTTCATCGGTGCCAAAGTGAGCTCCAATCACGGGCCAATCAGAGGTGACAAACCTGAGCGCGGACGCTATGCAGTGTCTGTCGATGCGTGTGAATAGCTGCCTCATTGGTGGTGGTGGGGGTGGCCACATGTCCAGCCAATGGCTACACTTTCAAGCAGTTTTGCAAACAAATGAAACTTTTTACTAAGTGATGTCTGCACACAAGGAGAAAATTATGTTGAATTTCCAAGTTGCGGAAAAAAAAAAAAAAAACTGAATCTATGGGTCTATGTTTCTTGCCATCATTCGGACGGTGCCCTCTAAGTCAAGTTCCGTGTCCACTACCTGTCACATGTGCACTACCTGTGAATACCAGATGTTTTGCATGTCTCAATAACCGCCTTTTTACAAAATCCTGTGCCTTCCAGGAAACCGAACTGGCGTCGCAGCCCTGCCACACATGCAGTGCATATAGCTGGTGAGTGACACATGCAGCTGGCATGAGCCAGAGCGCAGCCTGGGAGCCAGACCTCATCCTAGCTGAACATCAGCGATGGACCTGAGTGGTGTGGCCTGCGCCTTCCCTGTCGTGACTGGGGGGTGTCCCAGCGATGGAGCCGGATTGTGACCAACCACACACAGGAAGGTCAAGTGTCCCAACAAATGAAGGTCGACGAAACATTGTCAAGAGGGCAATCATCCACCGAGAAAGCGAGATTTCTTCTCCAACCCTGAACCAATCAACACAGTCTCCTCCTTCACACCGAAAATCGAAAGACGAGGAGACATGAACGACACGTACAGTGCCAGATCAGATCCAGCCTCTGCCTTTACGGACTTGACTCAGTCGCTGCTATGAAAAAAAACAAAAAAAAACAAAGACGCCGTGTAGGTTTGCCGTGACCTAGCAGGAGGCAGGAAAGCACATGTCTCCGCCAGCACATGGGCGCACTGCCATGTATGCACAACAACATGGGCTGGAATTAGATGACAGCGAGTTGCCCGACACTGAGGGACTAATACGGAATATGTGAGGACTTATTGTGACTGATCTGCCCAGATCGCGCTGAGCGACGCGGGGAGCGCAGTCGTGTCCGTGTCTGGGGCCATGTGTGTGTGTGTGTGTGTGCGTGTGTGTGTGTGTGTGTGTGTGTGCGCCTTACCTTGTCCAGCTCGTCATGCAGCTCCGACAGGGTGGGTCTGATGAGCTTCTCCCCCAGCGGAGCGGCGGTCTGCCGGTAGAAGTCGATGTTGGGAACGGCGTCGATGGTGTTGTGGCCAAAAGTCCTGAGGTAATAGGTGTTGGTGTGAGTGTCATAATGGTAGTGATGCTGGCCCCCCGTGGATGAGTGCAGGCTGGTCTCGCTCATCACTGTGTCCCCGTTCTGCAGCCCCTCCGCCGGGGCTGCCTCCGAGGAGGCCGCGGTCCCTGCCCCGTTCGGATCCGCGAAGTTGACCACTCGGAACCGGCCTTTGGCTTCCTCTCCCTCCGCACCGGGGGCATCTGACGGGGCGCTGGGAGTCGCCTTGTCGCTGGATGGGACGGTGGTGGAGGCGTCGGAGCTGGGGGACTTGTCGTCGCCGGCCCCCGCCGCCTCAGCCACCAAGTCAACTTGGAAGCGGCTCTGGCTGGGCGTCGGACCGGGAGGCTTCAGCCCCGAGTCCGGGGCGAGAAGCTCGGTTTCCGTCGCGGCGCTGTCTGCCGGGGCGGAAGGCGCGGACGATGGCGCTGACATGGCACAAAAGCGGACTAACGAGGGGGTAGAGAAATCGGGGTGAGGGCTCTCAGGGGCTCAGATACACACAGACTGGAGGAAGCCGGGGAGGAGCCCCGGGACACACGGCCAGGGAGAACCAGGCTGCGGAGCCCGAACAGGAGAGGCGCGGACACCCGAGCGGACGCGGAGAGATAGCTGGTTAGCTGCCACCGAACATAAGGCCAACACACCGACAGGAAACTTTCACACACTCTTCTCCTTCCTCTTTCTGTCCCACGGCAGTATATCCAAAAAAAAACAAACCCGGTAGTTTTGTCTCGCTGAGCACCGGACTGCAGCCCGTCCACTGTAAGTCTCAGGGCGGGATGCTGTAGTCGACCTTGCCGCAGCTCCTCCTAGAATCCCGGAGCTGCCGGGGCGGTTGTTATACACACTGCAGTCGGCATCACCGCTGGGGGGCTGCCGCTCTACAACAGCTCGCGAGATCTTCTCGATCTCGTCTCTGATTTTGGTAGTGTGAGAAGTGTCGCGAGAACACGTGGCGCCTCTAAAAAACGGTAGGCGTGACGTTATTAAGATTCTACGTGAGGAAAAGATGGAGAAGTGGGGGAGGTAGTGGCGATTGGACGGTGAAACCACGGCTAAAACTGTGGCTGCCTCAGGCTGTTTGCTGTCTGTTAATACCAAGTTCTGTTCGGACAGAGAGCAGGTTGCCACTATTTTTACTTTGTTTAACTAGTGTTTTATTTATTGGGTTTTAGAAAGATACATAGATAGCAGACTGTAACTGCATAATGATAAAGTAATAATAGTAACATTTTAACGCTTACATTGCCGCAGTTCTCTGTTGAGCAACCTAAAGTTAAGTGGAGAGTTTGCTTTATTATGCGCAAGGCCTTTGCCTTTTTGGCCCCAACATTCAAGACTTGGGATTCTTTATTTCACTCAGATACACCCAGGGTGAAATGAATTTGCAGACAACCCCCACTGTGCAAACTGCAAAGCTGTGCAAACAAATTACAGTGCCATTTGACAGCAGTTTTGCCTTCTGTTCTTCCACCACCATCCTCGAGTCCATTACTTGTGCTTGCATCTCAAAAGCTGCGTGTGGTTGCCTGCTCACAACCGTAGTTGTAACTAAAGTGTTTCACGTTTTAATGACATTTACTATTCTTTTAAGAGTTTACTCATTTGTCTCCACTGTCCGCATAGCAGAAGTACCTTAGGTTTTAAGAAATTTCATAGTTTGGGTTTATATGCAGGTTCCCATTCATACAGTTATCATGAGGTTCAGAGAGCAGGATTGAAAAGGTTGTGAACATGACCAAATCTAGAGTGAAGCCTCAGTTTAGGGGTCTGTGAGGCTGACTGTTCAGACGGCTATCAGTGGCCATTTGAAGAGGGAATTCAAGTTTGGCCCCTATGGTTGTATCCTTTGAGTCATTTATTATCGCCCCCTGCTGGTCGCGTGCCTTCAAACAGGCGTGTACTTTTTAGTTGTCGGCAAAGCAAAGATCAACACTCCACGTGTAACCAATAGTTGAGGCCTGGAGTGGAGTTCATTTGGAAGGACACTGGGCGTATGAGGACAGATGCCAAACAATGAATAAAGAATACAAGCAGTAAAAATGAAATTAATCTTGGTGAAACGACATGTGTCGTTCTTGAAATAGGATTCAAATCGACAGTGGCAGTTTATCTGACCAAAAGCTTTACCACAGTTTTCATTCATTTGTGTTGTAGTACCCCTAAAAACCTGTAAAAAGACTTTGATGTATGAAATATATTTACCTTTTTGGTCATACTCATATGCTCATATGCTCATTGGTCATATGCTCCTTGTTTATGCCTTAGGACTGCAATCATATGACAGTATAACTTTCAACACCATCAACGGGGCATTTTGAATGAATAAATGAATTAACTTTATTTCAAACTAGTTATTATAAAATGTGATACTCTAAACACAGACGCCATAATATTATGGGGCAGATTGCAAGGAGAAATAACTGGATGCTGTAATGCTACAATGCCCTTTTCAGGACCTTATAGGATCATTCTTCTCAGCTGTCTAAGATATTGATATATTGATCATACTAACCTTTTTATAATATCTTGTGAAACATAACTGCTCCACTTTGTCCTCACAAACTAAATCACAGTAATCAAGTTTGGCTGTTTTGGTGCTTAATTGAATTAGAACAGGGACAGCTCAGTAACTTGATTCACATGGTACAACTCAATACAAAAAAAAGGCCTTTAATATAACTTACACTCTCCTATTGTTTTAAAACAGCTTACAGAATTCTTCAACTAGTAAAAGTAAAGGGCAAATGCTGTGCTGAGAGCAGCCAGTTTGGCTTTTGGCAACATAAATCATGTTCCTGTTCATCTGGCTGCAACAGACATATTTCTTAATGTGTGATCTTTACATTTAGGACGGTGTCTGTTGCTCTTTAAACAGTGCGGCTTTGTTTACACAGCTGGTTACGCGCAGTGAATATTTGTGGCTCACAACTGTTGTGTCAACATATTTTGATGTCATATAGTCCCACATTCTTGGTTCGCAACATTGGACAAGGACAGGAGGAGTATGTAGTGCCGTGGAGTGAAATGTGGTTCCACACAAAACCATCTCACAGCGTGTTCGTATTGCCACAGTGATGACGTGGAACCAGCAGTTTGTTAAAGGTTAACCACGCAATACAGCAAAGTGGATCCAGACAACTGGTGGTCAGCTTTTCAAAAACTTTGTTACACACTGTGCATTTACAACAGGCCTGTTCACCATAAATGAAGCTGCCAAGAAGACTCACTAAACACCCAATAATTTCATCCCATTTTGGAAGTAATTTATAGGAGAGCTGATACAGTTTATAAATATAAGATTTCATCATGGCAGGGATAAACCTTTCTAAACCTCTATCCACACATTTCTCAGAGCTGAGTGGCTCAACTCAACCATTTGGGGTCTTTATGCTCTGCCAGCCAATACCAGCTTTGGACATACTCCATCACCCACCTCATGTCCACATTAACTAGTTAGGGGGCCCCAGGACACAAAAAAGCCACTAATGACCCAACCATCTGTACATAGAGGATATGATCCATCGACCTTATCAGGCACAGCACACAAAGAAAGTCACGTGGTGATGTGCATGGTGTGAGTAAATTAAAAGAAATATGTTCATAAAAAGTGCTCATATCAGCTATCTACTAGACAGTTCGCAGCAGCATGTGAACAGTAGTTTGCTGCTAATCTGTGGTGGAGTTTTTCTAGAGGATTTTGTCTGTGTCTGTGGCCTTTAATCTGTCTGATAATCCAGCCCTGTATTTTTTAAATCTTAGAGTACTTAATTTAAGTGCTGTCCTACTGTCACAAGTGTTCCACCATCTTAATATCATTACTATGAACTGACCCGTCCACATGACATCACAGCAGGAGCAAATGTTATTTAACGTGTAAATAATTCGTAGCCAGGTGTGTTTGTATACTGACAATCATCCTTTCTCTGGGTAAGTTCTTATTGTTTCTCCTGAAAGGAGAAGCGTAAGCCAAAGGTTCTGCCAGCCAATCAGAGTTAAGACTCATGAATAATGGTGTTTTTACATTAACAACAACACAAACAGTCTGGGCAGGCCGAAAGAGGTGGGTGTGGATGGTGAAACTGAGCCACCTTTGAGTGTGAAATGTGTAGGGAGGAGAGCCAGACCAAATATACTGCCAATTTTGCTGTCTCATAAATATATTTGTGGTAACCTGTAGCTCCTCCTTTCAAGAGACACAATGAGTACTTAGCGAGAGAAAGGTGATTATACAAACACAGCTGGCACTCCATATATTCCTCTATATGCATCATTGTGTCACACATGCACAGACACAGCACTATACTGTATTCTACTCCATGTGTGTATTTCAGTGGGCGAATGAGTGAGAAGGTCTATGCCTCTAGGAAGAGGATATGCAAAAAAACATGTTAAATAGTTCAAACAGCCCATACTGTAGGTAGGATACCAGAGCAGAGAACTGGAGCTTGGCTGGGTCTAGAGTTTCCTAGTCTGGAGGGGCTAGCAGCCTGCAGTGCAGCACGGTGTCAGGCTGATAATCGCTCTGTGACAGGTTATATCTTTTCACAGTAGTGTGGAAGGTCAGACCCCCCAGATAGTTTCTGCAGCTCATTAGCCAATGGGACTGCTAATCCTATTAATGCTACTCTGGACAGCAGGAGATCATTACTGTCACACACACTCAGGCCTGTGCCTGGCCTGCACACTCACACAATACACTGCACCTCAGCTCTAAATGTTTTTTTGTGTTTTCGACTCATATCCTTGTTCTATGAAAATCATGATAATGAAAGTAATTTATTTAACCACCAATCATTTACCATTATCCCTGACACTGATAAACACATTGCCACATTTACTGCCACAGCTACACCCCCAAACCAGGAGTTATTATGTCACTGAGATCTATGTAAATATGCATTTCTAAAACAAAGATATGGAGATTAGATGAAGCCAAACTCAATATTCTTCTGACATATGTTGACGTATAATGTCAAAGGTTTTTACTGAAGGATTTTTTTCTCACATGGCTAGAGACTATCAAACTGAACAATCTTTTACAGTAGCCTACTGATAAATGGAAGGCTCATAAGTGGCCATTTTAGCCGGGTTGGTCAGTTGCTGTAGTTAGGGTTTGACAGCAGCTGTTATGACGATGTCTTGAGGGACATGAGGAGATGTATTTATAATATTTAGAATGTGACTTGAAACACTGTCTCACACCCATTCTAGGTACTGTATACTCAGGTGTGGATGCATGGGTCAAACAAGTCAGGAAACCACATTGAATAACCAGCCATCAACACTGACGATTATAGCAGTGTGCAACTATATAACTACTGTTCAAAAAAGCATTTATGTATGTGTAAAATGTGTCAGTAAGGGCTGCATTGGGAGGGCTTCACAAATAGACTCACAGCTTCACAGACAGAAACCTGACCCGGATACAGTCCACCTGCTAGTGTCATTTCACCGGGCCAACATACACTACACATCAAGATAATTTTTAGAGCGTAAACAGCACCATACGCACGTGAAATGATGAGACTGACATGTTCACAGAGGTGGTTGTTTGGTTCTGCAGATCTGGCAAGCTTCAGTAGAGCAGGAAACCAGGGAAATGCAGCAAAGTCTGGGCTCAGTTAAGTGGCAGCATTTAGAAAGATTTTCTACTGGGATTTCAAAACGGAGTTTGTCTCATGTTTTTCACACAGTCATTAGGACTGTTGAGGTCCACAGGCCATTGGTCTCTTTGAGAAGACAGATCTTATTTTTTTTCAATATTGTTAGGAAATAAGGTAAGGAACCTTTTTGCCTTTTGTCTTTTCCATCCAAAAATATTTTAACAAGCAAAATACTTTGTTTCTCTATGATTTTCAGAGATATTAGCACATTGCAAAACTGTGGATGTCACACCCCAGACACAATAGAACTGTTTGTGGTTAGAAACCTTTAAAACAAATATTCTGAAGTTTTCACTGTAAGCAAATTTCCATCTCTGACGACAACACCTCAGGGCTGTTGTCACTCACAGCAGTCACACCCAACAGTGAGGGCTGGGAGGAGTGGACAATCACAGCAGCAACAGCCAGCCCTAACTGACATCAGTGTGAAGCAAAGTCAGCTCCGTTTTCCTAGACAAAACTATGTCTAGGAGAAAGACCTTCCGGACACTGAAAATATACAGCACTGTAGTGTCCCATACCGTATACATCAGAATAAAACAGATGAACAGTAGTTATTGTAGAACAAAGGTTAAGTGACATCTGTATGTATAAGGCTTACGTAAAAGTGTCATAATGATGAGCTTCAGAGTTCTGTGATGAATTAAAATGTTAAGTTGTGCTGCACTCACTTCAGACATGCTGAAGGAAGACAAGCAAAGGAAAGGATAAAAAGAGTAAGTGTGGTGGAGATGGCTAGAGGAGATATAGACACAGATACTTCCGAGTAAGACCATTGTTTCTCAACCAGATAAACTGGATTTAAAGCACCTGGGGGCTTTATTAGAGAAGTAAGTAACCAGTGACATCACTGCCAAGGGCCCCTCTATTGACCCAGTTCCTTTTCTCTGCTATTCTTTACAAATGTAGTAGGAAAAAAAAGAAAAAAGTATCTTAACATCCAAACAGATTCGAATGCTGTTTTGCCCACCCTTAGGCAGAGCGGCTGTCCATTTATAGAAAGGTCAGTGGTTCAATCCCAAGCCTGCCACGTGTGTGTTGACTTTTGGCCAAGTTATTGAATCCAGTGAACTGAACTGGTTGGCGGAAACTCTCACAGTGAACTGTTGGAGTTCTGACACAAGTGTGTGAATGTGAGTGTCATAGGGCTCTCCATAGCTACGGTCCATTGACAGTTTGGGAGGCCACTGGCAGCTCCATAACAGCATTACCCTTGGGGGGGTACACAATAACTGTATGTGCAGCATGGGAATCACGCTGAACCCTCAACTCCCAAATGTCAAGCAGAGGTGCTGCTGCTGCTAGCTATAGCAACACAGTTGCTATTATTTACTGCAGGAGCATGTGAGTCTACATTGGCTACAGCTAAACCGAATAAGTGTGACAGTGACTGGCATAAAATAAACTCCTTTCACTGGGCCTCTTATTGGATTTGATGCATTTGTACTAGACTCATGGAAATCATATTGCTGCATTATAGTCTCTCATTTGGGATATATTTCCAAATCTTTACAAATAAATGCTGCAAATACATTTCACTCAAAGCACAGACTGTTCCTTTCTTTGCTTTACATTTGTAATGGGTAAACTGGCACGTTTCCTTTTCCTTTGTTGTAGTTTTTTTCAAGCTGTCCTGAATATTTCAAAAACTGCTGATCTACTGGGAATCTCACACATAGTCATTTCTGGGGTTAACAGTCATCTGAAAAAAAAAATCCAGTGAATGGCAGTTCTCTGGGCAAAAATGCCTTATACCAGAGGTTAAAGGTGAAAGGACTGACTCGTTTGAGAAGATAAGAGGGCAACAGTTATTCAAATTATTAAAGCCAAACTTTGCAGAAGACCATATCTGACTGCACACATTGTAGAATCTCAAAGCAGATGGGCTACAGTAGTTCTCTGGGTGCCAGTCCTGTCAGTTAAAAACAGGAAACTGAGGCTATAATCTGCATGTGCTCACCAAAATTGGACTACAGAAGACTGAAAAACATTCCCTGGACCCACTAAGGGTCTTGATTTCTGCTGTAACATTCAGATGGAAATGTCAGAATTTAATGTAAACAACATAAAAGCATGGATCCGTCTTGCCTTGGTTCAGGCTGCAGGTAGTGGTGTGATAAGATGGGGATATTTCTTTGGCACAATTTGCGTGCCTTAGTACCAAATGACACATTGTTTAAATACTGCTTGACTATTCTTGTCATTGTTGTTATTACTGATCTGGTTGGTGTCATTGCTGTCATCACAGATGTTGTTCTTGTTGTTTTTGTTATCACTATCTGTTTTTGTTGTTGCCATTGTCCCTGTCTCCTCTCTGTCTGCTTTCTGTTCTCCAGCCTGGCCCAGTTCAGTCAGTTCATCCAGAAAGGCTGTAGCATAGCATGTATAAAATAAATTATATCAAGAGGCAAGCAAATTGTACAAAATGTAGTAGTTTTTGTCTAGTTGTAGGCACTGGCTCACGTATGGAGTTTCCATATTCTCCCCATGTCATGGTGGCTTTTCTCCAAGTACTCTTGTTCTTTTTTCCCCACATAATAGGCATGCGGCCAGCAATGGAAATATACCCCATATTTTGTGCCTTTTCGCCATGTGAACTGGGCTGGGCTCCAGCAGACCGCTGAAACAACACTGGATACAAAGTGGGCAAGATGATGGCTGGATGGATGGATGAATCGATGGAGGGGTGAATGGATGGGTGGATGGGTAGAGGTCACAAATGTGGGAATATTTTAAGGTTTAACTCAACTCAACTTTATTTATTTTAAGTGCCAGTTCATAGCAGACGTTATCTCAAACAATATGAACATAGTAAACATCCCGTGTCCTTAGACACGATACCCAAGAAAAACTCCCAAGAAAATATCCTGACAGGGAAAAAAAAAGAAGAACCTCAGGGTGAGAGACAGAGGAGGGGATACTTACCCAGGACAGACAGGTAAGTGGAAGCAAGACAGTATACATCTAATTTAGATTATAATTCAGAGGTCAAGTTAGTCCAGAGTCAAAACAGTGCTTTTTACAGTGTTTTTAACCTACTCTTAAAGCTAGAGAGGGTGTCTGCCTCCCGGACTGAGACTAGTAAATGGTTCCACAGGAGAGGGCCTTGACAGCTGAAGACTCAGGCTCCAAAACTAGACTTAAAGAACCACAAGTAGGCCTGCATTCAGAGAACGGAGTGTCCTAGTGGGGCAATATGGTTTTAGCAGATCTGAAATATAAGAGGGTGCCAGACCATGAGGAGCTTTATAGACAAAGAGAAGGATTCTGACCTGAACCTTGAATGATGCAGGAATCCAGTGCGAAGTCGCCAGAACTGGAGAGATATTATCTCTCTTTCTAGTTTTTGTCAGGACACGAGTTGCTGTGTTCTTAATGAGCAACCTATTGGAGCAGCAGAGTTGCTGTAGTCCAGCCTGGAAGTAACAAAGGCATGGACCAGCTGTTCTGCTGTTCTGTTGTTCTGTTTTGCCTAGTTTTTTGCAATATTGTGAAGGTGGAAGTAGGTAGTAGATATATTTTACATGGGAACAGGAACAGTTGATGCTGGGTGGTTATTAATTGCTTGCCTGATCATTATTATTTTGTTATTGAAAAAACTCATTAAGTCACACCTGCTGAGATGTGTAGGAATACACTGCTCAGTGGAGTTATGACTCTGAGTCAGCCTGGCTGCAGTGCTGAAAAAGAACCGAGGGCTATGCGTATTTTCCTCAATTAGAGAGGAGTAGTATCTGAGTATCAGATAATAACTGTTGTTTTTGGTCAAGCACCATTTCCTCGCTAATTTACGTGCTAGCTGCTTTAGGTGGCAAGTTTCTGGTGTGTAGCAGGGAGCTGATCTTGTTCTAGATATAATCTTTTTTGTTAGGGGTGCCATCGAATCAAGTGTTTCATGAAGAGAGCCTTCAAAGCTATCTGCAAGATGATCAATGAAGGAGGGACTCGGGCTTTCATAGCAGAGAGGTGATGTAGCATAGAGAGTCAGGGGAATAGCTTTCTTAAAGTTTGCTTAGACACTGTCAGTCAAGTGTCTTGTGTATATACTGCTTTACTTTTTCACATGACCGGCTAGAAGGAAGTCAAAAGTGGTTAAAGAGTGGTCAGATATCACTGGGTTAGGGGGAGGAATGGTCAGGTGTTCGATTTCGACACCATAAGTCAGAACAAGGTCCAGGCTGCGATTGAAGCAGTGCGTGGGTTTATGCACATGCTGACAGAAGCCAATGGATTCTACTACTGAAGTGAATGCTGCACTGAAGCTATCACTGACTACATCCTTAAAATACTGAAGTCCCCAACAATAATAACTTTATTGGTTTTGAGGACTAAGAAGAGATTAATTCATTAACAAGAATGGCTTTGGAAGACAGGGAGCGCATCTTAAGTAATCCACATTTAATGCTCCTGTCTTGAGGCATGAGATTGGAAGTCTTAACTTGTTAAGAGTTGCTCCTCTGCTGTTGAATTTGGATAGTCAGGGGACAGACACAGTCTCTATGGGATTTTGTTTGTGTAACTGTAAAGAGGGAAGCGCAGAGAAGTGTGTTAAACTGCAACTCAACTCTCAACTCAACTAATGTCCTGCTAGGGACTTGGGCTGCTCCTTCCAACGTGTGGTGGATGCAGTCCCTCCTAAAGAGACCCCCCAGTCTACCCCAGAAAGTTAGCCAATTATCTACAAAGCCCACACCATTTGCGGGACACCACCTCGATAACCAGCGGTGAAATGATGATGTACGGCTAAACATGTCAACACTTGCCAAATTGGGGAGGGGGCCGGAGAAAACTACGGTGTCTGACATGGCCATAGAACACACCGACTCCACACTAATTTTAGTAACCTCTGTTTGGCGTAACTGCAGGTCTTTAGGACCTGAAAATATTTCCTCATGTTCAAATGTATTGTCTGAAATACTGTCTGAAAATATTTTCCTTGTTGTTTAAATGACATAAAGTTCACTGTCCACTATCCTCCTCACCCTGCTCCAACTCTCAGTTCACAGTAAGATGAGAAGTGTGCCACAAGTTTGACCCCCTGGGATATTTCTGTTGTGACCACATCTAAATCAATAGGTCTACAGAAGGGAGCCCTGCAGTGTTACCCAAACCTGTCAGATGTTACTGGAACTGAGCGCTGTGTGACCCTCAGGATCAGTCTGCAGAGTCATGTTAAACTAGCACACATGCAGGGAAAGTTGCAGAATGGGTCAAGCAAAGCATGAGCAAACAGAGTAGAAGTAGTTGTTGCACCTGTCTGTCACCTCTGGTGCACACTTGGAGAGGAACTGTGAAAACAACCGATGAATGTTTCATGTGTTTCTCCTGCCTGTCACATCACGAGTGATACCCCATATGAGTAAGAACCCTCCAAAAAGCATCCTAAATGAAGACGCATTTAGGAGATGCATAAAGATGAAGAGTTATGTGAGGTTGGCTTTGTAAATAATCACCACGCAATACCACAGTGTCTTGAAACAGTAACTCTAACCTCGTGTCAAAACACAAGTGGTGTTTTGGAAGGCGCAGGTGTCTGTGATTAAATACTATTCTGTGATCTTTTTTCTTTTAACACTATGAAGGGGTTCATTTTAGCTCTCCAGGTGTATGAATGACACAGATGTCATTATAAGTCCCCAGCAGAGTGTTGTGTTGCATGGTGGTGCGGTAGAGTTTATGTGTCATCAGTGTTTGTTTTCACCATATCTGTGGCCTTTCACTGAACAGGGTGCTGTGACTTTGTGTGCAACTCTACCTGCTGCCAACACCTGAGCTCAGCCTCTACCGGGCTGCCAATGCAAAAACTGTGAACAAGATACTGCATGGTTTTATTTACATTGCATTCCAAATAAGTGTCAAAATTAGGGTCATAGTCATTAATCATCTATCTAGACTATAGACTATGGTCTATGAGTCTTATCTAAGGGGCATATCCAGACATTTTTGACAAGGCTGGCCCAAGTGGGGCTCTGACTTATGGTGGAGTGGCTAGTTATAGTCCTGCCTCACCTGTATAATCCACAAAGTGATTTATAGTTGCAAACTAACACATTTGTTGAAAGAAAAACCACATGCTTGCATTTTAGTATTTATATTGTCGATGACTGAAGTGAGGTACTATTAGTGTGTGGACAGAAAGATGCATCACCGATTTTTTTTTTTTTCACAATTTGTCTCACAGTCATAAATTATACATGTGCGCATACACAAATTAATCCCTTCCCTTAACCCATCACAATAGGATGTGGGACGCAGAAGGAGTCAATGAGGATGCGGCTCTGCACAAAGCATTTGGTGTTGTAGTCTGATGTAAAGTGAACAATGACAACAATTTGGAGTAAAACAGTTATATTTTGGCCCATACTCATCCTGTGACATGAGATGACAAAACAAAACACCCCTTCTTTTATACACACCAACTAACGCCCAGACAGTCAGTGTGCTAAGTCAGTGTCTCTTCCGTAGTCCGAGCCCGAGGTCTTAGGCCCACCTTTTGTATTTCTCTGTGTTTGGTATTAATGTATCTCTGCCTCCTCCTGTTTTTGTCGTTGGCCTTTGTTTTAGAATGAACATTAGTTGTTGAAGCTTGGCTGAATTTTCTCCTAATTACCTGCTTTCGTGCATCGTCACACAACAGAGATGACAAGCACATCCAGCCATTGCTTTCAATAATGAATATGAAACCACTGTCCAACACAAAACAAGTGGGTTACCATCACAAACAGCATGCAGGTAAAAATATTTCCATACCCACTCAGTACAGATGCAAAATGCAATCTTGTACACAAAGACACAGAGTAGCACACTGCTTAAAATGTCAGTACCTTGGGATTAGGAATTAGTACATTAGTGGAAGTTTTGAGGCCCATAGAGATTACATAATTAAACATATATACCTATTGAACCTTAAAGTATTTGAACACAGATCAGTGGAATTCACTAGTAACAAAGGAAGGATATGCAGTGTGCATATCCTGCCATATCAATCTCTCCGGTGTCACTTTGCAACCTCATTCACAAAAACAATAGAGAGCTTAAAAGCTACAAACACACCTCAGTCTGACCTGGACATGACACAGACTCGGCACGAGGCAATTGCACTCAACACTAAGTCACTATGTGGCCTTACCACATTTATCATTAATCATTCAGATTCAGAGATACTGACCCACGCAATGAACCTACCACACAGATGTACCGCGCGCACGCACACATGCACACACACACACACACACACACACACACACACACACACACACACACACACACACACACACACACACACACACACACACACACATGCACAAACCGACCAGGGACAGTAAGAGGAAATGAAAAGAAAGTCAAGGTTTGGATATTGTTTGAATCCATTTATCCACTATGTTCATACCCACTTGGTGCCTATCTCCAGCTCATATTGGGTGAACTCAGAGAAAACTTGGACAGATCACCAGTCCATCATAGGGAACACACAGCATTCACCCAAGGCAAATTAAGAGTCTCCAGTTGACCTCAATGCATGTTTTTGGACTGTGAGAGGAAAGCCAACACATTGTACCCTGAGGAAAGCTGCACATAAAGGGACACACAGTCCACATCCCACAATCTACTCAGAACTGACAGAGTGGGACGTGAACCCACAAACTTCTTACTGTGAGGCAACACTGACCACTAGACCACTGTGTGGCCATTTTAACAAAAAATATAACAAAAAAAAACAATAATTATAATCATTATTAGAATTGGTACAAAAACAGCACATTACATATCATGAATAAAATTACATAAAATCAATGAAACATAAAGGCGGACAGGTTAAGTTGCTCCTTCCTTTTGTTTGTTTGTTTAACTATCCAATATGATTTCTCAAATGACATAAGTGCCGTGCATCATTTGGCTTGACCACGGTGGAATTGTGCCAAACAAACTCTTAATGACCTGGGGTCATTCTCTTGGTATCAAATACTAATGCTTTGTCAGACCCCCTTACATACAGATGTATGAAGCAGCCTCCATTGTCCAGAAGAGGAGTTTTCATCAATAAAATGAACCAAACTGCCCTTTTTTCACAATTTATGAGGGGCATCCTAGTATAAAGGCTTTCTTCCTTGCTGTTGTTTGGTGTATCATTGTATTTTCTCAGTGTATTTGGTCTTTTAGATTATTTCTTATTCTTCATTTTGACCAACCTTTGTGTACACAGTGGTCTCTTGACAGCAATCAAAGTAATTTGGGAAATCTGAAGTTCTGAATGAAGAATTGTCTTGATAATCCAGAGAGCATCACCAAAAATTCACCTTCTTATGTCAACTCTTGTGTCAGCAGATAAGTCCAAAATCAATCTTCCTTGAAGTCTCACGGGAGTGAGTGAGCCTTTTGCTTATATAGCTTAAGCCCTAAATGTCTGCATGTAATACACAATATTGTTGAAATCATAAAAGAATCACTCATATCCATTTCACAAACCGATTGTCAATGAGCTCACTGAAAATGAGTTGGGTAAAAACTCTCGTATTGCATGTGAGTAACCACCAGACAATCACTGACAGACAAACAGCACACAAAGGGTCACTCCCACTGTGAGGGCAGAGTGGAAAGTTTTCGTTGCTGCTTGTTGTCAACTTACACACAGGGCTGCGTGACCAGCATTTATCCTTCCAGCTGATGCATGAAGCCTTGAAATCGGCAGCTGAACTTTGATTCACAGTAAACATTATGGATGTCAATATTGATGGTACTCTATTGATGGTAAAATGTCAGGAATTGCTCTTGAAGGCATCCTTAAATCCAGAAGTTCAGCGTAAGGAGGAGCTCTGAAATCTGTAAACTATTCCATATGAGGGCTGCATAAAACTTTGGGAGGGGGGGGGTCTGCTGGAGGCTATCCAGAGCACAGTAATACACCCTGGCTAGGTTACCAATCTATCGCAGGGCACACACACCATTCACTCTCACACTCATTCCATGAGACAATTTCAAGACTCCAAATGACCTCGATGCACAGTTTAGACTTTGAGGGGGAACCAAAGTACCCAGAGAGAACTCATGCAGACTCAGGGGAAAAGAAGACAAGAAGACCCCATGATGAACAGTAGAAGAGTTTAAGGGTGTGCCTGATTGGGCACAGCCTTATTCCATCCTTCCCCATTTTCGGGACCCAGGATTGGTCCACAGTGTATAGACATTCAAGGCTACAGAGTGTACCTTCATGGGCACTGGAGCCAAGCATGAAGTTTTCCAAATGGAGGGAACTCTCTGTAGGTGCAGACTTATGTTAAAAAGGTGTCGCAGTGAATCGCATAGCTGACTGGTACAAGCCTTCAAGATACATGGGCATGTGCCATTCAGACATGTGTTGTTCTGCAAAGTTGTAGCACCTGTGGTTGTGAGCAGTGGGTCATGACCCAAATGAACAAGGAGGTGGAGCCGCTGCTCCTTGGTGTGGAAAGGAGCTAGCTTTTGGCACCTGTAGAGGCTGTGGTGAGGAAGTGTTCCATGCTGGGAGGACACATCAAAGCAGAGCCAGGACCAGGTGGTGAGATTATATCTCCTCACAGGCCTGGGAACACAGTGTTAGTTGAAGTTGCAGAAGAGAGGGAAGTCTGGGAGTCTTTGCTAAAGCTGCTACCCATAAATTCAGATAAACAGTTGACAATGGGTGGATGAAACCAAGTCATGCCACTCGGCAGCCACCTTGGTAATGCTGCTAAAAGCCCAAGGAAACCAGACCCCCATCTAAATGAATGTGGACATGGTCGAAGCCACAGACACAGATTGAAACAAAGAAAAAAAACCTTGCTGCAGACTAATGTTTAAAATGCTCTTTTTCCACAGGTGGCACTCAATTATGCATGCACTCCATGAATCTGTGTCAGTCTGCTCTGCTTTTCTGCATGTGCTGGTAAAACAGTATGATTGGGCTATAATTTTCCTGGTTTGGATGTGACAACGCAGATGGAATAAGCGCCATCTAGCCATTATGGATTTCCCCATTTTAAATGGGGAAATCCATAATGTGCTCTACAATATAGAACATCTCTGATGAAATGTCTGTCTGCAAACTCCACACAGGAAGCATACAAACTGTTTCCAAAAAGTTTCTTGCTTTCTATTAAAAAAAAAGATTTGTTAAGGTCTTTAGTTTTCAATCAATATCCCCTCACTGTTGCAGTTCTGCAAGCATAAAGCTCTAGGACTAATTTAATTTTGCCACAAAATAATAATTTAACTTCTTGATATTTTTCGTAACTCAGTTAACCTAACATCAATAAATATTTCAGGGTTAGGAATCGCACTACGAGGTTCTATGTCCTTCTGCAGACAGAAATGCACTATTGATGGTCTGCAGCCTTCTGTATGTCAGGGATGGAAAAGGTCAAGGACAAACCTTCCTGCTTAGCTCACGGCCCTGAGAGATGATGGACTGCAGCTAATCCACTACAGCTACTACAGGAACTACACTTCTCGAGGATGAGGAGGGATTTTGGTCTTGTCCTTAAAACTTGGATGTCAAAACTAATGTAGATCCTCACATATATGTATTTTTTTGTGTAGCTGTTGTGGTAATACTTAATATAGGAAGAAATTGAAGAAGATATTAGCTGCCAGCTATCAGGGACCTTGAGGGACTGTACAGTTTACATCCAGGCTTTTAGGCACCACCATCACCTGGACAGTCGTGGTATTCCTGGTGTTGGCAGTGCATATGTGAACAGCCATTAACCAGCTGATTTCTGAGTAGGTGGGCATGTAGGAACAGCCAACACTCACAGACCTGGAGAGGCTTGTGGGGCTTACTGTGATGAATTTAGAGACTACTATGTTTGACAAGGGTTCACACCAGTGGATGGATGGATGGATGGATGGATGGATGGATGGATGGATGGATGGATGGATGGATGGATGGATGGATGGATGGATGGATGGATGGATGGATGGATGGATGGATGGATGGATGGATGGATTGATATATGAGTGGAATGGTTCAAGGAGGAGGAGGGCCAGAGCACTCCTGACAACCATAAACCTGATTTGTAGGGAAAATTCTTTTATGTACAGGATTCACATAAAATAACTACTTTCACAAAGTATTTTCCTTGACCATACACTGCTAAAATGATTTTGATAAATTAAACACCGCAACATATTTTCAGAAGTGGTCAAAATACTATTGTCACCACATTTCCTAAGTCCTAAGTATGTAAGTAAAATAAAGTAGATTTGCAATGTTTACAACATTGCAAACATTGTAAACATTTTAGATTAAAATCATTAAGCAATTTGGTGAAATGTAATTTTTACTCCTAATATCCAAATAGTGGTGGCAGATCTTTTCAGCCTATGTAGTATGTGGTTGAAGTTCCTTATCATGTTTCAGATATCTGAGTTTTAAGCAGATTAGGTATTCTCCTCCAAACACCTTGCATGATTTTATTATGTATATTTTTTATTTTAATTTTTTAAATGCAGTTACTGTTAATAGAGAGGTGGGAAAGAAGAGACAAAAAGAATGAATAAACACAAAATATGTTCCCAGACATCTCTTTTAACTGATTTAACCAAGTGATTGAACAGTAAGGAGGGTGATGAGTGAACTAAAGTTGTTAAACTTTTGTTCAGAGGTGGTTAATTAATGTTAAAATGCATATTATGTGTGATTTTGAATTAAACATATTTGCATGTCAGGGAATATTTTTTTCTTTGTGATAACGTAAGCATTGCCTGAGTGGGAAAGCGCTGCTGTTCGCGTTCAAAGCATTTTGCTGCCATCTACTGTTCAAGATGAGAAACACAGGCTCAAACTTGCGCTTCCTAATATTGAATTGTTTTTTGTGTACTTGGTAAATATTGTACGCAAAACAAGGAGCTGTATTGGGACACTGTGTTTGATTACATCAGACGACAAAAAAGTCATCCCCATTCCGGTTGTGCCAGCTCCTTCACCTTGGGTGCAGGTGACTGACGAAAGTGGATTAGTAATCAGCAAGTAGAGTAAAAAGTTAAAGTAAAGTAAGTAATCATCCAGAATAGTACTGAAATGCTCTTTCTCACCTCTGTCGGCTCTCCACATGATTGAATTTTATAGCTAAGCCCTTTGTTCTTCCTGGATTTAGTTGAACCAAAAAAAGTGAATATGATGGACATTTGAAGATAAAGAGTGATAAGAGGAGTGTTTTACCTGGTCCAGAGAGTCATAAGAAGAGAAGAGGCACCCTGATGGTGTTCATTATTAATACTACATGACTTAGAAATAAGGGCAGGAGTTAGAAGGAGCTGATAAACTATTTAGTCAGTTACACTTACTGATGGTCTGAATATTGCTCTGCATCATAGTGGAGCTGCTCATTAATCGTTGCACTATGGGGAAATTTGAGATGCTACAGAAGTCTGGGAGAAAAAGTGGTGAGGTGCCTTGCTCAGGGACAACTGTGTCATGGCAGGATTTGAATGTGTGACCCTTAGGTTGCAAATACAGGTTTTTAAGCACTAGAGGAATTGAGGAACGGTGTCACTCTCAACTTCCGGTACTATGAAGTTTTTCAGGGCCATTATCAAACATCATGCCACAGTATTTTTCATACCCAGCAATCAGTATTAACAATCCCAAGCAATACCCAGGCTGCTATTGCCAACGTGATACCGATACTACATGATACAAAACTGAATATTTTGTACAAAAGCTTCAAGCTTTGATCTCCAAAACATTTCGTGAAATCAGACTCATCGATGCTCCTCTGCTCGTGCATGGACGGGATGAGAGTCCGCTGGTTCGTCTCGGGCCTATACCACTCCGCAGTGCTCATCTGGGTGTGGCCTTCGTAGTCAGCGGCAGAAGTACATGGGTGACACCTCATGCCACGTTTGAGTGCACAGTGGTGAGGCTGATCGCTTTCAGATCTACCTGTCATCTTAAACATCATTTCAGGGGTAAACTGAACTGTTCCTGGTCTCCTCGTGTGGTTTGTGTGTGGCAGGGAACAATACGGGGCACAACCATTTAGAAAGATTTCAAATAGTTGTGTGAATTTAACTGAAATCCAAGGCAGCCTTTGAACCCATTTGGCAACGTGGTACCAATACTACATGATACAATACTGAATATTCACACTGAGGTGAAAATTTAATCAAAAGTGCTCTCCTAACCTGTCTTTGGCTACATGTTTTTATCTGCAGTATATACTGGACTAGACTCACAATATATGTGATGCTGTTATAGCAGTCTTTACCTATTGTTTGATAAAATTTGTACATTACAGCATTGTACATGGATCAAATACGATAAGGCAGCCATGGATGATTTTCTTCCGTGATTCAGTTCAAAATATTGGAAACACAGCTTTGAAAGTACCCAGAAGGGTAGAGCATTCCTGTCAGGACAACACCTAAAGTCTGAGGATATAACGCTGCGTTAAAAACAGTTAGGCAGTAATATCTCACCTCAGGCGGGAGATCCCTGAGGTGTGCTGTCTGTAACACTGGTGCATGTGTGACCCAGCGAAGCACGGCCTCTTAGATGAAAGTCTTGTTTCTTACATTGAGGTTGTCTCTGCCGAGGATCATGATAAGGTAGATAGGTGAACTCGATGATGAGCTCCATCATGGCAGGAGACAGGCCTTGGATGTTAAAGACCTTTGGATCTGTGGTCGCCCAATGACTCAAGAGGGCTCTGTGGGCCGGGACGCAGACACAACAAACAGTGTTCAAAGAATTGCTTTTCCATTTTCTCACAGCCAATAACAAAAACCTTGTTAAACCCTCTCAAAAGAGGTGAATAGTGGCACAGAAGTAAATAAAAATTCTTTGTTTCAATCATGCATGAGAGTTTTTGTATGCTCAACTTAGTCAAGTTGAAATGACATTAATTCAGTCCCTAAAGATATCAAACAATAAACTCACCATAAGTATGGGGTGCATTTGGCATGGATGATCTTGTGCATTTTAAATTCCACATCCTTGACTCAAATAACTGCATTGAGAAGGTCTCCAGCCAGGCTGAGTTCCTTTGCCTTTGTGAAGCTTTGTGAAGATATGCCTCTTTTATCCCCCCTGTACCACACCGTTTACCTTTTATGGTTCCTCAGAAAGTTGATCTTGATAGTGCCAGCAGGTTTGTGTTGTGGTCAAATTTGTACTGTAGAGCCTACTTAAAGGCACAATGGAATGTTGCATCATATTCCAGAATGGAATCCTGCCACAGTTCTCTAGTGACTCAAATGACCATGTCCAAGTCACCAATTCATATGTAAACAAGCATGTCCACTTAAACCCATTGTTTGTTTATGAAGATGGTCTGTTACTATGATGGTGTGGTGCTGAATGAAAAGCCACAAAACGGCAAAATTGTAAAAGTCACAGCATACCCAGTGTTCAAAGCTTGATGTTGCACATGAACTCAAACATTTCAACACTGCAGTCTGCAGGCTTTTTAGTGGCTATTCACAGAGGCAGTTAATGATGCACAGAACGGTGCACATTTTCTCTACTCATGTATTTGTTCAGCTATAGCTGAGCAAATACATGAGTTTGAATACAAATAAACAACCTAATGATTTTAGTATTGAGTTACACAAAAAGAAAAAGACAATAACAAAACATGTCACTGTCACTGTCACTGTCATTGAGGTTGTAATATATTTGATTCTGAAACCAGTTTGTTTGATGGAGCTGTTCAAAACTGCCCAAAACTGCAAGCTGAAACCTTTGCAAATGTACGGGCATTTCACACATGTGCACTCATGTGGAATTCAGTATGTGTCAAGTGAAAACTTTATCCTTCAGCTTCTCTCCTGTGTGGACTGCCACATGTTCTTTCAAGTAGCTATCAAGGCTGAAGTAGAAAATAACACACGTTTCTGTGCAGTTAACAAATTGCAGTTTACGTGTGGATTAACATGTGCCTATTAAGGATGCAGTATGAAGGAATCTTTCCTACATGCCTTGCATTGGTTCTCTCCAGGGTGGGTTAAAACGTGCCTTTTCAAGCAGAAGGAACAACTGAATCGCCTTGACTATACCTTGCAATTGTATGGCTTTTCTCCTGTGTGCACTCTCATGTGTATCATCGAGGCGCTGTGACTACTGCACACGCTTGCACATATTTCACAAAATTTCCCTTCGTGCACTTTCCAGGGTTCATTGAAATCATGATGAAGCCTGGACGTTTTGGGACATGTTTTAGAGGCAGACGGTGTGGTTGTGTGGATTGATGTATGACGTGCCAAGTCTGAAAAACCACGAAAACCATTCGTACGAGTCTGCTGATTCCTGAACTGCTCCAAGTTCAGGAATCCAGCAACGTGTGTGATGTGTCTGCCGTGCGAGCTTGATCAGAGATGCTATACCATTGCCATTTGATGAGAGCTACCACCCTCTAACCCTGAAAAACGACGGTGGCTTAGTAATTCCATCACAAGTCATAGTGAAGGTGCTGAGCCAAATTCCAACAAAGCAACCTCCAAAGCTATTGATAGTTGCGCACATCGTCCAGGAGGGGGTTGAAACGGAAGATGTTTTTCTGCTTGGGCAACACATTGAGGATTTGGCATCAACAACCATCATTCCAACTTGTTGTCATATGTTGTGTCTGTCAAGATGAGAGTGTGTAGAGGCATTTCCACTTCCTTCCCCTCCCAATTTATTACCCAGGCTTTGTTCTCGTCCCTTTTGGTTGTCACGCTTTTTTATTGTTATGTAACCCTGTCTATATATCTCTATATCATCTGTATCCACTTCTGTTATGCCCACTTTGAATATCAATATAAGCCAAACCCTGTGTTATAACTACATATATGCCGTTTGCAGCAAAAAAACAAACAAACTTGTGAATATCAGTGGAGTATTCAGCAAGTTATGATATGATATTAATTGTGCAGACATGTTACTGGACTTGTTGAACAGATTACACCGAGTGGAACCGCTGACCTTTCTAAGATGGCGGCCCCACAGCGTCTACTTTTCATTATGTCCATGGTCGGCATCACTTGTTACTAAACAAGTCAGGCAACTGCTTTGGAACCCAAGTCAATCGGAGGTCCCACTTTTATTATGAAGTAATTTGAATTGCATATCTTTTATGAAAAGTGCTAAATAAACTAAAAAGATAAAGGCAATTATATCATTTGATTGTCCCTTGTGAACTTCTGCCTGGAGTCAAACAGACTGTATAATCCCCACTGTTTGTTACCCCTTTGGAAGTTATTTTGGTGGTCAGGGTCTAGACTTGACTTAGTTTTTCTGTAATGAAATTATGAGAAAATAATTCCCTGTTAAACCTTTCTGTCTAGTTTTTTGATCTTCTCCCCGTGTTTGTTGGACTTTTTCTCCAGTTTCATTCCACATTCAAAAAACATACATTAAAAAATGTTTAGGCTGATTAGAGGCTCTAAAAATGCAACTAGGTGTGAATGTTGAAGTGAACTGTGTGCCCGCCCTGTGATGGATTGGTGACCTGCCCAAAGAATATTCTTTGGCTCTGTCCTTGACGTCCTGGGATAGGCACCAGCAAAACCCTGCAACACCCTCAGGTACAAAGACATTACTATTGGTGATGTTCCAAGAAACCAAAGTAATCCTTTGACTTATTTGCAATACTTTTTATATGCATCTTCATATTCGTATCACAAATAGAAGTGAATTGAAACCTCTTTATATTGTTAACAACTTTTCTTTGCCACAAAACACACAGAACACAGAATATGATGCACATATAGCATGGGACTTAAAATAACAGGTCTTCATGTCACCTCCAACTATGCTCACTTTCTAGAATAGTCCAAGTGGTGCCTTTTTTTCTTAGTTATGGTTAAATTGGCACCATTTACAAAAAGTAGTTGTTGCAGAAATAAACCATGTGAAATCATAAGCAGAACGTAGTAGATAAGGTGAAGTTGTAGGAGAAAGTAAGCTTATTATGGTTGGTTCGGATCCCAGAACCGTCCTGATAGTGGATCTAAGTTAAGACCTTTAGTGTTTATGAACTTCCTAATGAACCTCTTGATCCGACAGTAAACAATAACTCCATCTAGGAAAGGGTGGGACGGTCTGTAAATGTATCTAATACATGTTAAAACCTTGGGAAAACAAAACCATAAGTAAAGAAAAAAGAAGAGCAAAAATTAATAAATAAATCATGGAATAAGAGCTTTCACAGCATTAAAAGACATGGCTCAGTGTTTGGGCACTTTCCACTTCTCACATTCAAATCTCAGTCAGTTTCATGCACCCACAGTGTATATCAAGCTAACACATGTTCTGTGAAATATGATTTGTCATTGTAAAGTGTGACTTTGCAAACTGAAATGTCATTGTGTCTTTAGTCAGCATAAAACCACATGTCTGCAAATTCATTTGTCGATCTTGTTGGAAAAACATATCTGTGACGTGTCGTTTTATCAGCTGGTCCAAAGGTCCAATGTTCAGTTTCACAAACTGCTACTGTATCCCTTATTTTTGTACCATAACACTCAATCCATTTCCTCATCAATCCCTGTCTATTAATGTCATTAAGGCACTCTGGTGGCTTTTACAGTAAGTATTAATTGACAATTGAATAAATTGTAATATATCAAAGATGCTCTAATGGCTTTTTCACAAAGTCTTATAGTCCGTAAGGTAAGAAAAAAAAATCCACACAGTAATGTAAAAGATTTTTTTCAGTCATATAGTTTTTTTCAATTAAGCTGTATATTCAGCATTAGGCTTCATGGCATTTGATTGACATTTGATATTTAATATAATTTTCAGGGGCTATTTTCGGGGGCTAACAGAATGAAATCTCCCTAGAGTACTGCCAACCACTTTTTTTAGTAATTACTTTTTGGAACAATATCACATCTCAACTCTAGACCCTTTTAAGGTATAATAAATATGTATTTCTCCCTGTCTGCTCAATTTTAATGTCTATTTTAACCTCTTATAGGCTTGAAAACTTCCAATCCATTATAGCATCTTAATAAGTTACAATTCATTTTTTTGTCCATTACTTACGCCAAAGTGGCAGTGAACTCCCAAACTTCTTTGTTCAATCAAGGCAAAGATTAAATACTACTTCATGTACTACAGCTCATTCATTTACTTCTCTTACAGTATTCATTAATTCATGAAGTCCAAACCTGAGTAAACGCAATAAATAGCTGAATACTGAAGACAAATTCTTCAAATTATCTTCAAGTTTCATCTGGTACTTAAGACTGCTCCCATAAACCCCATATGTGTTTTAATGTTCATGTAAACACACAGCCTGTAGCAGTTCTGCTTACCATAACAAAGCTTGTTTCAGTTGGAAGTGTGTTTTGAGGGTTAACTTCATCATTAAATCATTTTCTGTTGTGTGAAGTGCAGTTTTATGATATGTATCACAAAATTGTCTTCTAAGGGCATCACCATCCAGATATACTGTATATAGTCAACTCTGTCCCTTGGTTCACACAATGGCCCTTCATTCACGTCTCAGGAAATCGTTCAGCTGGATTGCAGGCTCACTAGTTTCCTCCCGCAATAAAATGCTGCAACAGGTGCAGTGATCCGCACTGTGCCGTACACGCCGTAAAATGCTGCACGATAGTTCTACAGCTTGCGTTCCCCTGCCAGGATGCTCTGGTAGATGTTCTCTGTGAGGGGAATGTAACTCTTCTGCTGCTGGTCCAACACATATAAGGGATCAGAGATAGTTGAGGGGTTGAAGCCACTCTGCACCAGCTGGAACTTCTGCTGCTTGAAAGTGCTCGTCATTTCCATCACCTCCTGAGGGGCGAGGAAAAAACACAAAAACAAAGTGACATTTTTCTTCATTTCGGTTGCCAAAGTAAAACACAAATAGGCAAACAATAATAATTCAAGTAATCATTTCGGTCCTTATCAGAAGAGCAGCCACAAACACTGTACTGTAAATCTGTAAAGCTAAGAGTCGTTAGCAACCTCATTGGCACCGTTCAACAGTGCTGGGTTATTGCCATGTCTCTGCTCATTACCTGAAGCCGTATGAACAGTGGGCAGGCGTAAGGCGGGAGGTCTTTAGTCACATGCTCAAACAGTTTCTTCCCATCAAACGTGAAGCCTGGTCTCACAATCATGGCAGCCATTCCCGCTCTGCCCTCGTGCCCTGTGGATACAATGGTTCAAAGGTCTTTATCATGAAGTCGAGAGGCACCGCGTGAAAGAAGTGTGGCAATCCCGAAAGAATCAAAGCAAAACTTTTCAGAGGCTCTATAACTTTGTTGCAAATGAGTTTTGGGGATGCTGAAGTAGAGAATTAAGTGCTGCACGACACACCTGATATTTCCACTCCGTAAACGTTGACCTCTTGGATAAAATCAACCAGGCCAACGGTCTCTGTTACTTCCGTCGTTGCAACATTCTCACCCTTCCACCTGAAATCAGCAGAAATCATGTCAACATCCCCAAAACAATCTTATACTGAACTGATCTCACCAAGCGGGAATGAACAGCCCACTTAATGTAAAATGCATACAATGTAAACACACTCAGGACAAGGCAGCCCCTGTCTTGACCTCTCCTGACCCTGTTCTTATCACATCATAGTTCTTTAACCTTGGAACATCCACAGCTCTGTAGATTATCATTGCTTTGCATTTAGTTAAAAGATTTTTACATAGCTATGATACTTTTTTTTCATTGCCTGTTTAAGAAGACAGTAAATCACGTGAAGTGCCCATTTGAACCCGTGTTAAATTGTATGAACAATACAATAGTTTGCATGTGCAATGCAAAGGTGTCTGCTGGCAAAATATAAGCATTTGGGTGGATCAAAGTGCTCTGCCAGATCAGATTTTGTTCTTGCCAGTGTCAGTTGGATTATTCAGGAAAATTATAGTTCAAGTCATTATGAATGTTACAATCTCAATGAAAAGTCTGAATGTCAGATACTGGTTGTAAAGGATCCTAAATTAAATAAAGTTGAATCAATCTATATGGATCTTAAAACAAGTGAATGCTGTCACATATTTGTCAAAAGATTCATCTTAACAGGCAAACAAAAAACAAAGCATTAAAGATTTTTTCAACGTTAAAACTCATGTGTGGGCAACACCCAGAGGCCTCAGTGCAATATCTACGCTTTCTCTAACCTGATGTTATTTAGGGTTTTTACCACTGTGCAACCACAGCTCAGGAGGTTTGACAAAGACACACTGAATGAAGAGTCAACCTCCAGGACCAACCAGAAAATCGGCTTCAAAATTCAAGAGCTGGTGGTATTTTACTGCTCTGCTGAATTTATTTGAACTTGAGGACCTACTTGTGGCTGTTTATTTGTCATAGAGCACACTATACTAAGTCATCATCAGATGCTTCAGATTTCTCTGTTGTTATCCCCCTTGTACCTGAAGGTGTCGCCCACCCTGTCTCTGAAACAAATGAAGCCTTCCAGGTCTTCGGCCATGAGGTCGCCTGTGTTGAAGTAAGCGTCTCCCTTGGTGAACACGTTTCTCATCAGCTTCTTCTCGGTCAGCTGCTTGCTTCCGGCATAGCCAAAGAATGGGCTGAGGGCGCTCACCTTGGACAGTAAAAGTCCTGTCTCCCCTGAGAGGAAAAAAATATAAAGGGCGTGAGGGTAGTGATTCAGAAATGATTCACAGTTGTTGGAGATTTGTCTGCTTTGTTCACCTTTGCTAACGCGCTGACAGAAGCCATGCTTGTCTTTCACCGGTTCGTCTTTTATCATGTCATACTTCACCAGATCGTACTTGAACAGGAGCTGCACACAGAGTGAGATAAATAAAAAATAAATTCATTTTCACATTAAAAAAAAAAACGCCAAGATGGTCGTTA
The DNA here is from genome assembly GCA_029224185.1 of Karalla daura. Lineage (NCBI taxonomy): Eukaryota > Metazoa > Chordata > Actinopteri > Chaetodontiformes > Leiognathidae > Karalla > Karalla daura. Next base: position 3,472,256 of record CM055201.1, read on the forward strand.
AAATAATTTGGGCAACTACTGCTTTCAAACATAACACCATGCTTAATTGACAGCGTAAAAAACAAACAAACAGACAAACATACACAGAGATGTTAGCTAATATTGCCATTTAATTAATTGATTTTGCACTGGGACTGCACAATATATCGTAAATTAATTGTAATCACAATATTTAATAATGTACCATACACATATGACAAAGACTGCCTGAACTGCAATAAATGGTGTGTTATCATGCACCATGCATTCATGCTCTGCACATCTCTGTATGTGGCCAATAAGAGGAGTCCGACCATCCCACATGCCTTCTCCCCATTGTGTTTTACCTGCTCAGCTGAGCTTCTAAGCAGCTTAAGTGCTACTAAAGCGTGATGTCACCCAACTCCTGGCCACCGATTGTTGCCACTACATACTTAATTTATATGTCACAAGTAATATCAAAATCGTGACACTTGATGGGACTGTCTCATTATAACTAATCTAATTAATCTGATTATATATCCCTACGTTGCACGATTGCTTCTTTCCTTGTAACCCATTTTGATGGTTGTTACGGAACTAACAATCCTGTTGACCAGGTAAGTGATGTGTTCAGACATGATTATGCTGCACAGCTTCACTTTCATAAGTGTCTTACAGTGGGTCAGCAGGAAAAAGCACAGAGAGACATCTAAGAATAGCAGAGTTCACAGATTAGAACTTAATATATAACCACTCTTTTGTAACTCATCTGATTAGTAAGAGCTCCGCAGACAAGCATTAGTAAGGCTAAAACCACCAACTGCCAGCAAAGCCACTTCACTGCTCGTCCAGCCGGAGTGTCTCTGCAGGCTTACTGCTTAATCACTACGACTGATTAGTTAGAGCAACATCCTTTAGCCAGTCCTGCTGGAGTTTCAGGGATGGAATAATGGCATAAAGGGATTGAACAATTTGTCAATTAACCTAATTGTTGTGTCATGTTATTCAGTAATTGTTAAAGCAATTATAGTGTTTAGTATATATTTATAGTATCATTAATTAAACTGTATTTACTGTGTAAAGAAAAGTGCATTTGAAAAAGTGGAATGAAAAGTGGAATCAATGTCTGAAACATCCTTAAATATGTTTGTGTCTATCATTTCTTGATATCACACATCAGTTACTTTACATTTGTTATTACACTGCATAAAGCAGTTATTAAGTAACAGACATGTATTACTAACAGAAACAAAGACGTATGTTGCATTTCAGCTGCGTAACAGTGTTGAGAAAAACACTGTTGAAATTAAAACAAAGGAATGAAATGTTGCAGATCGGCAGCAGGGGTTTTACTGCATTCTGACTGCTGTCTCAATCTCGATCATTTAAAAAAAATGATTTAGTGAATTTGTATCTGTCTTTTAAGGTTTTCCATTACAAGGCATTTTATTGAGATATAAGGCGTGCAAACACCTCCCTGCCAGGAAGCGGACTAAAGATTCACAAAGCTAAGTGCGGCTATTATGGATTCTGATTTTTTATGGGTGTCACTGCCATGCATAACAGTCACCCTGACCTCTTAAGCCTCCTGGATAATGCAACCCCTAACCGATCTCCTCTAAGCAGTTTACCTCTTCCCCCAACGCTCATTGTGCAGAAATCCATGGTGTCTAAGGCCGAGAACACGCCCAGGACATGTCTCCAGTCCGTGGGAACTCACCCTGTAGATGAAGTTGGAGCGGCCCACCGTGCCAATCTTGCCAATGTGATTCATGAAACACAGGTTTCCCTCGGTGGAGCCGTACACTTCACACATTTTGACATTTCCGAAGCGGCTCTGGAACTCCCGCCACACATCCTGTCGCAGTCCGTTCCCAACACCCATCCGCACCTTGTGAACTTTATCCATCTCTGTCTTTATGGAAACAACACACACAGGGTCAATTTTCTATCACTGGACATGACCTACAATACAATACAATTGTATCACCCTAAGCAAAATGTGCTTAGCCTCATTCTTTCTGACCCTGGTATATACAGTATATATAATCATTCAATGATATAAATTCGCAAAAATGCTTTGATGGTCAAAGGGGACTGGGTTGTTAGAAGTTCTTGATACATTGCAAATATACAAAGTTCAAAAAGGGCCTTGACGGCACTGATGAAAAAAGGCTAAGGCCATGGGTTGCATCCTCTTCCTCACCTGTTTAAAAATCAATCCCATGAATACAATGGAACACCATTGTTTGTGCATCACAGTGTGTAACTTGCCACATGCTTTGGTATGATTTCTGATGCTGTCGCCTCAGAGTTGGTTGCTTACCATTTAAAGTTGTTGCTCGACAAACAACAGAAAATACAGCTGCTACTGCAGCCTTAGGCTCTGCCTTATTGTTCACACTCTGGAGTTTCCTCAGTGTGGAGTTTCCAAAAACTAAAGAGACAGAGCTGCCATTGTATTCACGAGTGTGAGTCTGCTTCGTATGTCATTTCATTAACATATCCACAAACACGAGGATATTTTACTCTAGGGCATATATGTTTACAATGACACCTGGTCAAATTAAAAGAATTTGTCCGCTGGCCCATTTTTTTACAGCTCTCAATCAGTTAGCCAATATATTGCATCAGATAGAGAGACAGTCCATTGCTTTAGAGAGACAACAAAGAAAGAGGCCATCCTCTAAAGTTCTGATGGGGGGAATAAACTGGACTGGCCTCTGTCTCTTTACAGTTGGTCAGCTACAGTATGATTATCGTTGTTTAGGTGTGGTGAAGAAAGGTCAAATGCTGGACATGTGCTTATTGAACAGCACGCCTAAATGAGGCATACAGCATATGCTTTCATGCACACGTTAACTTTGTGAAAAGGTGCTTATGTGCTGTGCATGTCCACATCCTTAATTTGCCAATCAGTGTCGAGGACAGTGCAGGCCAGTCCTCCGCCTACGCTGCCAGACGGACAAAGAGGACTTTGAGTCCAGCCTCAAGAAGGAATGATGTGTGCCCTCATGCAGTATGTGCGTGCGTGCGTGCATGCGTCCGTGTCTATGTGTGTGTGTGTGTGAACGTCTATGATTCCACCATGCTGGTACACAAAAACAAAGACAGCCACAGTAGTCACTCCAACAATTCACAAGAAGCAGTGACCGTAGGAAAGAAATCCACCCACTGTGACAAAGAGCGGCCACGCTTTTGTCCACGACTCAGCTCTCATTCACCGATCAATGTGTTTGTCATGAACACAGTAGTGATGATGTTAAACATGGCTGATCTAATGTCATTTTTAATGTAATGTAGAGAAAAATAACTGTTTTTTCTTTGGTTAGATGTGGTTTGGTGCCAGTCATTCAGAATCAATTTAGAATCAAATGCAACAGTCACACAGAGTAAAATCATTATGAAATGAGGAAGTGCCAAATGTGTGGATATACTGCTAGATATCTTCATATCGCCATGGAAAGCCAAAACATTAATAACTGTGTGTTTTCCCTTCAGCGTGGTAATACCACAATGTCAGCTTTGGCCATTTTTACACTAAATGAGGCAGCAATAATGTGTTTTGTCAGTCATACAAAAACACTCACAGTTAAATGCCAGAAGAGAAGATTACCTTCGGCTGGTTGCAGAGGTATCTGCAGAGCTCACCAATGTACTGGAAAACAGTCACATCATGCTTTCTACAGTCGCTCCAGAACTGGCTAGCTGAGAACTTCTTCTTCAAGATGCAGGTGGCACCTGCAACCCAACAGACAATATCGATCCATCAGTTCATTACAACAGCGAGGAGGGCAGCACATAAAGACAACCGTACAGGACCATTACTTATTACTTCAATGTGTGGACAGACACGACCTGAACAGCAAACAGCGGACGCACTGCACAGAGTACATACGAGTCCACCTTGAACAGAACAGCAGGTGCTCACCGGTGTCCTCCAAACTAAACAATGAAACAAAACAAGGACGCCATGTCTGCCAGTTTGTCACCGGGCAAGGGTCATGTTGGTTTTCTTACATTCATCCCAACATTTTTCACTGTTACAGTTGAGAGACGTTCTTTATGCTTGTGTATGAAACATACCCGCAGCCAACAGGCTTACATTTGGTTTTTGCTGTTCTACTGTTTCACCTTCAGGCAACTAATTTGGACAGTTGTGCCATGTGGTAGCTACATTCTGGCTCTTAAAAGACTTTTTGGAATTTTTTCCTGTCGTACAGAAAGAGTAAGAGACAAAGACTGCTTGCTGTTATCTTTTCGCTCTTCATGTTGGACTCAGCAACAGTGTAAAAGACTTTGCCCAAATGTTTGGGGACAAATATGTACTTTAAAATTAGCCTGATGATGGTTTTTAACACCGTTTTAGTCTAATTGATTAATTTTGGTGGTTGAAAAAAAAAAAAAAAAAAAACATAAACACTTAAAAACTATTTTATCTGAAATTGGGTCTGTGTGGTGTCACTCCAGCTATTCTGGTACTAAGACAAGCATTATATATATCATTATATATTATATTAATTGGAGACTATCGCCCCTAGGTGTGAGTGTGAGAGTGAATGGTATGGGTGTATAGTGGATCACCCAATATCAGTATGTGCCCAATGTGTTCAAAGTTAAATGCATTTCAACATCCAGCTCCGTAAGGGCACTGGCCTCACCAAGGTCTGTTAGCACAGCCTGTTGAGATGCTGGCAGGACACTGAACTATCAACTTTGGTAGCAGTTGGAGCAGCTGCAGAAACCAAGGTTTGATCAATAGGAAGTCTAATTAGAATAAGATGTTTTTTTCCAAAAGCATCACGCAGTATTAACAGTCATTCAAGTTCATGTTAAATCAGCTCCTTGAACTCTCACCAGTTATTGTACAACAAAGTTTCTCTACACAAATGCATTTGAACTTTCTGTGAAAAGTTGACATAGAGCAAAAAGGACCTGAAAGCCATAATAAGTATCTCAACAATAGTCCCATGTGTCCACTTCCTGCTCTCAGGCCTCTAATTAAGCTGCTAGATGAAGTGAAACAGCGGGTCCTTAAAAGGGTCACATAGTTTGGCAGGAACACTGTGGGCAGTGGACACTGTCCCCAACAGTGGCACAGACCTCAAATCAAACGATCCATCAAAATTCATATTTTTGATTTCTGTGCAACACTTTCTATTTGCTAGCTGTGCTGTGTTAGGGTGGAGGCTGGACAGGTATGAGATCAGTTTCTCCTTTCAAAAGTTAGAATGGCTGATATGACACTAATTTTATCATGGACTAGATTACAGGGACACTTATTGAGAACAACTGAACTAAAAGGCAGACCTGAAGAGCAATCCCGAGACCTACCCAGCTCTATGGTTCCTCCTATGCCAATCAAGGAGGCTGCGCTGTGGTAGAGCGGCAAAGGGATGTACACAACATCATCTTCAGTTGCCCCAAACGCCCAGAACCCAGCGGCTGCCTTTAAGCTCTGGAGGTGGGTAATCACTGCAGCCTTGGGGAGTCCTGTAAAAGCGCAAAGATATGATGACAAGCAAGACACTGCTTAAACACACAAAAGAATACCTGCACCTTTAAAAAGGGACCTCCAATGGTTGAACTGAGTATTTAATCTAAGAAGAAGAAGAAGAAAGATAGAAGAACTTGCAGCAGGCTGCCCGGCCCCTAATGAGTTATGGCCAAGTCAAGGTAAAGTGATTTTTATTCTGTCCCCTTTAAATCGCACTGTTGTGCCACAGAATGCAGCGTTTCACCCACATCCAAATACAAGAGGAGCTGTGTGCCAGCTTTTCACAGTCCTGAAATCAAAGAGTCAGCCAGTCAGTTGGTCACGCTTCCAGTTGTGTGAGGATACCGACACCAAGCACTCACTCACAGTCTGAAAGAAGCAGTTTTAAAAGCGTCTGCTCTGTTTCAACACCACTCTGCAGGTCACAGTGGTGCATGTGATGGAGGCAGCGAAGATGGCAGAATTAAGTGAAGTCAAAGCATTACTGTTCTGCCTGGCCGAGGACTCCAGCAGAAACAAACATTTAGTGTCTCTCTGCAAAGCTAAACGTCGCGCTAATTTCAGGCCATTTTTTAAAGAGAATAAAAGACGTCTATTTCCTGGTGTATGGAGGAAACAGTGTGGATACACTCACATATTCTTTTTTTACATGAAAGTGACGCTTGGCAAATATTCCAACCAAAAGTTAAACACTTGAATTGGACAGTATAGGATACTTGAAAGATACTTGAGTCAAATCTGCCAAGTTAAGGACAGTATAAAGGACAACTTATGTAGGAAGGGTAAACTACAGTTTTCCTTATGATGCGCTCAACTTCACCCGGCGCTGTTCATCTTTACACTAATAACAGGCTGTTTTTCTTAAGATCTTCAAGAGAAAAGATATGAAGCAAAAGATTAGATTTTTGGACCAGTTGTATCACTGACAAACTTTACATGACCTAAGTTTTTTTTTAAAACTACACCGTATTAAAAATGATCATTATTTCTCCAAAGGCATATTGTTCATGGGAGACGTAAGCACACCATGTGGGTAAATATCCCCAAGAGAAACTGCAGGAGTCCCCTGAAAGCTGTTCTGTTTATCCTGTTACTAACACAACCAGGACACTGCTGGTTGGGTGGATTCATATTTCAACAAACAGCCTAAAGTTAAATGTGCTGCTTAATGTTCAGTATATCCGCTCAAAGAAATGCGTTCTTATTTGACCAAACACCTTATGGGGCATGTTTGAGCCGAGGAGCGTAACGTTAATTTCGAAAAACAACAAACATTAGCTGAATAAATCAAATAATAATAATGAATATTAATAATTGTGTCCAACGTTATCTGGTATCAGTAGTTTCATAAGTGAGGTGCCACCAGTCTATGATGAAATTTCACCTCATCGACTGCTATATATATCGTAGTGCCACATTCTGACACAGCAACATGATACAATGTTATTATTATTATTTTATTCAACATGTCCCGTCCAGCAGCTTAGGCATACAGTACAGAACTGAATGCCTTTGTAGGATTTTATTTTACAAGAATTGTAGTTTGTCTTCACCTGCGTCATGGGGAAATAAGGGTGCTCTTGATGCTATTCCTTTTATGCATGCTATCCACAACATTGTGAAGACTAGAACTCCCCACACTCACCGGTGGTTCCTGAGGTGAAGATGTAGAGGGTGGGCGACTTGACCGAGGTGCAAGCACGTAACTCAGCCGGCACTGGTGTGTCGGGGGCCTCATCCACCTTATCCAACAGCGTGTTCACCTGTAGGTGCTCGCTCTTGCTCTTCATGGCCCACACCTGGATGTTGTCCTCCAGCAGGCTGGTCAGGATGCCGTTCAGTGACTCCGCCAAATCTGCCGCATGGAGGGAGCCCAGACACATTCCAGCGTTTCAAGAAACACTTCACTTACATTTCACCGTGCTCCTGACATTTAAAGCCCATTGGAGAGCTCAAAAGGCTGATAAAAGAAAGGCTCATATTACAGAACAAAACCAACTGCAGCTCTGCACATATTGCAGCAGGGTACCGCACATGGTCCTTGTTGTGTCATGTTGTGGCTACTCCATAAAAGCTTCCAGAGGACCAGCCAACATTACTGCTCTAAAGGAATTATAGTGAACCAGAGTCCTGAGAAACTGCTTTGTGGCAGCGGATCACAATTATATTAACTGCTCATTAATGTTTATTAGTTTCTCAATAAATGGATGACTGTTCAGTCTATTAAATGACGGGAAGTTTTATAAACTGTGAATACCTACATCTGTACAAAACAATATACACAATTCTGTGTGATGTGAAAATCTTCACCTGGCCTTTATAATTTGTGATTTTTACTATCCTGATCGAGCTTTCAAAATCTGGGACCAATGTACTTTTCACTGTGTCCTCTATCGCCAGACTGTTGATAATGTAAATAGCGCATTTACCAGCGTGATCTTGATTCTCTTTTACAAGTATAATAATGATCTGTAAATCTGCACACCAACATGTCACAATAACATGTCTCATGCTGTCCTAAGAATTTATGAGAAATACACTCTAGAATGAGAAATTGTGGGCAAGCTCATGGCTTTATCCTCTAGAATCAGACTTAATACTCCTGAACCATAAGCCTTTTAATGTTTGTTTCTCAGACTCTTTCTTTCTCACACTAGAGACTAGACTACATACACACGTAATCTGCCCAAACTCAAAACCACTGTGACAGAAATTAAGTTAGCTCTGACTTTACTCATTTGTAAAACTTGAGTCTGGAAAACATGTGAATCTAGCAGCTGGAGAAACCATCCACAGAGGCACAATGCTCCATCTCTAGGGAAAGAACATACTGAAGTTTGTCAAATCCCAGAAAGATCCCACCTTATCACAGCTGTTCTTGACAGGAGAGGGAGGAGGAGCTTTAATGGCACATATCTGTTGACACTTCCTATGGGAATAGTGCTTATACATGGAAGCATATCTACACTTATCAGTAGCAGCCTGTTCCAGTTATTCCATGAATCCTACTCCTGTTACACAGGAGTTGGAGTCAGGACAGTGGCCCTGACTAACATCATGCTTGTTTGGGTTGAGCAATGATCAACCACTGTGGATGCTTGCTGTCACATGGCTGCAGCATGATGAATCTTATTAACTGGAGGAACAGGATTCTCCCATTGAAACATGGGTGGACACTAAATATGCTTCAGCTAGATTTGGGACTATAGTATTATTGAAATGGACTGCAAACCCTACATGTTAGATTTTGTTCCAGCCAAGTGCTCCCAGCTGTTTCTGGATTGGAAGCCAGAAGGCTTTTTAGAGGTTGCCACTGTTGACTCCTAGGTTGAGCAATCCCCCAGATCCCTGAGGAGACCCACACCACTCAAAACAACAACAACTGCCTAGTGCTGGCAGAGCATTTGGAGAGTGGACCTCACTATCTGTTAAAAAAAAAAAATCACCCCATATGCTGCATCCCAACTCCAAGTCTTAAAACAAGCTATCAAATATTTCTCCCCTCTGTCAAAGTGTTCAGTGTTTGTCTCACTGAGGTGATTGACTAAACAGATGCTGAACAGAAAATTGCTTAACCATGACTATGGTTGTGCATAAGCAGTTGGAAGTGTTCAATTGGAATAAATAAAAATGAAACATGAGGAGACATTTGTACTTTTGATATGTTTATCTGTCTATATGTCTGTAGACAAACGTGTATTGATGTTTGGGAGGATTAAGAGTCACACAGGTCATAGTTACCCAAGAAGATTTGGATTAGGGGCAATGGGACTGACGGACACTTCTGACACATCTCAAGTTATGCCTGTACCTAGTCATGATATTGGTCATTTTTTATTTATATTATATTGGTAATATAATATAAATATTGGCTGGTCTGGTCAATACATAGCAAATGAATAAATAGTGTGTTATCAGGCACTATATATAATACATATATACACATATATGTATAAATACATATATAAACACAACATATTTGGAAAATCAAAGGAGCCCTAACATCTGAAATGCCTGTTGCCAACTTTTTTTAGCAGCTTGGCTGAGCACTTACACACTTACACTTCTTTGTTTTCATTGATCATTTTTTGGAACAGTTGCAAACACAATGCAAGATCATTTTGACTGGTTTCTCAATAAACCAATCACTTTGGGAAGGAAAAAGGACACTTTTGTCGGACAAACGTGCGTTAATTATGTTGCTGCAGGCAAAACCAGCAGACTGGAGTTTCATAATCACCATCATTACACTCATGTTTGTGTCAATGGAAAATTTCTATGCTTAAATAAACAGAGAACTTACATCTTACATCTTACCTGGTGGGTACCTGATAAGGTCTACTGGACTGCTACGGGTCTACACATCTTTTCCAATCACTTCATCTACTTTTCAAAATCTGCTCCCCTGATGCCTTATCCATGTTACACTACTATGGATGAGGTCATAGCCTGTCTCTGAGCCAGCTGACACTAAGAGAAGGCTGACTCTGACACTGGCTGACTTGCTGTTATGTCATTAGTGATCTCCACTAGGGGACACTTCCCCATAGAGGGCCACAACTGACACCTGATCCTGGTCCATCATGGATTGAAAAGCAAGCCGCTCTTGTATTTTTCAGCCTGCGGTGCAGGATATTAGGCTTTGTTTAAAGTAACTTACATAAAGGTGGGACTGTGAATGAAGGGTAAGCACTGCCGCCGGCACCAAGAAAGAAAAGAAAAGTTATTCAACTGACACTTCATTAAACCCCCAAACCACTTTATGTGGAAACTGTGCTCAGTCAGTTCAAGCTGGATGCTTTAAGTAAAAACAGAACTGGATCAGAGCTGGATTTCCTGCATCACTTCATGCTCAGGAAAACAATACAAGTGTGTGTAAACACAAGAGGCAGATCAGTTTCACAGACCAACGAGACAATTATGACATCTCGTGGATGTAGTCAAGTTAAATATGTTGAAGAGTGAGGTCTGGTGCTTTTATTTTGAAAAGTGACCAAACACTTCATTCTGTACATTTGTCTGACTTCTGGCTATGCTGGACTGAATGCAGTTCATTTGCCAGTCACTGCTCCTGAGTGCTCCATAGCCCGTCCAAAATACAACCCCATGCTATGGGTTGACGGATGGGTGACAGAGCTGTTGTGCAAGATGTGCACAAATCTATGTCAATAAAACATAGATTTAAATTGACAAAAACTTAACTCATCTCGAGTTCTGTTCTTTACAACTCAGATGAGTCTTAAATCCATGAGCACCCAAAACACCAGAAGGGATTATAAACCTGGGGACTCCAAAACCAGAATCAGAAATTTCATGGAGAGGTTAAATGTCACAAAGAACTTAAGAAGTCCAGTTGCCTTAATTTTTAGCACCTAAATACTCTTTACTTATTTTGTAATCTGACTTTGAGAAATCTGATTTTAAGAGGAAAACAGAACTATAACCCTAATGAATACTGATCTGGGATGTACTGAGGGGTCAGAATCACCACATAGTGACATGAATCATGTCAGAGATACAGTATAAGACAGGTATGGAACCAACTGTAGTAGTTTTAGGTGCTTTAAATCAACTTTCAGGTTTTTCACAACTCTGGCAGAAGAGCCAGAGTGGATTAAAAACCCAGGGATATGAGGAACTTGAGGAGAGAATATGGACTGCCTTCATTTAAGCATTTAAAGACCCTTTCTTCACCTTGTAACCTGACTCTGAGAAGTCTGATTTGAAGTCTGAGGCAGCCTGAGCTCATGTAACTGTTCCTAATCCCGTGGGATGTGGAGGGGTAGAGGACATCACATAATGACACGATCATACAAGAACATATGCGATATAACGTTCAAGTATCGCGAATGCAATATGACTTGCGATATATAAACAAAGTCCGGAGTGACATTCAGAGCACGACTGCATAGTGCATGATAACACACCACTTATCATAGTGTGCATATTGTGCATGCTGATATGGACATAACGATTCATTTGCGACGGATCATTAATTTGCGATATCTATTCCAACGCTGATGCCTGTTGACAGAGAAAAAAGTGATGCTGGGTGTCGGAGGGGGTTTACCTGAGCCGACGATCAGGGTCCTGGCTCTGCAGCAGTTGAAGCAGTGCAGCAGGGAGCGCTGCTTGATGTTGGTGTTGAGGAAAGCCACCGAGCAGCCCACCTTGGCCAGCGCGAACCACACGCACAGAAAGTCCGGCTCGTTGCTCATGAGCAGGGCGACGCAGTCCCCCTTCCTGAGCTGCAGGCTGCGCAGGAAGACCTGGGCCAGCCTGTTGCTGCGCTGCTCCACGGCCCGGTACGTGTGGACGCGGCCCTCGAACACCACGAAGGGCTTGTCCGGGACACGCTGAGCCTGCTGGATGAAGCGATCCAGCACCGTGTGGACGCTGCCGCGCAGCTTGAAGAGCTCCAGCTTCACGCCGTACCTGATCACCTTGAGCAGGAAGAACAGGTCCCTCCAGAAGAAAGGGAAGCAGAGTTTCTGCAGGACGCGGACGGAGAAGAGTCCCGCCACCAAGGCCGAGAGCCATCCCAGAGACGGATCCATGGCGAACACACCTGAAGACGCTCCGAGCGCCTTTTGACAGTCTTCATGTGACAAACACACTCTGGACCAGTGATGTAAGCCAGTGACCAGTCAACGAACTGCAAGTTACACAACACGCCACCGGAAACTGTCAAGTGCTGCCTGCAAAATAAAAGCAGGCACTCAACGCGGAGGACATAGGCAGGGGATGTCCAAATTGAGCTTTTTCATGACTCATATTCAAATTCCTTTATCAACATATCGCTATGAAACACAAAATGATGATGATAATAATAGTAATAATAGTAAGAAGAAGAAGAATGGTCATAAATTATAAACACAAAGACATCTGCAATTGTAATCATATGTTATGTCAGCTGTGTTAAGTAACTCTTTCGTATTGACTCAGTGGCATCAAACAAGTTTTAAATTATTGAGACGAGTATATGCAGCTTAACCTTATTGCACATTTTTATCCGATGAGACCCGATTGTTCTAATTAAGGAATATAGGTAAATTGTATATCCTAGTACTAAGAAAGTATTCTAGGAGTTACTTAACACTGTTGCGTGGAAACTCTTTGCATAACATCTTTAAGTAATTCTGAGGATTTTCTTTTTCAAGTGTATTCATAAGAACAATCAAAATGATACACCGCTATGACTAATAATAACAATAATAATTATTGTTAATAGAATTTCTTTCATCAGTCAAACATACATAGAAAAAGCATGAATAGTGAAACATAAATAGGAAAGTAAAGATAAAGTTGAATGCATAAAGATATGCATATGCATGACACTCAGTAAAGGACTGACAGCTGGCTTTGAACTGGGGCCGCTGCAGTGACGACTGTGGCTTACGTACATGGTATGTCTGCACTACCAGATGAGTTAAACAAGCACCCCTATTTTATTTACTACATGTATTTTTATGTCCCTGTCTATTTTGCTCTTATTTTCCTAGGTTCAAATCACAAACGTTGGCGTCCAGTGTGGGGTTGAATAACCTGCCCTTTACTTTGTAGAAAATGCTCACTTCCTGTGTGGCAGATGTCGAGGTGCAGCTTGTCAGTTTGTCTCTGGAAATGAAGTCATGTGACAGTTGCTGTGGAGATGAGTGGGAGGGCTTTTTTAAAAGTCGGATAACACAGTAGTGAGTGTGTTGTGGCAGTTAGCAGGGAGGAGAGAGCCCCTCAGACCACGCAGACCACAAACTCGCCCATGTGAAAAGTAAAAAGCAGCAATGGAGCCAAAGTCCAACTTTATTTGCTGGATAATACCAACAGACAGAGGTTGATGTGCAAAGTTGTTTCAAAAGACTGATTCAATAAACACAGTATTTTAAAAACACAGTATTTTCTTCTGTCAGTTTTCTTCTGTCCTGTTAGTGAATAGCATGCCCGTGGTCAAAATGAGAGCAGCAATTGGTAGCTTTGTGCAGCTGAATGTGGCTAAAATGACATGGTTACAAAAAGTTCTCTTCGTAATCTCATAAAAAAAAGTATTTTTTTTAGTATCTGAAGAACAAACATCAGACTGACTGTGAAGTATGTTGCATGCTGATGTATGTTGTGCATATGAACTAATGAACATGTGTTTGGCGACAAACAAGGAGAACAGTATGAAGCAGTGAAGATAAGCATATGCAAGAACTTCAGTTCTACTTTTGGGTCACGTCACTGATCATAAACTACAAAGTACCTTTTCCGTAGAATCCTGTGTCCTCACAGACCTAAAGTGTCAGTGAGCTGCTCAACTGCTGAACACAAAATGAGTCATGGCTGTGCCCTCCTGAAACCTAAAGAAAAGCAAAGGCAGTCAGACAAGAAGAACTTGCTCACAGGTTTATTCACTTTCCTTCAGTTAGAGGCCCACCCATAGCTCTGATAGCGTGGCATGTGAGTGAGTGTGAGTGTGTGTGTGTGTGTGTGTGTGTGTGTGTGTGTGTGTGTGTGTGTGTGTACGTGCACGCACATGCGTGGGTGTGTGTACAGATTCGAGGACCCAAAGACCGAGGCTGTGAAAACAGGACAAACAGGAAGAGAAGTGAGGAATGGGTCCAGGCTGAAAGGCAAAGGCTAGAACTAGCTGGCAGACTGGTTCTATACAATGACACAGTGAGAGAAGGGTGTGTCAGCGGCTGCTTTAAAATTTGGGGCATCTGACGGACCCCAAGGATCCCAAAGGCCCCAATACAGAAGAACCTTTTGCAAATTATGAAGTTCACCGCTGTACAACAATTTTTGCTCAGCTGACACCAAACATCTTCAGACTGTCCTACACAAAATCCACACAGATTTTTTGATTTATCAAAAATCGAACAAAATGTTTAACTGTAAACAATATTTCAAACATATGCTTGCAATTTCTTTAAATATATTTTCAATATTCTTTTTTAAAAAATGACAACATTTTGAAGTGGTAGGTGATGTTTGGAAACTTCAGATATTTTCTGAACTGAACCTTTTACAGCACTTTGAATTTCACTTTCATGTGAGATTTGGAGTCAGTAAAAATAATAATCAATAAAAGTTGTGCCAAATATAAACTGGATTAAATACATACAGGGTCACAGGAATCACAGGCTGGTGTCATGATAAGATGCATTAGTCAGTGAAGAAAACTACAGTGTTGAATACACACGACACAGATGCTCAAAAACATACACTCACCTACAATAGCAACCACTTACAGCTAGTCAATTCACTTACAGTAGGTGCTGAGGGGTAAAGAGTGATTAGAAACATCTATTGAAAACTGACAAGAGAGCTGTGCCACAGGATGAAAGATAAGACCAGCAGAAACTGGAGGGCGTAACATACAGTAGGTGTGTCTTGTACTCACCTCTTAGTCGACCATTCAACATCACTACAATTACAACATCTCTGGGGACCTGTAGTTGCAGATTCACAGTTGAGAGTCTGCCATTATGCAAACAGGACAAGTAACCAATGTCATAAATGATCTGTTGACAACCCACAGGAGAAGTAGGGTGCATGTATCTCTGTCCCTGTCCCTGTCTACGTGTTGTTACACAGTCCACACAGTGGGCTCCAGATCACAGTTGTAAAAGTGTGTAGGAGTAACAGAGGAGAATAAACAACGGAAATCCAGGTTATGTAGTTCCAGACACAGCCTGGACTGCCACTGTTTGACCAAGGTATGAACAAGAACCAAAAGAGCCAAAAATGACAAGAAGTCCGAATTCTGGTCAGATACACCAACCTGTCACTTGAAACACTGTTTTTTCTTTTTCTTTTACGATTTCAAGAATATGTCTCACCTGAAAAAGGCCTTTTTAACCATTTTGATAATGTTTTTTTCTGGAATTCAGATGTCATATTGAAAGTCCAAACTTTGATCTCTTGGAAGGAGCCTGGACTAAGAGGTGCTGAACATTATTTAAGTACAAGACACACCTATGTTACGTCCACCAGTGTCTGCTGGTCTTATCTATCATGCTGTGGCACAGCTCTCTTGTCAATTTTCAATGGATGTATACAAAAAAATGGCCAGAGGAGGTCAGCAAAGTGATGCTTTTCATCTAAGTTTTGAAAAGTGGTTTCGACACCAAAATGCTGAGGCTAAAGTCCAACTGTTCCAACTGTGAGAGTGATCTGGTTTCCCATAAAAGAGGACAGGACCACAGCTACTGGGAGACACAATGCAGCTCTGAGATTCCTGTAAACGTTCCATACAATATTCACCTCCAACTGGCACAGTGCGGCCTTTTTCTTCCTGTTGTTTCCAGTCCAGTCTTTGAACACTTCCTCCTGGGATGTGTCCTGACAAAAACAGCGCCCTGCTGCATCTCTGCAATAGGAAACGGGGTCACAAATAAACTCAGGTCATTTCCGTCATTCAGTAGCCAGTTCTCTAAGGATGGGGCTGCCCTACCCCTCCCAGCATAGTCATTAATCATAGGAGGAAACTCCGAAGTACCCTGAATACAATTATAGCTGCTGGGCAGCAATGGTCGAGGCCGGGCAGTTTTAGGCTAAATGACAGTTAAAGCTGTAGCACACATGGTTGATTTGTTATGAGTTTTCAATTTTAGAGGCTTGCTGTAGCACCACCATCAGGACTACTGTGTTGTGTTTCCAGTCGAGGACATCTCGCATGAAACTTTTTAAAAAAAGTTTGGGCAGATTTCTTTCATGGAAATGTTACACAGGCTAAGGTTTGAACTCACAGTCTTTCCCACCAAGAACTTCTACCTCTACCTCACTGAGCTAACTGGCAAGTGGAAACATCACATGTTAACTAAGCAAATCGGTCGCCGGACAGACTGCAGCTCTAGCGTCAAAATGTTTCGCATCGACTCCAATTGCATGAAAGCGAGATTCAAAATGCCGTGATGTACCATGACTCCAAATTGTAGTCTTTTTTTAATGAAGATTGAAAATGTATTTGCAAGTATATGTTTTAAATACCGTTTACAGTCAAACATTTTAATGCACTGTCAGCATTGATAAATCAAAAGTCTGTGTGGATTGTTTGTGAAGGACAGTCAGAATATGCCCTGCACCAAGATCGGTGTCAATTGAGTAAAAATTAATTAAAGAAAGAAAGAAAGAAAGAAAGAAAGAAAGAAAGAAAGAAAGAAAGAAAGAAAGAAAGAAAGAAAGAAAGAAAGAAAGACAACCACATTTTATTCATGTTCATAAATATGAAAAGTGCTGTAGTGCTGCGTGGTTGTAAATAAATAAATATAAATACATAAATAGATTAAATAAATTAAATTAGATTAAATTAAATAGTACAGTACAAAAATAAAATGTGAATTCCAGCCTGAGTCTGTACCTGATGTTACATTGCCAGAGGCTGGTTCCTGCCCTGCTCGGCCCTCTATTTTGTTTTTTTCCAGATAGAAAAATTGCCATCTTTGCTTCTATGATCCAACTTAGCAGCTGAAAATGTTCCTTTTGTTTCTTGTTAGATATTGTTCCATACATAAAACTCCTAATGCCAAAATTTCATTGGACAGTCTATAGACTGAAAGCTTGAAACACTGTTTCTATAAGACCACAGAGCGGGCACTGGTCTGCCACAGCTGGGTGGAGAAGAAGAAGAAAAAGGGGAAGATGCAGCGAAACAATAGGGTCCTGGCAGCTTAGGCTGCCCAAAGAAGGCAAAACTAAAAGAGGGCACTCATTTTCGAACCGGTTGCATTTCATATGATCACCATACCATGTTAAAATGTATATTCCACTTCAACTTTTATTTGTTTTAAGTGCCATATCATAACAGCTGTTATCTCAGAGCACTTTACAAGGAGATTTCTCAACTACAAAAAAAAACAAAAAACAAAAAAAACATAAATGCGGAAATAAGGGTGGACAAGGTTATTGCCCTTTTTAATTGACGTCTTCCTCCTCAGTTCAAACGAGTCCGTTCACGTATTTATCTTTTCATAGGTTTTCAAATAAATTCTCACAATCCATGATTTCCCCATGTGACTATCGCAGCGCCTCCCTTATATTGTCTATTCATTAATAAACGACCGATACAAAGTTACCAATTATTGAACGCGCTTGTACTCCTATTTCCTGTTCTTTGTCTTACAGGCAGAGCTGTACCGACTGTACGCCACTGTCACCTTGCATGAAATGCAAATATTGAATAGATCCTCGCCAGTGCGAACGAATTAGTTTGTTTTCGTGCGAATCGGCTTTGTAAAAGTATATTTGAACAAAGACTTAAAAAAACGAGGTGTGCCTGTAAGACAAAAAAGTGAGCGTGAGGCGCACACACTCTCCCCGAGCAGACGCCGTTAGCTCAGAGCGGAAGTTGAGGTTGGGCAGAGTTGCACTTGGGCTGCGAGGGGAGGCTGAAATAAGCGGCGGAAACCGTGCTTTTGGCTTCGCAGCCGTCGGTGCGGGGACGCCGTCTCGTCGGGAGGAGGTAGGCCGCGTCGTCGGTCGGGGGCAGCGAGGGGAAGGCGCGGCCGGGGCCGAGCCCGAGCCCCGTGGCTGGGCCTGCTCCGAACGGCGTCACCTCATGTTGACATGTTAACGCAGTCCGCTCGGACCCGCGGCGCATCCCCGGCCCGAATGACGGGTCTTACGCTGCCTGTCACCTAATGAACCGCGATCGGCGGCAGAGGCGGCGCGTTTACCCCAGGTGTGACCGATAATGCGACGCGCTAATCCCGGATAGAGGAAGTTCACCTGGAGGCATACGACAGCGTTATACCAAATGACACACAAACACACATAAACACACGCACGCACACAACTGACCCACTTGTCGATACAGACCGCAGTAGCACCGCTCGGTTGACTCGCATACACACACATTTACATGTCGTCGTCAGAGCCTGCGTTGTAATTCGCATGTGTCAGTGTGTCAGGACATTAAAATCATCGCATTACTTATATCCTATCGTATTTTAAACCTGTACAAGCGTCTTAAGCATCGAAACTGTACTGAACGCTTCTTTGATGCCGCGCAGATTTTCTTTTCTACAAGAGGCGCAGTGTAACATTCCCCACCTGTTGCCTTGTGGTACAAAGCCCCATGGTATTATACAGTTGATAAAACATCGAAGCCTATAGTTGGATATGATGAGATGAGTACTTTCCACCATTCACCCTCTCATTCACACCCGTCTCCAATTGACTTAACTGCATGCCATAATGACAATGTTTATTGCCGTTTTGAACAATGAAAAAAACACAACACGATCGTTGCTGAGATGGTTTCAAGATCTTGTTCCCCAGGCGCTTCGTTCCAGCGTTTCATCGTTTGTTGTGAGAACGCCTTGGGCCCGATTGGGTCAGTTCACGTGGATGGTCGTAAGGAGGTGCAACCTGTCCGGCCCGCTCGCCTACTTGTCCGCAGCGCGCACTTCCTCAGGAAGTGGCCTCTGGGCCCTCCCCGTCTTGCGGGGGGGAGGTGGGGGGGGGCTGGAGTTCAAGTCGACCGCTTTTCCTCAGGATGGTCGTCGGCCGCTTGGTTCGATCGCCCAGGTTGCCCGTGTGTTACCGCCCGGCCGCCCGGCCGTTCGGCCCATTTCACAGACAAATGACGTCTGCTCAGTGTGGAGGGTTCAGCGAGAGATCAGATAACGCTTTATCCTAACCCTTAAACCCTATCTTAACTCTAACCCCTAACCCTGTGATCATGTCTGTGTGCCTGCCCTATATCCTTGGCCTGGGTCAACTGTTGTTAGTCATCAAAGCCAAGGTGAAAGGTTTTGTTGTCCCCAAGCCTCCTCTCATGTGTAACTCTGATTAATAATGGTATAACAACACGAATGATCTGAATGCTCGATGAAGCCACAGCATGCAGTACATATGAGCTCACGACGCCTCGCTCTGCTGTTGCCGTAGATGGGAGCTGCCCAGTAAGGCCCTGGTCTGCGTCCAGCCGTCCTCCCACCGTCCAGCCCGCCGTCATGACGAGCCGCTGCACGCCGCTGCCGGAAGTGCTGCCGAGCCGGTGTCTGCCGGGGCAGGCCGGGGGCCGGCCCGGGCTCCACGCCGAGCCCGCGGGGGGTTCCTCGGAGGAGCCGCCTCTCCCCGGGAAGGCCACGGAGGAGCAGCCGTGCTACTACACGCCGCTGTCCTCCGGGCTGGACGGCCAGCTGGTGGCCCCGGCGCTGGACTCCTACGCCAAGCAGTGGTAGGCCGCCGCGCCGCTCCGAAACGCCTCCGTAGTGGAGCTGAGGAAACGCGACGCGTGCGACCTCTTCAGTTCCCTCTTTCAGTCGCAAAGAGGGTTCTCGGCGACAAATGCGGGGACGCAAGAGTCGATGAGTCTTGCCTCCACGTCGCAGATGCATAAACATTGGGGGCCTAGCCGTTCACAAATACTGAGAGTAAAAATTGGGACATTTTGAAAACAACATCACCGGCACGAACACATTTTAGACGGCCCGGGTTGACATTTCGAAGGCACGCTCAGACAAATGTGTGTCAGTGTTACACTTCTGAGACGTCTTCGCCTCAAACATGGACGAAGATGGATCCGCTGCACCGCTGTACGGAGCAACGCATCCGTCGCTGTGAACTGGATTGTTGCTGGG
The DNA here is from genome assembly GCA_029224185.1 of Karalla daura. NCBI lineage: Eukaryota > Metazoa > Chordata > Actinopteri > Chaetodontiformes > Leiognathidae > Karalla > Karalla daura. Next base: position 3,492,281 of record CM055201.1, read on the forward strand.
GTCGATATACAGGCAGAGACTGTCCAGCGGCATCCTGCAGAGCCTGGGGAGCGTTGTGTAATTGGGCGAATCCAGTCGATGGCGGGAACAGGGGAGGAGTAGGACTGCACGACATTAGGGAAACATGCGATCGTGCTTTCAAGTATCGCGATTGCAGTACGACCTTATGACCTTAACAAAAGGTTAAGGTAGAAAGCTATCGCAGAAAGTAACAAATCACTGTGTGGCAGTGGTCTGTAGTGAAAAGCCTCACCATGCAGTGGCTGGAAGTCTGGCGATTAGACGCTTAGGTGGCACTTTTGGCCACACGGGTCTAAAAAATGGTGGGAGGGCTTTTAGGAGCTTTCAGGGCTCCTCTGATTGGCCGAATACAGCGACAGAGCATGAATGCACAGTGCATGATAACACACCATTTATCACAGTTGAGGCCGCCTTTGCGATATGTGCGATATCGTGATAATGATGTATTGCTCGCCCTTTGCAAGGACTCGTTGCTTCCCCCCGGTCAACCATATTGCTGCTAATGTTATCTTCCGGGAAAATCTGTCACGACCTTCCCAAAAGATTCATGGCACCAGTGACCCTAACCCAGTTAAACCAGAGCACGAGCCGACTCGGTGATTCACGAAGTGTCCCCTCTCCCAGCGCTGTGCCAGAGAACCCCATGTGTCGGATCTGCCACGAAAGCGGAGCCCAGGAGGAGCTGCTGTCCCCGTGCGAGTGCTCCGGGAGCTTGGCCACCATCCACCGCAGCTGCCTGGAGCACTGGCTGTCCGCCTCCGGCACCAGCTTCTGTGAGCTCTGCCACTACCAGTTCAGCGTGCAGAGGAAGTCCCGCTCCCTGCTGGAGGTAAGTCCCAGCCGGCTCCCAGCCTCTCTTTATCCAGCAGCCTGACCCGGCCTGACCGACGTCCCCCCCCCCCACCCCACCCCCACCCTCTGCAGTGGCTGCAGAACCCCAGCCTGCGGCAGGAGAAGCGCACCCTGTTCGGGGACATGGTGTGTTTCCTTCTCATCACGCCTCTGGCCACCATCTCCGGCTGGCTGTGCCTGCGCGGCGCCATCGATCACCTCCACTTCTCCAGCCGGCTAGAGGCCGTGGGGCTCATCGCGCTCACCGTGGCCCTCTTCACCATCTACCTGTTCTGGACCTTGGTGAGCAAGAGTGTTTCCTAATAATCAGTGTTCGTACGTTTCACACAGGAGCTTGGACTGTAGATTGGACTAGAGAATTCTGGGCAAAAATAACGAGAGACTCGGGCCAGACTCTGGTGCAAACAGTTGTTGGGTTGCGAATGCAAATCCAAGTTAGGAGAGCGTGTCTGCATACACCCTGCCAAGAGAATAATATAGATTTGTGAAGAAGGCCTTCAGCAAACCAAAGGTCTAAATCCTACAGACCCCCTAAAGAGACGTGGAACTGAAAATGAATTGAGATTTTTTTTAAAAAAGATGTAGTTTTGCAAGATCTTGCAGCATGGACTGGGACTCCGTGTCTCTCATATGAAAACCATGCTTACGGGCAAACGCTGATTTAACGTCTTTATATTCGAGGACACTCTCCAAATAAAACTCCTAGGGCTGCACAATACATTGCAAATTGCCATCCACTGTGCATTCACGCTCTGCACGTCAGTGCATGTGGTCGGCGTTTCCCTGCAGACTTTGTTCGTATGTGGCGATGCTTGAGGGCAATACGGCATATCGCGTGCAGCCCCAATTAGGCCAGCATTTGGCTCAGCGGGTAAACGACGGCCCCATTCCCCATCACTCTCCAGCTGCTCTATCAATAAAGATGCTGAACCCTTGAACCTCGGCTCCATGCTCTCCATTGTCTGTTTGTCTACAGTCAAAATAATAGATAGAGGCTCTGGGCACTTACTGCTGCCCCCGGACCTGACCAAGTGCAACAACTCCAGATCGTAGCGCTGCATCCACGGGGTGACAACAAAGTGAAACGCATCGATTTGTTGGAGCTCTGCCGGGGGCACACTTCCGGCCAAACGTGCCGCGGCAGCCAAAACTTTGAGACCTCGCGACGATGTCGTGAGGTCAGCTGGCATGCAGCAACTTAACTTGGCATGCCAGTAAGCGGAGCTAAACGATTAAAAGGCAAGTCGAGGAGAGGAAAGACCTCTCATTGGAATGAAGAGGTAGAGCTTGTTTACATCCAGTGAACTATCGAGGAACTGGCAAGGACGATGGCACAGACGGCGGAAAGGAGAAACGTGCTTCGTTTAAGAGTGCCAAGAGTGTTTCGTCTTGTGTATTAATAAAACAGCTGGAGACGGACACCAGTGGGTACGAAGCGGATAAATGTGTAGATTCAGAGGATGAAGGAATGAACCGGTATACCGGGCCACCTTCCTGGCTACAGGTCCTCGTTTTGTTTCGTTTGCGGCGATAAGGTAAAGGATGCACTAAGACGAGGAGGATGCGATAAGAGGACTCGAAACGAGCAGGAAAAGTTAGTTCCTCGTCTTTTGGGGCGGGATGGGACTGGCCTGCGAATGCACAGCCTGGCAGGAAGTTGGAAGTGTGACCCCGGCCTCACGTTTTCAGTGCCCATAATTTCACGACCTTCTCTCCCGTCGCCGGCCCAGGTGTCTCTCAGGTACCACTGCCGCCTGTACAACGAGTGGCGGCAGTCCAACCAGCGCGTGGTCCTGCTGCTGCCCAGGACGCAGCGCGAGGCCTCCGTGCTGCACCCCCTACGGGCCGCACAGCGAGGGAAGCCGGCGTCCAAAGAGTCCATGGTCTGAGCCCCCCCCCCCCCCCCACCCCCCCCCCCCTCCACTCCTCCTCAGTAGGGGGTTTGTGGGCCGCCGTGCCCCTTTTTTTGCGCTTCGCACTTTAAAAGCGCCGCTCCGACACCAATCAGTAAAGACGACGTCACCGGCGAGGAGGGAAGGCCACGGGTCCGAGGAGGACGCCTCGCCCCCGGACGCCGTCGGAGGAGGAGGCCGCCATTTAAAGGGACGAGCCGCGGCGTTTCTGGTCCGCCCGGGGGCCGAGCGCCGAACACTGTGATCATGAACTCCCCCAATCGCAATGTCGACGCCGTGGATCGAGCATCGTCTCCGAAACGAAACAGAAATCGGTGTTTTTTTCGGACGTCTTTCTCGTTTCTCGAGCCGGGCGAGAGTTTCGAGCGGGAGTACTTAAAAGCGTCAGGCCGTCGTTCCCGCGTGGGAACCATAAACAAGCTGTCGAAGCACACCGCCGCCGCGTTCCCGCCGTGCCTCGTCCGGAGCCTTAGAAGTGGTCCGCTGGCGCAGGCCCGCTCTCGCCACGCAACCGTCCCATCGAGCCTGGGACCGAGTCCACGGACGGTTCGGGGCACTTCACTGGGACGCGCTCATACCAAAGGCTATTTTTTAATTTGAAACATTTTGTTTGTATAAAATGTGTGTGTGTGTTGATGTAAAACAAAATAATAAAATTAACCGCTCAATACTGTCGAGTCGTGGTCGATTTGTTTTTTTTTTTTTTCTTCAGACAAAATACAACCTTGAATTATGGCGCCACGCCCCAAATATTTAAAGGCTGAATTCAACCGTTTCTTACATAGCAAAATAGTGTTTCATTTGCTACTTGTATCTAGACTAATTATGTTGAGTAATTCAATCTCAGCTTCTTTGGTATCTACACATGTGCTTCATCTAAATTTGGTTTTAGAAACAACTCAAACCAAAGTCAGAAAGTTGTGCAGGACTCCAAACACTGGCATTTAGAGTCACGGGTGGACCAGTGGTTGGATCACAGCGACGGGCGATGAAAACCCGGAAAACCTCCGTTTTTTTTTTTCATGAAATGAGTCTATTAATCGACGATGCTACACGGTGTCCGTGAAAGAAAAAACAAAAAAAAAACAAACAAACAAACAAGAAAACATTTATTCATTCAACTATGATGACAGCCATAGCATGCAATACACCAACACAAAAAGTACTTCAAACACTTGAAATAGCAAACGTTAATACAATCGACACTTGTTAATTAGTGGTGCACGACTTAATCCAAAGTTTTCGTGGAGAGAGAGAAAAAAACAAACCAAACAGCCTGCAGGTTTCCTGCAGTGAATCGCATTGCAGCGCCGCCCCACGCGCAGCGCTCTCGGTAAAATATGGGTCAGATGACTCTTGATGGCACAACAGTTTAAGGTGGACCGTTTCCCACACTGACCACAGGGAGGCACCGGAGCCGCGCCAACAAACGTCAATCGTTAGCTGACCCTCGGCATAAATACAATCATACGATCGTGGTGTTTTGCGTTTTTTTTTTTTGTTTTTGCTTAAGACGCTAGCGGCCACACCGCTCGGGGTGGACGCCAAGCAGCCATGTAGTCCAGGTCCCGGCCGACGGTCCGCGGCGCTCGTAGTGTTTTTGGATCTTTTTTTCCATACTCGATTTTCCAAATCGAGGTTCTTAAATAGCCAGATAAAATGTTAAGGTAAAAAAAAAAAAAAAAAAGTGATCCAATAAAAAAAATACACGGCAAAACGAATCGTTCTCATAAAAGAGACCCCTTGGGTTCAGCTACTCGTTGCATGTTTTTGTGGGTTTTGTTTTTTTTAAAGAAAAATACTTCTGAGCTACGGGTACGGGTTTTTGTTCGGTGACGACCATCTCCTTTCGGTTCTTCCGAGTGAAAACACATCTACAAAAAAGCGGTATTGCGTTCTGTTTTTGTTGGGGGGGGGGGTCCCCCCGGAGAAATAAAAAGATAAATTCTTGTTGAAATACACTACAAAAGATAGAAAAATAGTTCTAGAATTACAGTTGGCAGCAGACTGGCTGGGCTCAGAGGTGGAGTAGAAGTAGATGACCCCGGTTGAGGGTGAGGAGGGGGGGGGGGGGGGGTCTGCGGACATCACATGATGGCACAGCCTCTCTTGCCAGTGCGGGGGTCTCCCTGTAACCAGACCACAGAGAAGCACTCAGCATGGAAAGACAAAGTTGGTATGGTATGGCTGCTGGAAAGTCATTAGTTACATCTACTGGGGGGAAGAGACAGGTCAGGCAGACGGACGTCATGCGTTTTCAATTTGGGTCTCATGTGTGTAGTTTCGGGCCGGTTGTGTGTGTGTGTGTGTGTGTGTGTGTGTGTGTGTGTGTGTGTGTGTGTGTGTGTGTGTGTGTGTGTGTGTGTGTGTGTGTGTGTGTGTGTGTGTGTGTGTGTGTGTGTGGCGGCCTCTAAGCGCTTGTAAACTGAAGTCGACTGTGTCTGAAATGTCGATACTGAGCGGGGGCCTCACCTGCTGTTGGAAGATCTCTTCCTCTGCGCCCTCCACACCGCTGTCGTCGTCGTCCTCCTCCTCCCCCTGCTCCTCCATCGCCGTCTGGTAAGTCGTGGTTCTCTTTGCCACCTCCTGGCACACCCACACAACAAAGAAATCAAGATGAGGAAACCACAGGCCGCTGAGCCCTGTGTGTGTGTGTGTGTGTGTGAGTATACGTGCACCCACCTCTCCCTGAGGGTTGAGCAGAACCACCTGGACGTCTTCCCCTGGGCCCCAGGAGGCCTGGTTCTTCCAGACCAGGTCCGAGGGAGGTTTGGAGCTCACCCCGGCGTCAGAGGCCCAGACCTGCACACAGCAAACAGCCGCGTCGACACTCGAGTCCAATCACGTGCTCCCTCACCTGGGAGAGCTGCTGAAATACCAAAAAGGGACCCCAAGGCATCACTTACGGTGACTTTCTGGCCGGCTTTCAGGACATATTTGGGCGTGAACTTGTAGGTGGCCGAGGCGTTCCCGATCGTCTTGGTCATCTCGTAGCCCACCATGGCCTGGTCCTGAGAGAGACGCGGCCGAGGTGAGTGGTCTGACCCCCCCCCGCCAGCTGGGGGCGGCCCTCGCCATCGCCACGACAACCGGCACCTACCTCGTCTCCGCTGTTCGTGAGGCAGATGAACTTGCCGTCGGTGTCGATCTCGTCGACGCAGACGGGCCCGGTGGCCGAGGCGGAGTGCGCGATGGACACGGAGCTGCTGGCCTCCTGCTCCTCCACGTCGATGCGCTTCCTCTTTCCCTGAGTGGTCTTGACGCTGCGGCTGCTGGACGAGGCCCGGGACACGGTGACCCGGGACGAGGGGCTGGGGGACAGCTTCAGCCTGGGGAAGGGAGGGAGGGAGGGAGGGAGGGACAGAGGGGGGTAAGGGTTAGCGGACACAACGGATCAGTTCTGGTCCGCGGTGTCTCACGCAGGCGGGAGCCCGCTGCCTCTCCGCTTCCTCACCTCTCTTCTTCTCCCTCCAGGAGTTTGCGGTAGGCATTGATCTCCATGTCCAGGGCCAGTTTCACGTCCAGCAGCTGCTCGTACTCGTTGAGCTGCTCCTGCATCCTGGCCTGGATCTCGGCCACCTCGCGGTCTTTCTCGGCCAGCAGCTTGCGGCTCATGTCCTTCTCCTGAGACAGCGCCGCCTCCAGCTCTATGATGCGGTCGCGCCAGCCGCGGGTCTGAATGTGGACGGGGAAGGTCAGGGCCCGGGGTCATGGGGTCAGACACGGCCTGAGCCTGCAGAGGCTCACTGACACAATGATCCTGGACCAGCTACAGGAAGGTTGACCGTTCACACGGACACTAGATCTGCACGCTGAGGGAGGGGGAGGGCCACGGGGTCCCACGGGGGGCTTTGGGATGGGGGTGGAGTGCACTCCACTTCTGCCTCAATGCAGCATGACAATATGGTGCTAAAGACCATGTGAAATACATGCAAGTGTACATTCCTGGCACACTGCTCTGTGATGTGGATGTTGTATTTGTATTGGATATAGCAGTGAAAGGCTGCTGCTGTGATGCTGCTTTAGGGCTCAGAGGCCAACAGTGCAGCAAGCATCTGAAGCACGGTGCCTCTCAATGCCCCCTTCATTTTCAATATGGATTTCTTTGGAGCTTAGTTAAGGGTTAAAAATGCGAGAGACGCCTGGCTTAACCTGTGTGACTCTGATTGTTCTGTCACTAAATGCAAATGAGAGATCCCAACTTGAGTGGAGGGCATTAAGCTGCCGGACCAGTTGTGCCTGATAATTGGTCTGCTCTGTCACTAGGAGTTACGCTCTGCTCGGGTGGATGGCATGTCAGACATAAACCAGTAGAGTCAAACGTGCACCTCCTTCTGCAGGCTTCCCAGCTGGGCGGTGAGGCTCTCGATCCGGAGGGACGACTCCCTGAGCTCCTCGCGGGCCGTGTTGGCTGACGCTCCGTTCATCTCGGACATGCGGTGCAGGTCCTCCAGCTGGAGAGGAGCAAAACAAAGTGGCTCGACAGTCAACAAAAACACAGCTTCCTTCTCACCGTGCCCCCGAAAGAGGAAGAGAGCCGAGCCTGAGCCACTTCCTGACACCCGGAGGATGTCGGCACAGACCTCGCTCGCATTTTCTGACTGAGGCTCGCTCTTACGACGATGCCGCGACCAGATGCAGAAACATCGAAACTGGAGGGAGCGTGACAAGTTCTGCATTTGCGGTCTAGGGGCTGAGAGTGAGCGCTCCCCGCGCAAAAACACTTCTGTGCGCGTTACCATGGCGACGAAAGAGGGAAAGAAACCCCAGAACGTGCTTTAATCTCAGGCCCGTGTTAGGGGAACATGCAATATGCCATAATGTTTTCAGGTGTGTAGGTCGGGCCGTGTCATGCTTTAGTAGCGCTTCAGCCGTTCATCGAGGGCTCCTCTGATAGGCCAAACATACCGACATGCAGAGCACGAATGCATAGTGAATGATAACACCATTTATGCCTGTTCAGGCAGTCTTTGTGATGCGTATAGCACATGTTGATATTGTGATGAACAATGAATTTGTGTTATATTGTGCAGCCCTTACAGCAATTTGTTTCTCTGACTGGACTATTCATCAAATTACATGTGGTCTATAGCCTATAGTCTATATACCAAGTTTAATCTGTTGCACAGGCCTCCTCCAAACACAGCCTTTTCTCTTCACTCAGCCCTGCCGCATGGAATGAAGCACAATGGGAACGGACAGTATGTTGCGGGACGCGCGTGCGTACGTACTTTGGTGATGTACGTGCTCTCCAGGTTGTCTTTGTAGATCTTGATCTGCTCTTCGTTCTGAGCCCTCATTTCTGCCAGGGCCTCGGTCAGTTTGTATTCGTACTCCTCCTTCCGTCCCGAGTCCACCTCCACCAGGCGGGTCTCGTACCGCTGCCGGGCCTCTTTCACCTCCTGCGGCACAGGGCGAGCAGCCCGCGCTTAGGAACAACAACGACGACGGACAACGGTCTGAACGGACGGGCGCACCCGTCAGCCCCTCACCTCCTCGTGCATCGTCTTGCGGAAGTCCATGTCCTCCGTCAGACTCTGGCAGCGGTTTTCCAGGTCGATGCGCATGAGCATCTCGTCGGCGAGGTGCTTCTTGGCTTGGGCCAGACCAGTCTCCAGCTGACAAACACAACACAGAGAGGAGAGGAGAGGAGATCAGAGATTGTAGCCTACTTCTCGGTGAGCGTGGTCGGTGAGCGGAGCGGTGGCTACCTCCTGCAGCTGCTCCTGCAGGTCGGCCAGCGTGGCCTCCAGGCCCCTCTTCTCGGACAGCGCCGTAGCCAGCATGGCCTCCTTAGTGTTCAGCTGAGCGTCCAAGTCCTTCAGCCTGGCCTGGGACGTAGCCGCCTCGGCATCCTTCTTGTTGTAGCTGAAAGAAAGAGGGGGGCGGAAGTTCAAGAAACGCTAGCGACTTTTCAAAAATGCGTGGCTACGCATCTGTACACAGTGTTTGTCACCAATGATGATTCTCAGATTATTGATATTTCCATATTATAGAAATGATTCGTGCTGTACAGACGGAGGCCGCGCTCGACCAAGCAACATCGAGATGACCGAGGCAACTAGCAGCAGCATAAAGACACTGGCTTCCATTTCAGAGGCAGATGTTTGGAGTCACTCTGGATTCCGATGTAAATCCCAAACACAGGAAACGGACAAAAAGAAGGTCTCGTGGAAGCTGTGCCAGGCAGTACTAAACCATAGTAATAAGGCAAACCACATTGAACAATCAATTTTCAATTACGCTCTATGCAATCAAAATCCAAAGGCTCTTATTGAGCCCTTGTTAGATTGCCCTGCGCTGCTCCAAAACACCATGCATCACACACATGTGGCCGATCTAGACAAGCCCTCTTAAATCCTTTTAAATTGCTTTTGACAGAGCACAGAGATGAGAGATACATCAGATTTATTTTGATTGCTTTCATTTCTTTCACTGGCCATTCATAAGGTCTGCGATGCAATTTCTGAAAAAATGGTGCTTAAAAGTGATGGCTTGAGGTCAAGCAGGTGTCAGTGAGGCCAGGATGAGGTCCAGAGTCAATGTTTTCTGAAGAAACATCCTGGGTTAAAAAGCAGAGGTAGGTAGAGGCACGGAGGAGGATCAGCCCTATCCCTACACTACAGCCAGTAGCATAGCGATCATTTCACAGGCAAAGAAAGCAATGCACTTCCATTCATTTCGCCGGGCTGGAACCCTCTTAGAGGAATGTGCTTGAACCTCCCCAACAGGAAGTGGGGGGGGGGGGGGGGGACAATCAACTCCTGCAAAAAGCTTTTTACAAGCTGTGATATTTGCCAAAGGAGTGTCGCGCGCATTCGTTACGGATGCACACACCAGGATCAATGAAAGCAGTCAGACGGGTCAAGGCTCAGGTCGCATCCAGAGGCGTCTGGTGGCCTCAACAGTTCAGGAAACAAGTGAGAGAGGAGGGGGGGGAAACACCCCTGCGCGTGGCCAGGATCGCAATGAAAAAACGCGCTACAGGATCTCCAATCTGCGTTTGCCATTATTCAAAATGTGCGCCTTTTGCCTTTTCGGGCCAACCGGGACGTTGGCGGTATACATTTCACTCTCAAAAGGGTACGATAAAAAAAGCCCGGGTTTGCCAAGTCAACAGCGGGAGCGTTTCCACCGCTGTGTGAAGTGGGCGTGCAGCTGGGACGCAGGCCAGTTATTTTCTCATGGTGCGCCTCGGGGGTTACGACGGGCGGGCGGGCGGGGACCGCCGCCGAAGCAGACGAACTATGTGTGGAATGTATAGCGCGCACCGTGGTGTGCCCGTTTCCTCGCATTTTACCGGGGGACGCACGGACTCGCTCGCTCCGTCACCGCACCAGTGAAAAAAGACCAACAACCGAGATACGCTGTTCATCAAAGGGCAGAGGGGTTCTCAGTCACCCTCCGGGCCGCCACTTCTCAGGCCGTACTCTCGCAGCCAGCTGCTCTCGTTTAACTCCCGCTTCACGAAAAAAAAACAAAAAAAAACACGGGACCGGCTCGCAGATTCTGGGCCGTAAGCCCGCATTGCGGTGATATGGATAAAAGCGCACGCGGGAGAGCGGTGTCTGACACCCACTCACTTGAATCTACGGTCGCACAAAAGCACTTTGCATGCTGCCGATGGGCATCGCTTCGCATAAATATGTGCGTTCATGTTTCCTCTGTTCACCTGGAGTGAGCGGTCTCAACTCACCTGCAGGAGATTTAGTCACAGAACGCCGCGAGTGTTGACGATGGCGTTTCCAGCTAGCTCGCAGTACCGAAGAACCCTCACAGCAACTTAGACAAGGCTCGACACAGCATTTACTTTAGAGCGTCCTGGGTCCCTTATTGCCACCTTTATTTTCTTCCTCCAAACAATGAGGGGAAACGAGGAATTATTATTCGCCTTGTTGCCAAACAGGCAGCACAGGACAAACTGTCGGCCGGGGAAAAATGCGCTTTGTTGTTTGGGAGACGTGTTCACTTCCTGCAAACTTCACAGCCAGCAATGATCTGATCCGTTTTAACAGATTATTGCATGATCTGAACCGGAACGGACGCTGTCAGCACATTGGCTCGTTAACTCTCAAGTTTGTATCGGGTACAGGTGTGCGTGTGACAAAAAAAAGCGTGATCCGTGTGCCAGGAACGAAGCCCCAATGAATGTGAATAGATTTTGTGACGGATTAATATTTAGTGATGTTGTTAGCATCTAAATAAGGCTAAAACTTGAAGTTGTAATGCGAGTATGGCGGGCTGTAACGTTGTAGGAGAAATGCAAACTGCGAAAAACGCGGTTACAGTTTGGCCCCGCTGTGCTGTAAATGTTCATTTGTATGGTAACATTGAAGTGAGTTTCAGACGCTGCTCTCACATATGTACGTTTATGATAAGTTGATTCCATTCGGACAACCTTTAAATGAGTCTAAATGAGAGACATTTTCTCAAAAGACGCGTGGTGATTAAAAATCTGTCCAAAAACATTATGTTTTCAATGCTGTAATAGGGCGTCTGAGAAACTGCCCCACACACGCGTCCAAATGATTCAATATTCAAAGAGTTGTGTGATCTGGTACAAGCATTTGGGAATACCACTGTTCCACGCACACACACGCCACTACAGAGATGTCGTTTTCCACCGGTTCATTGAAAAGGCAACAAAACACCGCTCTAGACGCTGCGAGCGAACGCCGCACAGTCCGGCGAGTGTCCGGATCCAGGAGCAGCTGTCGAACGTACGGCGACAAATGGGTCACGTCAACTGGCCGGGGCTGACCCCCGCAGACCCCACAGGCTGTCGCGGCCCATCTGCGGTGCGCCGTCACGCGGTCTCAAAAACAGTGCTCCGCTTGTGCTGCGACATCCCCACACCTGCCCCCCCCCCCCCCCGCCCCGACACCGCTTCCGCCCAGAGGGCCGACGCAGGGCCCAGCGCCCGAGGGCCTGGGTGGCCGTTGCCGTCCTGCGGGCAAGGCAAGTTGTTTACAGCCGGTCCAGCTTCACGTGACCGAAGGAATGCGTGTCCACGAGTTCATCTCAACGCCACGGCGCTCCAGTGGCGGCGGGCGTGGACGGGGGATGTTGCACGGATCCGATTGTAGAAAGAGAAATGTTCTCCATAGTGTGTCCGTCCACCTCAGGTGAACAGCTGGGAGTGACAGGTGCTGCTGTGCCGGCCTGTGCTGTGCGGGGGCATCAACACACCCCTACTACACACCCCGAACTCAGAGCTGAGAGGAGCTGTGAAATAGTTCTACAGTCTATTTCTTTAATCTTGGGACCAAAACAAACAGCAGCCGAGGGACAACGAGGCGTTGAAAACACGACGTCACTTTTTCCATTTTCAGAAAACTTCTCGGGCTTGTCTTCGCCGTTTTACTCCGTCGCGTAGCTTATTTTTCATTTAAGACTCGGGCGTTCCAGTTTTAGCTGCAGACATATTGATGAATACAGATGCGTTTTATCTTGTGTGAACGCGTACTCCAAAAGTTATTTCAATTTAAAAAAAACTAGGAAAGTGCAGTGAGTGATCGAGGTGTGTGGAAACTGAACACTTGTAAAGACGCAGAGAAACTGGTATGTATGTTTTGGTTTTTCTTTTCTCTCTCTCTCTCTCTCTCCTTTTTTGGGAAGGGGGGGGGGATTTCTGTCGTTTCCCCCACGGCTAGAGTTTAATCTGTACCAGTGCACCTAAATGCACAATGAGACGGTCAACTGACAAATCTTCAATTTCTCTGGCCAGTATTTTCTGTTTACATTGCGTCTAACGTCGCAGAAGTTGACATTTTAGAGGCAATTATCTTAATCTCGCAGACAATAGTGGGCGTGTGGCCGCACACACAATGAGGCTTTTATTAAAAAAAATCTTCTCGTATCCTTAATTACGCGTGTAAATATCTTTTGCTCGTTAAGTGTGTAAACTGAACGAGGAAAATTACACTCGTATCGTTTAATAGGCCTAGATTTTAGTGACGCTCTGAGACTGGAAGGCGTAAGGTTCAGCCCACCTGGACGTAATGCTGCAAACAAATGGCTCCAAAATCAAAGTCAGCTCCGTGTCTCTGACCAAAGCACACACGCAGCTTCTGCTTGGATAACACACACACACACACACACACGCGCGGAGACTTACTGTTGCTGGAGCTGCTCATGGTCGGCTCGGATCTTGCCCAGCTCGATCTCCAGCCAGGCCTTCTCCTTGGAGGAGTCATCCAGACACCTCCTGGCGTCGGCCAGCTCCGTCTCATAGAGAGCCTTCAGCCCGCTCACCTCCCGGCTCCTCACCTCCTCCTTCTCGTTGATCTGCAGGTGCAGCACGTCGTTCTCAGACTCCAGGCTGCGCACTTTGTCAATGTAGTGGGCCAGCCGGTCGTTGAGGTCCCGGAGCTGCTGCTTCTCCTGCAGCCTGGAGATCCTGGTCGGGCTAAGCGGAGTGCCGCTGCCGGTCACACACGTGCTCCTCTGGCCGGTCGGAGTAGCGGTCGCCATTGTGGAAGAGTAACTAACTAGCCGGACTGAAAGAAGACAAACAGAGCTGTGAACCCTAGATGCTACCGCCTAAATTCTTGCACGGGGCAGCAGTCTGGACATGTAGTGTTGATTTTGGAGGTGTATCCTACCCTTTCTTTGCCGAATGAAAGAGGGGGTTGGCTTCCCAATATGGCGGCTGATTGAAAAAATACGTTGTTTGACGACAGCCAATGGCGTGGCTCGACGCAATGCGTTCTTTCAATTTTAACCTGGGGTTGGCTTGTTTTGCGCTGCCGACACGTCCCGGGGTGTTCCTGTTGGAGGAAGGCGGAGTCTGGTCCTTCCTCCCGGTCGCAGCGGATAACCCCGCATAGCGAATCCGGACCTCACGGTGTTAATAACGAGTGCGCCGTGATTTTGCCCGTAACGGCTGAGCTTTCCTGAAAGCAGCTTTGTGTCATTTCACCCTAACTGAGCGGCTTCAGCTGTCTGGGCCATTCATAAAGTCGCGTTTTAGTTTCACAACCTAAGCCATGAGCACGGCGAGTTGTAAATAACAGATGGAGATGGCGCTTTTTAGTCTTTATGACCGCTCAAAACACTTTTACAGACAGGAGTCACATTCACCCATTCATACCAGTGCGAGCTGCTTAACTAGCAGCTTTTACCATTCGTGCACTGATAGTTGTTCTCTTTCTACAATGTCTACAGATGTTTCCAAGTAAGAATGTGTTTGCCTGGTAAAATAAATGTTAAATAAATAAACGAAACATTCACAGAGTAATGATGTATATCATAATCAGGGCAATGGGATACATATATTAAGACATATTTTTAATTCCCAATGCATTTTAACCATAAATGATGTTCAAAACATTATGAAATCGGTAATTAACAGATTCCAAAAGAAATTAATATCTTGATTCTGCTATTCTGTTTGTGATTTGCTAGGCCATATGTCCAGTCACTTCACTTCTCTGGCAAACTCCACTTGAGATGGACATGAAGCAATCTTTGTTTTATTTTAAACAGACAGTGAAAACAGTCCTGTGTTTACTATTATGGTTCATTTTCATGAAGAGAATTTGTGGTCAATTTCAAACTTCAGCACTGAAGCGTTTCTCATTTCATCCCAAGTGAGACTAATCACATCAGAGATAAAGAATGCCTAGAGTTCACTCCCAGACTGGATGACTGGTGACTTTAAAGTCACTTGTGGTTGAATGATTGTTTATCTCTATAAGCTGATTGAATACCATCATCAGGGCTTCGAGGATCACTTCTCACTTTTCACTACTATGATGAAAGCTGTAAAATATTGTATAATGAACTGATTAATAGTGAGAATCCATTAAAAATAGGATGAAAATCTGATCATTGAATGAAGTTACAAATAGAGCACATCAAATAATTTACTAACAAACTCAAGATCCATCTCTCTGATCTAGCACATTTCAAGCAGAGGGTGAGGCCCACTCACCCAATAGACTATGAAGCTGTAAAATGATCTGACCATAAACACACCTCTCCAGATTGGCACAAGCAGAGAGCGAATGAGTGTCTTGTTTATAAATGTACACTGTATTTTATTACAGTGTTACATTGTAACTACAAGAAATAAGGAATATAATGACATGAAAATGTGGCTTAATCAACTAAGACAGCCTTATGAATATGTCCTAGTGTCTCCTAAATTAATAAAGCAAATTTAAGTAACTTTGTGTAGACGTGGTTGAAGCTTGCTTTCAAATGCTACTTTTAAATGTCTTTATTTATTCAGTCATGACAACAAGATTTGTTCATTTGGCTGCTCTTAATCAGAAAGACACAGTCCGATTACTTGTTCAAACACATTCCATGCATTTTTAGGGAGCAAGATGATGCTTTCTCTAAATTCCATGGCCCAACTCTGAGCCATACTTTGACATGGCTATAATATCATAATCTCCATGGTCTTTATGGATGTGGATACAACATGGCACGTGTTCTCCAGAAAACTTGAGTTTTCTGGACACTGAAACATGGGTGAGACTGACACGCAAGGAAACTTTGGAAATAGTTTATTTTGTGTTACTCTGAATTGTTACATTTTGAATGTACTGCCTTCAAGCAGACACAGATACCACAGTGAACAGTAACACACTCAAACAGTACTAGAACTAGGGCCCTGCACATAAACAGTGGCTAAACTACTGATGAGAACATTACTCCACAGAAGCTCTAGAGGCTTTTCTTTTTTTTCCAACAGTACTTTGGTCACTGTAACAGACTGTGGAAGCACAGGTCATGGGTGTGACAGCAGCAGCAAATTATCAGTAGTACTTCAGTAAAACAGTGCAACCACAATCAGAAGTGGTCTGGGTGAGATTTGTTTAAAATAGTAACAGTCAGAGGGAATCGTGTAAGATATGAGATGAATAAAGCCTTTTGATTTTTTTAGACTTTGAGAGGAGAGCATTGTGGGGGAAAATAGCAGATAATTAAATATGCAGTCAGCACTAACAACATGCTGCATAAACTCTATAACTCCATAAGATCCATTCATGTCAAATGAGATCTAAGCACAGAATACGCTCTCAGCATCATTTGTGTAGATATACACTTAAATACACTCTCAAGAGGGACATTTCAAACCATCTCAAAGCCTTGCCTGTCTTCAAAAAAATAAACACAGAAAGCATAGTTTCAATTTAAATGAACAGTACTCTGATAAAATGACAGAGGTAGTTATCTCTTACCCACTAGGCTCAAAAGAACAAAATATCTCTCTGAAAAGTGATCAGTACCTCCATACAGAAACTTAATGCAGTCCTTGTTGCTGCTATGACGGTGGCAGGATCTCATTGTTGTCATGGTTACAGTAATGCTTTATGAACAACACAAATTGTCAGCTAGAAGGGGAAATCAACATCAACCTCCAGTGCTATAGCTGGATGTCTTTTTGAGTCATCCATCCTCCCCAAGCTTCCTCTTTGACTGTGATTCTCTGAAATAACACAGATACGCCATTTCCTCCTACTATGGTTACTACACATAAATAAATGAAAACTTGACAGAATTGTTCTGTGTAAGTCTTGGACTGTGGCTTCTGTGAGCATAGCCTCACACAGGCAGAGTTAGGTTTAGGTTTAGGTGTAGTTTTTGGGTTAGGGTTGGGTTTATGGGTTAGGGTTTAGGTTTAGGATTAGGGTTAACTCTTATCTAAAAACACCTGAATAATTAAAATGAAATTTGCCTTATTTATGAACAGTCTGGGAAGGTATCAAACAATACATAAATAAATTTAGGTCGACCCTAAATAAAAACAATTGCTATCCACGGAGCCACAGTGGGTAGGATTCCTAACATTAAAGTCACAACATAACCAAGAGAGTAGAGGCATTATTACAATCAGAATAAGCAAGAAAACATAGCTTTTGACATGAAGAGTCAGTGAGTGCAGTTGCTTTGAGAATCACTCCTGTATATTTGTTCTGCCTCAAATATTTGTGCATCATATATAAGCAACAGTCCAAAAGATCTTTCAACATAATCTATTGAGACTTTTGACAACACTAACAGCAAAATGAATGACAGTACTGAAACCTTTACCTCATCTTTTTCGGCAAAACACGACAAGCCTCTGTTTACTATATCCATTCAAAAGAGTTTGTCCTCACTGTGTGCTTTTAGGTGCTGCTGTCCAACTCTGAATGAGCCATTCTCTTGTTGGATGCAATATCTGCCACTGTAGACTCTGTACACTGAACCTGATTTGTACATTCATGCGTCCATTGTACATTCATGGGCTATATGCATGTACCGAATCTCCATACGGTATATAAAATTTAAAAAGGACAAATCTGTTCTCAGACTAGTCAGAAGGCCACGTCACATTTGTATTAATTTACCACTCGGGTTGCATTGGTTTTAGCAACACTACTGAATGTATATCATTAGACCATGCTGACATGGTCAAGAAATGAAAAGGAAACGGTACTGCCTGAAAACCCAAGAGCTAAGAAGGTACTGAGCATTTGAGAGTTTCTTCTTCAACTAACCAGTGTTGGACGACTATATAAGTATATAGTTGTTTGGATATAGTATATATATAACTATATATAAGTATATAGTTGTCTGTATATAGTTGTTTGTTGGAGAGGTGAAGAGAGCAGAATGATGCTGGCAGAAATCTTTCTTGAGCAACTGGGGAAATTACTTGTGAAAATCTTAACAGAAACCCTTACGGTGTGACTTAAATTGTATAATTTATTTGAATGAAACCAATAACTGCGCAACTTAGGTCAAGTCCTCCGGAAAACCAACTCACCATGACATATTGATGGTCAGTATTCTAGTGCATGGCTCACAGGCCATCGAGTCATACCTCAGAGCAGATACCCTGTTAGTTTAAAACCCTGTTCACTTTCTGTGTGAATTATTTAATTATAAAAGTGCTCTTTCTTTCTTTGGACCTAAACTAAAGCATACAGTTGTATCTTAAGGCTGTCCATTTTGCTTGAACAATGAGTCTGGAAAGCATGACTGTGTTCTAAAAAACACCTTTGTGTTTTATCCTCTTTTGCAATTAACTACTAAATAATCCACAGTTTGCAATTTATGGGATTAGGAATCAATCAATCAATATGTAGTAATAAAGTGACAGTATGTGTAATGTACTGTATATGAGGACATGGTATACCACTCTTTAAGCTTGACATCACACTTAAATCTTCACAAACAGACACAAACATCAAGTGTGGTAAAGAAAACTGGCTACCCTGTGTGAGTGAGGCACCACATGGTCATCTTTGACATACACTGTCTCTATCTGGTCTGTACGTATGCTGACAATGTGAAAAGTTGACAGTTTGACAAAGAAGTGGCACAAGTCTCTATAGAGATCTCTACAGCCAAGAGATAGTAGCAGTCACATATACAATACAACATGAAGTTTTGTCAGTGCAGTCACAAAAGTTTCTGTTGAATTTCTCTACAGTATCTCCATCTCCAAAACTTGTTTTTGTGGTTACAATCGGCAGACTGAAACGTGTCATATTATTGTAAACTGTCAAAACTGACAACAATTATCTGATCAAATCTGTAATCTCATCCATTCCCTCTTGGGCCAAATACTTCCAGATCTGGACTATAAATATATAGTTTGTAAACTCTTGTTATCATCAGTAAGGTTTTGTTCAAACAAAATATCTGTGAAATTACTATTACTGACCCACTGACAAAAGTATTGCAATATATATAGCACATACTTTGAGTATTATATACTGCATGTCTGTGACAACATCCTGCTATTTATTACAGCTACAGCTTCACATTAAAAGCATTCAACTGTTGAAACACTGTTTAATTTTTATCCTGAAGTGGTCACAGGAAATGCAGTGTGTTAGTCAGTGAGCTTGGCATTGGTCACTTTATATTAAAAAATATGTACAAAACAATGTTCATCTTCTTTTTTTGAAGTCTGCTTGAAATATCAGCGTTAGTAATGCAACCAGTGGTAAAATAGACAGCATTTATGTAGGGCCCTTCCTAACTACCAACCTGTCAGAACACTTTACAATTTTGTCAATATTCACACATATAGTAGCGATAGCACAGGCTGCTAAGCTGGTCATTACTACCTCACAAACACTATATGCTCATCCATTCACACACTCTCACACTTTCACACAGTATTTGGGGTTCAGTATCTTGCCCAAGGACACTTTAACATGGAGGAGGCAGGAATCAAACCACTGATCTTCTAATATGGGGTTATATCTACAGCACTTTAACCTCTGAGCCATAGCTTTCCCGACACCTAGGACATAACTCTTAAGTGATACATACTTATAACAATATTTGAGAACTTTGGCTTCTTTCATTTAACACAAAGAAAGAAATAAAATAAATTCTTAAAGTAATGCATGAAAGTGTTTTGAAAATAGTAGCAAGCAGTACTATCAAAACCGTTCAAATAATACCCAGTCCAGGGAACTGCATACAATATTTGTTAAGATTGCATGCAAAGCTAGTTTTAGAGGCAACAAGTTTGCATATAAAATCAATGATGAAAAATAAGTTTAAAATTAAATGGAAGGTTTGCACTTTTACAGGAATTTGTCACTCAGAACAACAATTAGTCCTGGGTTTTGACTTCGCACAAGTTAGCAAGCAATCTGTAGTACATGCTAGCTAGCACAAGCTAACACATTGCAGTTTGTATGTTTTTAAAAACTAAATATAAATAAATTTTTCTAAAAATTATTAAATACTTATGAAATGTGTGCTAATAAAGCAAGGCTGAAAATCACTTACCATTGACCAACCAACAGAATTGTTCTGTTTCAGACTTCCTGTCTTTAAAAACAGGTCAAACCAAGTCCACTTGAATGAGAGGAAAGTACACTGAGATTTTGTTTCTTCCTCACTGTTTTTTTGTTCAGTCAGTTTGTTCATGTGCGATTTTAAAACAGCTGTGTGTGCACATACTTAAATTGCAGCGTTGAATACTGTATACTGCACACAGTATACCAGACCTGTTTTCTGCCTCTTGTCACCTCCATAATCTCAGGGCAAACAGAGAACACACAGCATGTGTGTTTGAGTGCATGTGTGAGAGTGTGTATGAATACACACTGTTGTACTTGGATGTGTGTCTTCAGCTAGGCCAGGGTGTAGTCAAACTGTCCTTTTTCCAGGCCATCCAGGCCATCTGCCCAGGTGGAAGTGGGCATGCTCCTGTAGGGGTCCAGCAGGATACGAAAACAACGTACGATGAGGATGAGCAGGAAAACAAAGAGGAAGATGACCAAGGCAAAGGTGGTCTTCTGCTCCAGGGACATAGCAGTGACGGACGAGTTGGACAAGGTCGAGGAAGAGGAAGAGGAGGATGAGGACGACGAAGAGAGGGCAACAAAGTGTCCCCCAGCAGAGTAAATCAGAGAGGACAAGGCAGAGGTGAAGGGCTCTCCCTCCATCATCTGGGAAGAGCAGCTCAAGGCAGGGTCAAGACAGTGGCACTGCAGCTCCCACAGGGGGTGCTGTGGCATCCTCTTCAGACCAGCCCAGCCAGGCCCCTCGGTATGGAACTCATTGTCTGGAGAAACAAAGAAGAATGCCCAGATCTAATCATGGTACCTCCTGAGAGCTTTGAAATGGTTACTTCTGATAATTTCCTTTCGGTAATGGATGGAACATGTAATTTCTCTGCTCCATTCAGCTGTGCAATAATAATGTTTTCTATATGCTATGGTCACAGCATGTGTGAACACACATGCACAGAGAATGCTGCTGGTAGATAGTCATTGTGGAACAGATTGCATTGGTCTCGCCTCTATGTCACTTTTTCAACTCTACTCATCTCTACTTCACTCTACTCCATTCTACTCTATTCTAAACATTGGGACAAAGGTTTCAAGCCCCTCTAAACTGAAACACTTTGTAGGAACATTGCAGTTCCTTACTTCGCTACATTTATCCTTACCAGAATCCACCTGCCACACTTCCGTCTATACCACCCTCCGCTGCATCCTAATTCACAGACTCCATTTCTTCAAGGACGTGGCCCACAAAGATATGTCCTTCATAGCACCTGTAGGCCAGGCTGAACTTACTCCTCCGAGGATAAAAGTAGCCTTCCAGGAACACACTTAGGTGTTATAACTGCATGTGACATATATTATATCTATGAATGGATATACGTTGTATCTTTTGTAGATTTGCTGAGGGAAGATCAAATGCATATCTATAAATATCTCTGCAAGCTCAACCTATGACAGCATTAAACAAGGACAAAAAGACTGTACCATATTTCTGTATGAAATGCATTAAATACATCAAATCGCACACCATATTACTTAAGTTATATGATCTCTACAGTCATGCTTGTGATACTGGACATCACATTCATGGCTGCAAGCAGTTTATTTACATTTACATCTGGCAGTAGCCGTTATACCACGGTTACACAAAGGCAGTCATATTTTTTGAACGAATGTGATAATAATGTAGATGAGTTGGACTGAGATTTTTCACACAACCACTGAGACACCTGGGTAATTTCAGAATACAACATGGACAAATCAGGAGGTACTGCTGGCAGAGTAGGTCACTGCACTGCACTATACACAGCTTTATCACTGCACTGTGCTGAAACCATACCTCTGTCTGATCCCGAGTGTTCTACACAACTAATCCATGCACCCCTTGAGCAAGCAGCATTCATAAAGTTAAAACAGATTTGATGGGGTCCTGTCGACTTTGGACAATCAAGTCTAAATGAAAAAGATACGTTTATTTAGCTGTGTATAAAAAAAGAGGGTGAATATTACTAACGTTCAGGGAATTTGGTGAAGTCGCAGAGCACAATTTTACAAGGTAAAAGTGACATACATCACAACCAGCCCCCACTGCTTGTTGTAGATATGAAGTGACAGATGAGAGACTGTAATGACAGAAAAATGCGTAGCATCCAGCTGTCACACCCTGGGTTGAGGACACTGCCTCTCCTTCCCTGTCTAAGTCCAGGCTGTGCTGTACTGTATACGTGAAGGAGTGTGTGGATGTGACTGGTCTGATGCAGCTTGACAAAAACACAGGCAATGACAGACAACACCCAAGGCTGAAGGAGATAGTGGGAGAGGAAGACGACAAAGTGAAGTTGGCAGCAAGGCACTTAGGGAGCCTGATCTGTGTGCAGGTTGGACAGAGCTGAGACATGGCATCACACGCGTGCGCGCGCACAGACGCACGCACATACGGAGTCGCACGCGCGCGCACACACACACACGCACACTCAACAAGTGCAAACCAGTGACCACATCTCCTGATGCAGAGATCCTATCTCTCTCAAACACACATAAACGCAAACACCTATTGACTCCATCCATCCCTCATCCGTCCAGCCCCACGGGTTTTCGCAGTCACCCATCCACCCATCCAGGCAGCCACACGCAGACGTGACGGGTGTACCTGTGCTTGCCGGAGGGGCTGTCGGGTCCATGTCCGGAGCTAGAGATGGGGGGTCCGGCCCATCCTCACCACACACACCGCTTCACCATGGCGTGAGGCTGGGCTGCAGCAGCAGCAGATCAGACTGAGAGACAGAGACAGGATGCCATCACACACACACACACACACACACACACACACCCAGACACAAACCTTCCAGCATTCTCTCACTGACACATACACACATACACACAAACAGGCTGGGGGCTCCGCAGCCTCCTCACACCAGCTGAGCTGCGCCTTGACTCGGAAGGGAGAGAGAAGAGGGGGGATCAACCCAGTACACACACACACAAATACACACACACACACACACACACACACACTGTGAGCATAGTTTAAAATAGCTTGTAGTCCAGAGCAGTTAAAACTGAAATGTAGAAAAAAAAGTAAATTACCAAAATACTTATTTTTCTGTTAATATTGAAACAAAACACACACAACCCCACAGAAATAGGACCATAATACGACCCTACAACCAACAGTCCTTTTGAATTTCATTCTCATGTGTACACTGTAAATTTTTTCACCGTGAATTCACGGTTAATGACTGGCTAATAATTGCATTGCTTTCACAGTATTTTCACAGTAATTTAATGTGAAATATTCACAATAAGTTATTTACACTAAAATATATTGTGATAGCTACACAGAAAATTACTGTTACTGCTGTTGTGCAAATGGAATAGGGACAGGTGCAAAGTAGAGGCAATTACCAAGACAACCCCTATAAAGGAGTGGTTCTGCAGGCAGTGTCCATAGACCACCTCTCTGCTCTCATCCTTTACGGTTCATTTGCATTTTGTCAGTGTTCCACCTCTGGAGATGCCATGAGGTGGTGTCTGACACCCTCTGAAGTCACTCAGGTAGTGCTGCTCATCCAAGATGGCACATCAGTGTGAGACGTGGCAAGGTTTGCTGTGTCTCCCACCACAGTGTCCAGAGCATGAAGGAGATACCAGGAGTAATGGTTTGCGGAGGCATTTCTTTGGAAGTCTGCACAGCGCTCTTTGTGCTAGCCAGACGTACCTCTACTGCCGGGATGAGATCTTCAGACCCACTGTGAGACCATATGTTGGTGCAGTGTGCCCTGGGCTCCTTCTGATGCATGACAATCTCATGTGGCTGAAATGTGTCAGCCATTCCTGCATGATGAAGGCATTGACACTATGGACTGGCCTGCCCGTTCCCCAGACCTGAATCCTATTGAGCACATTTGGGACCTCTTGTTCCGTACACAGACAACTCACCATCTCATCAGGAGCATGCACAGGCATTGTAGGGAGGTCAAACAGGCATGAGGATGCCACACGGCTACTGAGCCTCATTTTGATTTGCCTGAGTAATTTCAGGATCAGCCTGTATTCTGAGTTTCCAACTTTTAATAGGATTCCAGATCCAGACCCCCATGGGATACAAATTTAATTTCACAATGATCATTGTTATTGTTCTCAACACAATCCACTATGTGATTAATAAATATTTTCCACTGGAACATTTTATTGATATCTAAGATGTGTTATTTTAGTGTCCCCCTTATATTTTTGGAGCAGTAGAGAGAGTACGTGTTACAATACCTTTGGATAAACTCTAAAGTCCATGAGCTGCCATCAGGATATTACAGATCAAACACGTAGTAGCTTACAAAAAGTGCAGATACAAATTTCCCTGAGGGAGTTAAGGGATCAATAAAGTTTAGTTTAGGTCTACTCCATTGATAAGGCCATTGTGTGGTCCCATGTAGACCTCTCCTTCAGTGTACTGCATCCATTTACCAGGCTTCATCATGTCACCTGAAATGAACAGATCGTCTAGCGTTACTGTAGAGAAGAGGAATGCTGTAAATGAGCAAAATTTCTTTAGGTCATCTAGATCCATCCTGTCCACAAATACTGGCTGCAGCACATAGCCATATTATATAGTCCTTGTAAAGATTTTCACATTGATTTTTCAGTGCAACACACCCTTGCAGCTTCAGGAGATGTGCTTTTAATCCTCACTATTGAATGCCCTTGGCTATCTGCATTGAGTAGACAAACACCAATGTAGTGTGTCTAAGAGCTGCCAGTTGTACCCTGAGGGAGTCTGGTGGTTCAATATAAAGGCTCATTCAAAAGAATCCACAATTTATGGACATTATGCTGGAAATGTACAACTAAACCAAGACAGCTGGACCAATAATGTGGACTCAAGGTTTTTGTTTTTACTAAACATGTCAGAGGATAAAGTGAACTCAGAGACAGATCAGAAACCAAACAGTGTCAGCATTCTTTACAAGTTGTGTTTGTATCTACCTGATGAATGGATTTTCGATTATTCATTCTTCCTTTTACTCTGCTTTGGCTCCATCCATGTCTTCAGAGAAATATGCAGAATCTCTTGCTTGTGATTGTTAAATCTCTATCCTCTGGCCCCCATAGAGATGTAATGTGCAGTCATGTTTCAGATGGTCAAGTCCATAATTACTGGAGTTTATTGGAGATTACTGGAGTCAATAATCTCCAAGGAGTGAATACGAACATAGTTTATCAATCTTTGAATAGCCCACCTCACTAGCTTTTTGGTCTTGTGGAGACTGGACTCTTCTTCTTTGATGGTGCTGAGAAACAACAAAGACCTTTGAAGATGGCATGAAACAGCACTGATACAGACTTCTGAGGAGAAGTGAGAATAGTGCTCATGTAAGAACCATTCCATTTCACTGACTTGGAGAGCAATATTCTGATAAAAAAAATTGTCTGGTGGCAATTTTACATGCATATAGGAACATTTGGTTCATCTTAGTATTATTTACTCGTAGCCTGAACTGTAAGATCATTCCCATTGTTATGCCCGTGAAAGTGTCCTTCTCACAGGACACCAGTTGTGAAGTCTTGTTCAGCTCTTGACTATTGTGCCCAAATGGTTTTCACACTTAGGGGTCAGGATAAAATGCCATTGTGACGTCTCCCTCAGGGAAGCACTCCTCTGATCCACTGGCTGTGGTCAGAGTGTGTTGTCTTCCCTCTCTGCAGAGAATAAACACTTGTCTTGCTTTTTGATTTTCGCACACACATTGTTCAGGATAGGTTCAGAACTTATGATTATGACTTTCTGTCACGCAAAATATATGTAAACTCATCCCCCTTGTTTGAGACATCCCACAGATAAACAGGTTCATCAGTTACAGGCAATATATCAATACTGGCTATTAAAAGAGGGACAGATTGAGAATCACCACTGTCTAAACTATGGCTGATACAGAGGTTTGTCTGGAAATGCATTCTGCTGTATTCAGTGGTGTATGCAGCACTAACAGCCTTGAAATTTGAACATCACTTATTTTCCAGGTTCAATGGGAGTGTTCACTGCAGGCGGGCCAAATAAAAACATCATGCCAAATTATTCATGGCAAGGGACTCAGCTTCAGCCTGCATGGTGATGGCTCACCTGTTGCAGTCTCTGATTGCAGCAGTTTCTGCTGTGGGTATCCTGCAGAAATAACTGCCACTGTGGATTTAAGTGATTTGATAAGAATTCTCTACTCTCATCCTTCCATCTTACCATGTCTTGGCACAATGCACAGAGCCAGGATGGAACACTCTTGGCTAAGTTTCAGCCCCTCAGCCATACCTGCACAGAGAATCTGAATTGAAACAATAAAGAGTTACTGTTCTTTTAGGAAAAGTTCCTTAACCATTCAATCAGTGTAATCCATTCTTCAAAAACTGCATCACTTTTTGAGGATAACTTGGACCTATGAACTGGTGAAGCACTACCAGGAACTAAAGGTACCCGTTCACTGGTACATTTTACAGTCAAACCTCCATTGAATCTTGTCTTTGGGAATCAGCCTCAGTCCCAGCTTCAGGGATGGGAGCAACACCCGTCTACACTCTACATACACATTTCATTAACATTTCTTCAATTTCTTCCTCTCATTTTGACAATAACAACATGACAGTTGAGTCAGAATTATATGTCAGAATTCTCGAACTAGATATCCTGGGGTGATGGAGATCACAGCAGACAAACACCACAACACATCAGTCTGTAGGATTCCAATGTATGAAGCCGTAGCTTGACGCTCCTTCAACCTCTCTCGTCGCAATTCCCATGACCATTTAATTTTAGGCACAAAATGATTTTTTTAAATTCTTCTTTCCACTATCAAAGTTCTTCTCAATGAGTAAAAGGTAAAGAAAAATAAGAAAGGGGGAGTGGTAAAAAATAAACGCATTGCTCTACTCCACTTTCCGAAATGAATAAAACAATAGACACGGCCCCTTGTCCTCAAGCATCAATGTGATTATATATATACGCATTTTATATTATCAACCACATTTCTGTGCCACTAATCAAATTATGATGTTTCTTCCTGCTGTGCACATGATCTGTAAATCTATAACCTATAAATAATGTAAACAGTCCCTTCCCTCTGAATAACCTTTTAAATCCCTGTTACATGTATGAACTTATATATTGTATTTTTAATCATTCAAATGTTGAAATAAACTCAAACAGCATTTAGGTTCCTACACCATCGCTGAGGGCTCCTGCAGCTGCAGGCCCCATCTAACAAGCCAAACTGCAGTGCTTCCTGCATAAACAAAGCTTGGAGGAGTGATGGCTGAGCACAGAAACAGGGTCTGGTTAGAGTCTGATAGATAGATGTACCACTCATCTCCTCTGTATGCTCCTCTGATCATGTATAATAAATGAACAGCACTGAACTAGCTAATCACTGTGGAGTGGACTATAGTGCAGACTGATGCATCTTTATATCAGTCTGTTTATGTCTCCACATAAAGTTATGGTTGGCTGATCATTGCCCACATGTAAACAGTTTATTTCATCATGTTGCAGTACACATCTTAATGTATCACTCCAGTGTGCTATGCACCCTGTATTACTTCTTATTGCTGATCTGTGTGTGTGTGTAAATAATAAATATAATAATATAATAATAAATGAAAAGAATTCATCATTATGTTTTCCATGAAAGACTAACTGTGGTCAGGAATTTAGCAACTGCAGATATGTATGGATTTACTATTAGCATAAGTTAAGCCGGAATTATTTGAATAGCATACAATTTACTTTCTGGATCAATAACTATATTTTGCCCTTTTCTCAAACTCCAAATATCAGAACGCTGGTAGTCCAATGCAACAGCCTGAAAGAAAGGAAAGAAAAGATAGATAAACCAGTCAGGTCTGGAGTGGACAGAGAGGAAACACCTGGCGGCAATGAAGGAATATAATGATGCATCTTAAAGACAATTCTCACACATTACACATTGTAGTTTGGTGCTGGAACGTGATGCTGCCGTGCTGATAACAATGTGCCCCTCTGCCTTTGTGTTACTGCTGTTTCGGCAGTGAATAATCTCAAGGCTTTATTCTGGTGAGCAACACACTTTAATGTCAAAGGAGGGATGAACAGAGCTGCTGGGAAGAAGATGTGAGTTGCAGAGTCAGCAATAAGCCCTGGAGCCGGGCTGAGAGAAAGACAAGCTGAGCAGGGACCCAGAGCAGTTATGGTATGGGAAGCTACACGTAGTGTGAAAAAGCATACCAAGAAGCACAAGCTTGCCAGACTAATAAGTGATGTAACAGCTTTACTGCGATAGGTGATAAACTAATCCAAAGGACAATTTACTATAAAAATGTCATCTTTCTTTTAATAACAACCTATATCCATCTATTTAGACGGGAGGTTAGGCACTAAGTTTAAGTTACTTATTAAGCATGCACAGTGACATCTGCTGCTGACAGAAGAGAGGACGTAAGCAGAATCCAGAACTGTTGAGTCTTCCCTGAAGAGTGCAATAAAGAGAAGAGAGGAGAGGGGGGGAAGGGAAGACTTGACATGAATCGTGAACCCTTCTCTCTCATAGAGAACATGAGTCATTCCACCTCCTCAGTCATTTTCCCCTCAGAGAAGGTGAATGAAGGGGAGAAAGAACCATCACACCTTGAAAACCCACCAAATGAACAAGCTGAATCTAAAATGATTTTGTACTTATATCAGAATTCATGTATTAAAGAACCCTCTGTGTGCTGCATCTTTGGTGCATCTTTGTCCGTTTCCTGTAAGAGTAGGAGTCAACAGGTGAGTTTCCCAGCTGCTGCACCAGCAGTTTACTGTCCCGAAGCTGATGTTACAGCCACATTTGTCATGTTTACAAAATCTGTTATACAGATGCATAAACATTGATTTGAACATTCATACATAGGATGAACAGGGTAACTATGAGGGGCCGACAGGGACATTATTCAGAAATACCTTTTACATACACTAGTGAAATCCTCTCATACACACCAGTGAAACTCTCTCATAAACACTATTGAAATCTTCTCATACACGCTAGTGAAAAGCTCTCATACACACTATTGAAATCTTCTCATACACGCTAGTGAAAAGCTCTCATACACACTATTGAAATCTTCTCATACACACTATTGAAATCTTCTCATACACGCTAGTGAAAAGCTCTCATACACACTATTGAAATCTTCTCATACACGCTAGTGAAATGCTCTCATTCACACTAGTGAAATGCTCTCATTCACACTAGTGAAATCCTCTCATACACGCTAGTGAAATGCTCTCATACACGCTAGTGAAACACGCTATAAATTATTTCACGATAATGTGTGAAAGGATTTCACTTAGTTATATGAATGCGTTTCAGTACTGTGTATGAGAGCGTTTCAGTTAAACAGGAAGGCCTTCCTGTCACCTGATGGAAACGGAGGGAGAATGGTTCTTGCTGAGCTGGAGGTACTTCAAGCCTTGCTTTGTCCACAATGTATGTTTTGTTATTCTTCATTTTTCTATCTCAAGCTTTATTTTCTGAAGTGAGGGGCAATGAGGAGGACATTGTCCTCTTTTTTAACAGTGCTCTACAATGCATTGAGAGGCTGCAAAGAGAGGACAACAATTTCTATCAGGAGAGGCTTTACAGAGAGCTTAATGAGCATGCTCACACTGTATCTGCATTTCTTGCTGTGTGTGATGATCGGGATGTCAGTAACCTTCTGGGGTCATTGTATAGATGCTTTCGCAACTTGCTGCATGAACATGAGGCCACACAGAACTCCACTGAAATGACCACAAATTTGACACCTCCAACAACCTTGACTGGCCATCCAGGAAGACCCCGATACAGCATAGAAACAGAACAGATTTCTCACTGTGTGTCCATCGGTATGTCATGGCAGAGAATTGCGTCATGCTTCGGAATTAGTCGAAGAACACTATACAGACACAGAGAGAGACTGGGAGTTGAACCGCTAAGGTATTCTCCATTGTCAAATGAAGACCTGGACAGAGTTGTAACTACAATACTACAGGACACTCCAAATGCAGGTGAAGCATACATTCTTGGAAGCCTGAGATCACGTGGCCTGAGGATTCAGCGCTGGCGGGTCAGACGGAGCCTGCATCAAGTAGATCCTATTGGACGATCATTTAGACGTCGTCTTGCTATACATCGAAGAGTCTATAGCGTTCAGGCCCCTAATCAATTATGGTAAGTAAATGTATAGGTTATGTATAGGAAAAATATATGTACATACATGTCGCATGCATAACATATTCAGTACTGAACAGATTTTTAAGTAATTTTTTCCTCCCCCCCCATAGGCATTTTGATGGCAACCACAAGCTGGTCAGGTGGCGGATAGTCTTTCATGGCTGTGTGGATGGCTTCAGTCGGACAATTATATACTTACGGTGTTCATCCAACAACAGAGCCTCAACCGTCTTGTCATTATTTCTAGAAGGAGTACAGAATTTTGGCTTGCCGTTAAGAGTCAGATGTGATCATGGTATGGAAAATATAAATGTTGCCCGTTTTATGTTGGAAAGAAGAGGATTGAACAGTGTTATTACAGGTGTTTCAGTACACAATCAAAGGATTGAGAGACTATGGGCAGAACTCAATAGAGTTGTATCTGCACACTTTATCAACATCTTTAACTTCATGGAGGAACAGGGTGTACTGGATTCATTGAATGAACTACATTTATTTTGTCTGCATTATGTTTATTTACCAAGAATTGAAAGAGCAGCAACAGAATTCCTCAATCAATGGAATAACCATGGCCTCTCCACTCAAGGAGGGCAGACACCTCTTCAGCTCTGGCATTCAGGTGTCATTAATAGTGCAGGAATCCATCCAGCTATAAATGACATTTTTGATGCCAGTAACTACTATGGTGTTGATGAAGAAGGGCCATTACCTGAACTTCAGACAAATAACAATGTGGTAATTCCAGACATAGACATAACAATTAATGAGACAAGAATGAATTTTATTCAACAGATAAGCCCACTTGAAAATGATGGGAACCATGGAATAGATATTTTTTCTACACTTCTGCACTTTCTTCTGTAAACATGTGAGTTATGTTAAAGGTTAGTTAAAATGTTTCACTCATTTGTGCAGTGTAAAACTTAAGTTCTGTTGAATGTTGAAATAAAGAAAAATCACAACTTGTTAAAAGGGTATAAAGATTGAGAGAGAAAAAAAACTTTTCAGAGCATGTTTATGGCCTGCCAAACCCATATGCGTTTCCTAATGCGAAGTCAAACTTCTCTTTGAACATTTTGTAGGAACTATGGAGTGGCAACTTGATGCAGTTAATGCATGTGTTGGCAAGAGGGAACATTGATGTAGAGAAGCCATCATCTCCTCCTCTGTGAATGAACTGGACAGACGGAGTAGGGGAAAAGCCGACAGGTGGTACCACAGATGCCCCTGTTGTGAAGGCCAATATCTTCTCGAGTTTGGATGGCCCTTCCTCTTCTGTAAAAACAAAATTAGTGATAGTTGGTCCAATTAATGTGTATGCGACATTGGCTGATACTGGACAAACCGTCCAGTAACAGTATGCAACTTCTCAGAACTAAAGCAACCAATATCTGAATCCCTCATTTAACAATTAACAGCGCCATCTTTCAACATCACAGGGTACTTTGCAAAGTCTGACAGCAAACAATCTGTAATGTTTGCTGTACAGAAGTTTTTTTGCAAAAAATAAAATAAAAACAATGCAAAAAATATATATTTGACCATTAAACCACATATTACCTTCTGCATCTTGGAGATAGTCTCTCCAGAAAGTAACAACCATCTCTTCAGCAGCTCTCTTGTTGCTCCCTTCTGGAGAGAGACAAATGTTGAAGAGATCGTCCATCTTGTCAGCAGTTAGTGTGTGCGGCTCATAGCAGAACAGAGATCGAAAGCTGTCTGGGTGTCGTCGTAGTTGTTCCAGAACCCCAAGAGTCTTCAGTCCTTCACAGAATCTGTTCAAACAACAAGGAATAATTGTACAGACCATTTTTCACTTGTACACTTTTTGGTGGTCTTAAATGTGGTTGGTCAGTGTTTAATATTACTCACATTGACAATCTGACACAACTAACACTGAATACCTTTGAAATGGACCTTGAACTCTGTGGATGACCTGAAACATGACAATGTCCTGTACCAGCAGATCCCTGTCTCTTACTGACTGCATAGGCCTCAGACATCCTGCATTGGCCAAGTAGTCTAGCAAAGGTGTCTTTGCCTTCTCAAGGTCCTCAAGGGTTGTACTTTCAGATACCTAGCATCACAGGAAGCAGCAAGGCATGCTTGATTATGGCAGGCACTAGTAGTCTGCATAAAACAGAATGGTAGAGGTCCCCTAACAGTTCATGGCAGTGCAGTTTTTTTTCCCCACACATTGCTACAATATGATAAATAAGAAAAATGTTTTGGTGTCAGCTCTCCCATCTGTTGAATAGTGGTGGATTGCAAAACAACAATGTAAAATAAATCTAATGCAGTACATTTAACAGTCATCAACTTACTTTTTTTACTTTTTCCAAGAGTTCTGTATCAGCTATGTCTTCGACTTTTGGACTTGCTGAGCCACTGACCAGAAGATTAAAAACTGTTGGTGAGAGGAAGTTTGGTGGTGGACCGCCATGTATCAGGCTTACTGCTATGGCTCTGCCAGCAAAGTAGTATCTAAAAAAGTAGTAAAACACAGACACACTACTACATGAAACCATGGAATTAACAGTATAATAAATGAATAACCTGTAAAGAAGTTGCATGTCAAAATCACTATCAATTAAAATGGCCCTCCTTATCAATTTTTACAAAAGCCAGGCATTACCAGTACTGTCAAGAGCCACATTCTTGCTGTGCTCTTTTCCCTCAAACATAGGTGACCTGGCAATGTTCTCCATCAGCAACCTTAAGAATTCTCTTCTTGGTCCTCCGACATCAACTCCCTCTTCATTTCTCCCCATGTCATCAGAGAATTTTACACATATCCTCAAGTTGGGGTCATAGGACGCTCTTCTGAAGCCCCTTAAGGCTCCCTCCCAGACAGCTGCACGATTTATATTGAATTTGCACTGTCCATTTGTTCTAATTTTGCTTGACAGGTCCAGCAGTATTGTTTGAATGGGGATCTTTTCTGTGCTATAAACACAAAATCAAAAAAGAATAATCAAAGACACACTATGTCATCATTAACATCTTGTATTTTCTGAAATTGTGGGTGTAAGCAACCACTTAATCCAAAACATGGATGTGATAATGTCAATTATGAGAGATTTATGAGAGATTTATGAGAAACTAAAGCTCACATTGTGTGCATTACTCACATTTCACTCTCCATACTAGCAATTATGGCTTGGTTTAATTCGTCATCATCCGAAGAGTCAGATGGAAGAGTAGAAACGAGTGTCAAATATGAAGCATAGTCATCATCATCACCACTGGTTCCAGGGTTCCCTACACTTCTTCCAGTGTAGCATGCATCATCACCACTGGTACCAGGATTGCCTTCACTTGTTGTGAAGCAGCCTCTGTCATCACCACTTGTTCCAACAACTCCAACACATTTGTCATCATCATCCTTAGCAATAGGCAAATTGTCATTTTCTTCATCGCTGTCAATCTTAAACAGAGAAAGAAAGAAAAAATACAGATACGCACTTTTTAAAAAATATATATACATTTTACGCAATTTTGTGTGACATTTTTAAAAAGTTTAAATTAAAGTAAGTTTTAAAAAACAAAATAGCAAACATACTAGAAGTGTCCTCGATGGTCTCACATACAGGGCTTTGGTTTTAAAAACCTTGTGAATGAGCATCCCATTCAACTCCTGACCACTCTGGAGCTTAGGAGACACCAGCTTATTGCCGCAAGCCATGAGAAACTGGAGGCTAGAAAAAAGATGGAGATATTACAATGACAACAACAAAAGCTTTGGGCTATGAAGCGCAACACAATCATTGTTACTGTGTGAGTGTGTCAAAATAACTGTGTCACTGAATTAGTATATGTTAAAGCAAATAGTGAGCAATGATGACTGAATTTTTAAAAAGTTTTTCAAATGCACTACAATAAAAACAACATTATTAATGTGTGAGAAGAAGCAAGAGGGATTTACCTGACATCAGATGGAATGTGCTCACCAAAGCCATCCCTGATATGTTGTAAAACCATCTGGTGGTCCCAGTTTTTCTGAAATTCGAAGGCACTGAGGATGTGTCCATTTTTGTGCAACCATGTTTTTGGACCTTGTTTGCACACAACTGCCCATGTGTCATTGGGGAGTAATATTACATCCTTGTTGAAGTGCTCGTGATGCTGTACCCTGACTCTGAAATAAGAATGTAACAATTAGACCACATGAAATCAAGTGCAAGGATAAGTAATAATGCTACCAGAAGTATAATACAAAATACTATTCACCACCAGCTGTCCATAGATCTTTAAGCATGTAATAATGTGAATGAAAATATCGAGTCAGTGAACTTCGTCGCTAGCTGTTTAGCTCATTACCCCCCCACACACGCGCATGAACGCGCGCGTGCACACATACACTATAAGGGGAAACCGGGACAGGTGGCAACACTAGCCCCCACTAGAGTGAAGCTTATAGTATCCTCTATATGTTACTACTACATTTCTATGTATTTGAAGCCTACTGTACGTGCGCGGATGCGCCGCTGTTACTACAGGGAGGGTGCGCGCAGATGCGCCGCTGTCAATGGGGCGCGCGTGCGTGCGTGCGTGCGTGCGTGTGTGTGGGGCGGTTTTTGGTCTGACACAGGTGGCAAGCCTAGCCCCCACATATTATAATTACCTTTTTTTCCTTGTGCCCGATGTCCAAGAGCTGAAGCACTGCGCTTGATAACGCGGGGCACACACTCTTCGCACTGGAGCTGCGGCAGGCGATGTCATGTTTTGCTGTCCGGAGGGGAAAAGCGATGCTATGCGGCTGTCCACTGTATCCCGGCTCATAGTTGAAACGGTCGGGGGCTGCTGCCCGACTGCTGCCGCATTTGATAGTGTACTGATGGTCTCCGCCGAGGCCAATATAGTGTGAAGTAACGCTGCCGCCTCCGTTAGGCCACTTCCAGGCTGCTGGTTTGACATTGGTTTGCGATTATCCATAGACATCCACTCATGCGCTAAACACGTGCTGTGAAACGCCGGAGAGCCTTCCGGTATAACTGGAACACCTTCCGGTATAAGTGAAACGCCTTCCGTTTTAACTGAAATCCTCTCATTCACACTAGTGAAATGCTCTCATACATGCTAGTGAAATGCTCTCATTCACACTAGTGAAAAGCTCTCATACATGCTAGTGAAATGCTCTCATTCACACTAGTGAAAAGCTCTCACAAATTCAAGTGAAACACTCTCATTCACAATAGTGAAATCCTCTCACACACATAATAGTGAAATAATTTATAGAGCATTTCACTCTTGTGTATGAAAGGATTTCACTAGCATGTATGAGAGGATTTCATTAGTGTTTATGAGAGGATTTCACTAGCATGTATGAGAGGATTTCATTATCGTGTATGAGAGGGTTTCACTATAGTGTATGAGAGGATTTCATTAGTGTGTATGAGAGGATTTCACTAGTATGTATGAGAGGATTTCAGTAGTGTATATGAACAAATATTCTTTTAGTTTTGTGTGCGAGAGGATTTTAATAGTGTTTATGAGAGAATTTCAGTAGTGTATATGAGCAAAAAAATTTTCAGTTTTGTGTGTGAGAGGATTTCAATAGTGTTTATGAGAGTGTTTCAGTAGTCTGTGTAAAGGGTAATTCTGAATAATGTCCCTGACGGCCCCTCATAGGTAACAGTAGCTTTGACAGCCATTAAAGTCTGGTGCATGTGTAGAGTATATTTTCAGCATCAGTTTGTAGAATGTTAAATGGGTAATTATTCTCATTATTTCATTTATCAACAACATAAGACATTGAAAATTGGTATTACTGTGTATATGCCTGTGCACATCTTGTATTGAGGGCAACATTCTGCATAAGGCACTTGCATAGGACAGCTTCCTAACACTCTCAGTGGCCCCACTGTTCAGCTGCTTATCTGGAACTGGGTCGGAGGTGCAGCAGTTTGAACAGGGAGGCCATGGCTCAGAGAGCCTGAGCACTGTGATACTCCTGCAGTATGAACACACTCCCCCTGGTCCCCCTTCTTATAAAGGGTAGGCACCACCACAGTCTGCCACTCCAGAGGCACTGCTATCCATTGGCCATGTTGCAAAGACATGTCAGTCACGACAGCCTGACAACATCCAAAGCCTTAAGATACTCTGGGAAGATTTCATCCACCCCCGGGTCTATGCAACTATGAAGTTGCCACAGTTTGTTCCACTTCACACCCTGAAGTGAACCATCCTCTACGTATTCCGGCTCTGTATCCCCATTGGAATACGTATCTGTGGAAATGAGGAGACTCTCAAAGCATTCCCTCCCCCGCCCGACTACTACTATCCTGTAAACTATGTGGACAATGGTGCTTTCCCCCCACTGAAGGGTCAAACTATTTGCCAGAATGTTGTCGGATCAAACTGAAAGCTCTTTTTGCCTGCAGATTCCTTCTGTCCGGACACACTCATGCCTTAAGGTACTTGTGATAAAGGTCCTCTCAACCTCACCTTGCCTGACCCTTCAACCTGAACCTCTTTGCCAGGTATGTTGTTTTGCAAATGGTCCCGGACAACACAGCTCCTAGGATCACTGGGTCTTGGGGCCACTTTTGCTATTTTATTGTTTCATTTTTGGTATCATGACATTATCCTGGCATTATAAATCATTATATTCACATGGTCAATCACTGTCACATTTCACTTGGGCTACAATCGGCATGATTGTCCTATGCAGTCCCACCTCCGGAATAACTTGTCACCGGAGACCCATGTCCACCATTTTCCACCCTGACACGTAGTGTTTCACGGGTGTATTGACGTTGAACATATTTGGTGTATGTGTAGCTGCAGATTTTAAAACCAATTAAGCAGCAACACATCGACTTCGGTGTGCTCAGTATACCAATTTACAGCTATCCGATAATCAAGTGTTACACCGGAGCTTTGTGGACCAGTTTGTTGACCCCTGCTTATGGCGCTGGTCCAGACTAAGCGAAAACATCATCATCAGTCACGAAGTTAGTAGTGCAGAAAATGTGTGTTGTCAGGTGCAGTGCAGGTAGACCCAGGAGACGTGAACGCCCAGGGGAGCACCCAGAGGCGAGGTTTCCAGCCTGTCCACGTACTCTGGGATGTGTGACGTGGCGCTCCATGACGTCAGCGGAGTGGGTCGGCGGTGTTTTCATGAGTGCGCTGAGCTAGTCCCGTTAGCAGGTCAGTACTTTAACTATTTCTTCTGCTATCTTGACGGGAGGAGAAGTAAACGAGCGGCACGCATGTCCCGTGGGATTAGATGAAGTCGAGCGCCTCGGTAGCCGCATTTTAGTCCGTCGATCGTGGGCCGAGCCGAGCGGTTTGTACACGTGTACTACTGCTGGAAGCTAACACCGGAGCTCCTCAAACTCCACAATCACGCTGCCCGGGACCTTCAACAAAGGCTCACACCTCATGAGAACCGCTCACTGACTGAACCAGTCTAGTTAGACCAGTGTCGGTAAACAAGCCGAGGCGTGTGCCGTGTCGCCTTACTACACAGCAAATCCCATTAAAGCTTGTGAGCAGGGAGGGGACAGTGGTGACAAATGTGTTCGCACATTTGCGTACTGTTGGTCAGGGTTCGATGGCAACATCTCCTCTGGGTCAGGTTAAGTGTTCAGGCAGAGGTGAATGTGTTGTCGCCTGCAGCTCCATCGGCTGCATGGCTGTACATCACACAGTCTCCCCATGATCACAATCAGATTCATTGCTAGGTCGTTCCATATCTTGGTCATACAGCTATGAGGCATTTACTTTGGTGAATGGTACAGATAAAGGGCAGCAGGATGACATAAGCTGTAGTAGTAACAAAAGGTTAGGGCGCAGTATATAAACCAAAAAGGAGATGTAGAATTCAAATTGCACATTTATTTTTATCCAGCCGATGGTGGGTGGCTAAGGTGGTTTGGGTCAGCTGTGGTGGTTTATTAACCAGCTGAGGTGGTTCTGGCACCAACTTAGGTGTTTCCCCAGTAGCTGGGGAGAAGAGTGTCTGGGCTCCCAAGCTCAAACTGGAGAGATAAGCAGATGAAGATGAGACGATTCATTTTTGTTACATTGGATCACAATACTTGGTGTATTTTCCAAAATTATTTGTATTTTGAGTCGAGATCAGATTTATTGGCAGCTAGCTGTCCAGCTTTGGTCCACAGCTACGAGGTATTTACTTAGATGCAGAAAACAAGCAGGATGATGACATGGGTTAGCAGTGCACACAAGGTTGGTACATAGGTAATACAAAATGTACAAATGTGCACGCTGGGCATCCAGGAGTCCATGATTAGGTCAGGTCCAACAGCAGTAGGGAAAAAGCTGTTTTTGTGGGGTGAGGTTTTTAGTCCAGTGGAGGGCATCTCGATCAGGTTGTGTCAGTCCACAAACTGTTCCAGAACACTTCCATCACAAATGGTACGAATTAGAATGGTCTTCCCGTTATCGAGACAAGAGTTTCGATTGGGATAAGTTAGCATACCCTCAGAGAGAGAGAAACACAAAGCGTTGCTGTGTATTGACACTGCAGCCAGCAAGTAAGGTAGTACTCAATAACTCATTTGCAACACCAAGTTAATTGGATTGGTGTGCCCTTTGTGTATACTCTGTAGAATTGATCCACAAGGTGAACATACTTTTGTTTCCTCACTTCTCACGGCAGAAGGTACCCTGGTCTAAGGTGTAGCTTGAAAGGCAGAGAAGATGATGGAAGAAAGTGGGATTGAGACGACGCCTCCCATCAGCCCTTCGCCTCCTCCAGCTTTGGCTGCCACCATCACCTCCACACCGGTCACCGCAGGTAAGAGAGTGTCTTTTTCCTTCACTGTGACGCTTAAAGACTGGCTGGTCAGATTTGTGATCCAAAGCAACCATTACTGTGTTGACCGTAATGTAAAGCACTTGTGATCATACAGACATCCTACAATGTGAAATAAGCAGCCCAAAAACACTGGCTAGTATGCACACATGTTTTATACCTGACATGATCTGATCAGCTGAAGCTGATCTGTCTAGTGTCTCTTATTGCACGTGTGTGTGGACGTTATGTGGGCATGTCCAAGTCACTTGCAGCCAATACATTTCTAATATTCAAACAGATGCCTCGTTTTCCCTACGTGGCTCTACTCGACTCTAGAAACAGTGCCGCCTTAAGAGTACCCGGTCGTCATAGCAACATGTACGTGTGACATACTGACCACTGGTTAAAAGTAGGGGGAAGAAAAAGAACAACAACAATGATAGACACACAATAGAGGATGATTTCGATCCTGAGTACGGGGCTGTTTGCCACAGCAAGGAGAAAAGTGTTCCAGAAGGGGCTGAAGGCAGCGAAACAAAATGCTGTGGAAAAACAAAGGGTAGTTTAGGAAATACTACAGAGATCGGACCACAAAACCAGTGGGGTTCCATGGCAGTGCAAGGTATGTACTTTTCAGTATCCAGTCCAACTTCACTGTGGGTGGAAAGTTTTCTGGATTGGATTGTTTTTTTTATAACTCGTGCTGATGTGCTGGTGTTTCTGATGACACCCATCCCTACTCAGCCCAGCTTGGCCCAGCAGGCGAGCAGGTACTAGAAAAACAGTACCGGGTCACACATTCCAGGTAATGGAAATGCACAAAATCCCGAGTCGAGTCGATTAAAGCCGAGCTGGTACCATGTAGTGGAAACGGGGCAAAAGACACTGACAAGTTGATAAAAAATGATCCATTGGGGTGAATGGAGTTGTTTGACTTTCTCAATAAAGGGCTCTGGTCCCAACCACTGAACAACAGGAAGTGATGATGTCACATGTATGTGAATGGTGTTTATGTGTGTGTGTGTGTGTGTGTGTGTGAGAGAGTGAGTGTGAGAGAGAGGTCATTGCACTCTCATCAGTGGGGAGCCTCTCTGAGCTGTCCTCTGTCTGTGTTGCAGGTCTGTCTTACCCCTTGTCCCTCCCTGGCACTATGAGCAGCCCCACCGTGACCAGTGTTCTCCAGCCCCCCCCGGCCTCCCTCCCTGCCTTCAGCAGCCCCATGGCTGCCCCCTCCCCGTTCTCCACAGCCTCCGTCTCCCAGTTTGCCCCTAGCTCCACGCTGGCGTCCCCCTTCACCAGCAGCTCTGCCTTCCTCCCTCCCACCTCTGCCTCCCTGCCCCCTCTGGCCTCGCCCGCCGCACCACCCCCTACCACGGCCCCCCCTGTGGCCCCCCCCGTAGGCCCGCCCATATCCAGCTTCTCCATGAGCGCCGGCTACGACATCACACGGGGCCACGCCGGGCGCACGCCACAGACGCCGCTGATGCCCACCTTCTCCAGCCCTACGCCCATGCCAGGTCTGAGCACTGCTCCACCCCCTCGCTTTGATTCAGTCCCAGTCTGCATCATCGCATTGTTAAAATATGCTGAGAATGTTCAAAAGACATCGATACACTTATGAATTGAAATAACTTCACCAAAATGTACGTTATATAGATCTTTGCAGGCGATGGGCTGGGTAGGGCACAGCACAAGTTGCTAAGCAACCAGTGACAACATTTAGCAGTTGGTTTGAGCGCGATCTTGTGAGAAGGTGTATTAAGTCCTTTCGTGCTCATAAGAAGGAGGAGGAGACGAGCAGCACAGAAAATGAGGATTGTGGGTCCATCCAGTTCTGATGGGAAGGCAGGAACTGGGGGACAAATGAAAATGTCTTTGATTTGAATGGGAGAGAGAAAAATAGATATAGATGTAGCAATAGAGAGAGTGGGTGCTACGTACCAAGCAGTTAGGTTTCAAAAAGTTTTGAAAAGTTTGAACAGAAAGTCCCATACGACAAAAGTATGTCAGATCAGGTGTACCTGGTGTGGCAAGTTCTTACGATGACATGTTTTTTTGGGGGGGGGGTTAAAATGTCCCATCCTGTCTTCCCTCCAGGTGTGGTATCCAACCCCCTGGTCCAGCAGCCAGCCATGACGGGCGGATTAGACGCCGGCTCTCCCATCACTTTCCCAGAGGAGCAGGACGACCCCAGGGTGTCTGGAGACAACAACACTGGGGGGGGCCTCTGGGGCTTCTTCAAGGTAAAACCCCGCTCATCTGACGTGCTACGGTAGTTAGTAGGTAGTAGGTAGTTACTTTATGAATCCATTTGGGAGTTCCTTCGGACACATTGACATCCCCGTCACATAAACACACACCCAACACATACCCAACACCATTAGAAATATAAGAATAAATGTTAAAAAAGGCCACAAACAGATACTGAAGGAAACTGTAGGAATACAAAAAATTGAAAGGAAAGGATCGAAAAGCTCGTAAGAGGAGAAGTGTGTGTGTATGTGTGTGTGTGTGTGTGTGTGTGTGTAAGAGGAGAAGTGTGTGTGTGTGTGTGTGTGTGTGTATGATACAAGAATTGGATTAAGTAGTGCAACAATAATAAGAAAAATAGATTTAAGTCATACAAAATTGGATAATATTGTAATAACTGTAGTAATAATAATAGAATGGAATATATTGTCACTCTTAATCCATTGCTCAGTGCCCTTGGTTTTGTGTGTGTGTGCGTGTCCTCAGGGAGTGGCAGGAAACCAAATGGTGAAGACGGTCTTGGACAAAACCAAACACTCTGTTGAGTCCATGATCACCACTCTGGATCCCGGCATGGCTCCGTACATCAGTACGTCCTCGGAGCGGTCACTCATAGGACGACGGAGCGCAGAAACTGTCTCTAACTGCAGGTGTCTGTGCAGAGTCTGGTGGAGACATCGACATCGTGGTGACCTCGGACAAGGAGCTGAATGTGGACGCGGTCCGAGACGCCTTCCAGGAGGTGTTTGGCATGGCCATGGTCACCGGCGAGCCCGGCCAGTCCAACATCGCCCCGCAGCCCGTGGGTTACGCAGCCGGCGTCAAGGTCGGTTTGCTGCAAGCCCGTCACTCACTGTCGTCTCATTGCAGACAGACACCGAAGACATGTTGCTCCTCATCCACAGCTCAGGGCCTCTGTCTAACTGCATCTTACTAGTAGATAGTGAAACC
The DNA here is from genome assembly GCA_029224185.1 of Karalla daura. Lineage (NCBI taxonomy): Eukaryota > Metazoa > Chordata > Actinopteri > Chaetodontiformes > Leiognathidae > Karalla > Karalla daura. The sequence continues at coordinate 3,534,000 of CM055201.1, forward strand.
ACATTCTCATAATCGCTCATCGTTTCGATTCTCAATATTGCAATCGTGATACTTGAAAGCATCATCGCTTTTTGCATGTTGTTTCTGTATTATTGAGCATCTCTGATGTGTGTGTGTGTGTGTGTGTGTGTATACGCAGGGCGCTCAGGAGCGCATTGACAGCCTGCGTCGAGCTGGGGCGATCCATGAGAAGCAGCCCGTGGTCTCTCTGGAAAACTTCATCGCCGAGCTCTTTCCTGACAAGTGAGAAGCTTCCCTGAAGCAACTTACCCTTCCAGTCGCAGCCAGAAAAAGCCGTCGAAAACGTAATCGATTGACCCGCGATCCCTGTCTGTAGGTGGTTCGACATTGGATGTTTGATCCTGGAAGATCCTGGTCACAGCATCCACATCGAGGTCTTCACTCAGGCGACTCCTCTGGCTCTGGAGCTGGTCCAGCAGGTAGGACTCGGGCCTCGCAACTAGAAACCATTACCACTGGTTTTTGATGACGGAGACGGGTTCAAGCGTCTTTCTCCCCCGTCCCTCCCCTCCGTCCAGGCCCAGTCCCTGACCCCCCCGGACTACAGCCTGCGCTGGTCGGGTCTGCTGGTGACTGTGGGGGAGGTGCTGGAGCGCAGCCGGCCCAACACCAGCCGAGCGGACTGGCACGGCAGCGTGACGGGCTGCAGCCAGCGCCTCATGATCCACAGCGCCGCCAAGGCCCTGGCCGGCCTCTACAAACAGCAGCTGCCCCCCAGGACTGCCTGACAGCGTCTGCTCGGCCCCGCTCTCTTACCCCCACGGGGCATGCTGGAGGAGGAGGAGGAGGAGGAGGAGGAGGAGGAGGAGGCACAGCCAAGGTCCTGGCTGCTCCCCACATGTCACAGTGCGTCTCGGCCCGGGACGGAGCAGATCTTCGCCGAGAGGCCACACCCTGCCGACAGCTCATGCCTCAGAGATCATGTGATCACGGGGTCACGGGGTCACCCTCCTCCAGGCGCCATCATCCTCCCCGTATACCAAAAGCAGCTGGCCATGTTTTGTTTGGTTGTTTTTGTTTTTTTTCCCCCTGTAACAAAATGCTGATTATCGTCGAGACTGCCTGTGTCCCAGCTGCGTTCTATATATACCGAAGGTCACTGCAGGCCCAGTGGTTTGGATGGAAAAAAAGAGAGCTTTTCCCGGTGTCTATTGATTATTTTGAACAGAGCCAAGCTGAGAATAGACGACTATCTGAGCGCATAAATCAGATCCAATTAGAGCGGTGTGTGAGGGACACTCACAAGGAAGCGGAGCACCAGTCCATTGTAACTGAACTTCCAGTGTCGCAGGAATTTCTTTCTTTTTAATATTTGATTTTTTTTTTTTTTTTTTACGATTTCGTGTTATGTATACAGTCCATCCGTAGGCTTATTCTGGCTTCATTTTATCCGTAGATGCCTCTTGTGTTGGCCCATCCATCCATCCATTCATTCATTCATTGGCCCAGCAGACCCATTTATACCATTGGGTATAAAGCAAGTGATGGATGGATGGATGAATAATCACAGCATTATTTTTTGGAATATCCAGCACGCGAGCTCCCTCCCTCCGCGATTGGTCGCTATTAGTGCTTTAACTTTATATTTCCATCATGCCATTCAGAACCAGAGTGAAGCCCCCCACCCCCACCCCCCCCACCACTGTCTTAGCTTTTTAAAGCACTGAACCTATATGAAGCAGCTGCGCTGAACACGGTTTGTTGCTTTGAGGCGTCGGATCCGTTTGAAATGTTGACCGATGGGGGGGGGTAAAAAAAAAAAAAAGAAGTAAAGTCTCTGCTCTGGTTGGGATTTTGTCCGATAGAGATTACGTTTCCTTTGAAGCCGCTTTCAAACGCTGCTGCAGAGTGATGATGGCCGGATGGATCGATACTGGTGTCTGACCTCCTCTTTTCTTCTTTTTTTTCTTTATTTTTTTAGCATTCTTGCACTAAAATCCATTAGCAGTGGGTGTATAGTGTGCAGCCGGGACACAGCTAGAATGACGGGTCAAATGTCATCGCCTTCTACATGTATTTGTCACGGGGAAAAAAAAAAGTTAATGCCGTCATGTGCATGGATTCTTTGCTTTACTATTGCAGGATATTTGCCCACCATAACCCGTGAAGGAGTATTTTTCGGTGTAACTTCGCGTCTTCTAAATGTGCCTTTTTACAATGAAATAAATCTTTTTTTTTTCCCATTCTGCTTTGTATCAAAGCTGCACCGTTTGTCCTATATGAAGCTGCGCACCAAAAGTCAGTTTTTTCCCCCCCGACCAGCATCTAAAGATCTAAAAGAAAAAGAAAAAAAGGGGGAAAACCTTCATACGTTTTTGCGCTTGCGAGTCTGCGTGTTTGAGGCAGTTTGGAGCAGTCAGCCGTTTCCTGCTGGAGCTCCTCAGAGGTGGCATTGCCTGTCAATGAGGAGATGGAGGCAAAGGAAAAAGCTCAGCTTTGAGTCTGGTTCGTATGGAAGGATAAAAGAAGCCACGGAAAAGAAGATAGAAATCCAAATGTTTTATTTATATGTATATATATATATATAAATGGATTACTCGGAGAAAACTACTGTAAAATCCTACATGGAAACATTCAGTACTCTTACAATACAGACTGCTGAACGTTTAATTACCTAAGGCACTTGTTACACTATTTTATGCACTTTTAAGCTTAAGACAATGTGGATAGATATAAGTATAGATAAGAACTTTATTTATCCCCAAATTAATGACATTTATTCACATCGGCTGCTTTCGTTTCACAAGGCAGCCTCAGATGTTTAATACAGATCTCTAGATGGTCTACAGCTATGCTAAAAAGTGTAAAAGCAAATGCAGACATAACTTTGAAAAAAATTTAATTCCAACAAGAAGTGAAGACTAGGATTAGTGTTTTTCATTCACTACATCATTTTCCCTTTAAATTGCTATCCATCTCGCAAAATGAGTGTACTATATGCAGTGATGTAAGCGCCAAAGCTTAACCTGATACTGCGATAACACCACCGTGCAGAGAGTCATTATGCATGAAGTAGAAGTAATCTCTTAACGGCATGACTTGTGCTTACAACCTTAATAATGCATCAAAGTCTCTCTAAAGTCTAAGGCAGTGACCTCATAGCCGTGTCCAGAATGAAAGATTACTGTCAAGGCCTGTTACTACAGACGGGAGGCAGAACTCGCGAGATGAACTGGGTTATTACAATGTAATGTACCTTTTCTCAGCACTAATTCTCACCAGACTCTGCTGCTTGGACTCCACTGCACTGCACTGACAAAGCTCCCACCTACATCAATGTAGCCTCGGTATGCTTTAGTCCAGTTCCAAACTTCGTAAAGAGCTGTTTTTGGCAGGTTCATTAGATACTTAATGGCTCACACATATATGTAGTGCATAAACATACACAGATATGCACTTGGCACTTAGCAACTATGTACAGATATCTATCATAGATATCTTTTAATGCCAGTTTTGACTGCCAAAGCTGTAAACGTACAATAACATTTTTTAATCCTTTTAGGCATCAAAGGAGTCAAATCATCTAGCGTGAGCTACGGATGGAAGATCTCAAGCACAACAATGAGTTATGCCACTCATGCGGCGTATATGCAGAGGACACTGTGTTCACAAATCAAAACATCTAGTTTTGAAGTGTCAGAGTTAAGTGCAAATACTGTGTAAAAACCTTGGTTATTCTAACTATAGAATTAGTGCTGTGGAAATGGCAATTACGATAAATTAAACAGCATGGGCTTTTAGTATGTAAACATAGAGGTAGTGACACATACGAACACTTAAATCAAATACGAGTACAAAACTGGAAAGTTAGCTGCTTCTAGTAAAAGTTTGCCTCTTTCTGAGGTTAGAAAGTGTAATTATAAATCATTTAAAAAATGGCAACCCCTTAGGGGATAATATCCCCTATGGTACCCATAAAGAGTATGATAACAAACTGGAAATTGAAGTCCAGCCAACTGTAAATGTGGCCAAAACCTTTTGGACCTTTTGAACTTACATTTTAACATACCATGTACTCCTGCATTGAGTTATCAAATTTTTCTTGGAAAATTTATAATTTGATCTTTCCAGACACAATGTCTTGATATGCAGACACAGTCAGGATCACATAGTCCTTCTGAGAGGCATCCAAGAAATACAGAGGGTCCTGGATGATGTCTGGATTAAAACCCTCCTGGACCAGCTTCATCTTCTGCTGCTTGAAGGTCTCGGTCATATCCAGAACGGTCTGAAAACACAGGCATGGATACATCTCACCTGCATCCCTTCAGTCTTACACACACACGTGCCCACTGCAGTCACTGGCTGCACTATTTACCTGAATTCTGAGAAACCAGGGCCAGGCATACGCAGGAAGTGTTTGTACTAAATGGCTGTGGAGTTTTCTCCCGTTTAATTTGTAATCCTGCTTCAAGACCAGAGCAGCCATCCCTGCACGACCCTCACACCCTGAGGACACAGATTGGAACAGCACGGCTTCATTTGCATTTCACGTGGTTACTCTACAGCTCCCACATCGTCATGGCATTAAAGCTGAATTTACTCATATAGTTCCACTTTGATGTGAGGAAGCCAATGCCAGCCTGTGGCATTGCTCAATTACATCACTTACATTACATCAGTCAAAAACACATTAAGCAGCCAGACACTTGTCTAAACCACAGACCTGGTATGGAGACTCCATAAACGTTGGCTTCCTGGATAAAATCAAGTAGACCTAAAGCCTCGGACACTTCTGTAGTGGAGACGTTCTCTCCTTTCCACCTGGAACACACACAGACGCAGAGTTTTGGATGACACAAACTTAGATGTATTTGCTTCTATTGCTCTTTATTACATTTCTTCTTCACGATTCCTCTTCCAGCTAACTTTTGATTTGCTGCAGTTCCGTCAGATTTGCAAGCAACCTGACAAATTACATATCAAAACGTGCATCCCAAAGGGTACTGCTGTGCTACTATTTTTCTCCCCAAAACTGGCCCAATTTTCCCATCATCATGAATGGGCAGAAAAACACATGGTCCAAAAAGCAGAGCGTGTCATGCGAGCTTGTTGGTTTTAACCCATAACATTAATCTCATAATGTGCAGTACCATGGCAGCGCATTCTAGTGGCACAGTCATAATTTCCACATGGGAATTAACGTGTTATTTACACAATCAGCACATCCAACATTATAATCCATCTAGATGAGGCCCGGCTAACGCAACTCTTAATAATCACCCATTGACGACTACACACTGCAGATCACTAAATCTGCTTGTTGTATTCAGTCGACTATTAGAGCTATTTCCCCAAAATCAGCTGCCAGCTGTGGCCACAAACACCACAAGAGAGGCATGAGCAAACCAGGAGAATTATGGACCAGAGCCAGACAGTGATGCATATAATCACAGTCTGTACAAGCTGATACCATCTATACGCTACACAAAACAAGGATACTAGATACTAGTAACTCTTTGGTATTTATCCGATGTAAAAAACAGTTTTAGTAGGTATAATCTGTAATCAGATTACTGATTAATGTCTATTCTTTTCCATGAAAGCATTAAATGATCCAATATTGATGAGTAATACAGTATTACAAGTAATACAGTATGAAAGTCATGAAAGTAATGCAGTATATACAGTAAGAATAAAATGTGTGACACACCCAGCTCATCTGTGCATCTGAACTTATCTTAACAAAAAACAAAGACTAATACTTCTAGTATCCAGGTTAATTTTATGAATCTCAGGTCCAAGCTTAGTGCCGCAGGTCAAACAGCAGCATACCTGAAGGTGTCTCCGATGCGGTCTCGGAAGTAGAGGAAGTCTCTGCTATCCTGCACCAGGAGGTCTCCAGTGTTGAAGAAGACATCCCCGGCAGTGAACACATTCCGGAGCAGCTTCTTCTCAGACTGTACTTTGTTCCCAGCGTAGCCCAGGAACTGGTTCATGGCTGTCAGAGGAGCCACAAGGATTCCTGGCTCTCCTGCGCACAACAAACACGACAGACATTTAGTAGATACATTTGTGTTTGTATACGGTTTCGCAATTGTCCAATTTAGAAGCCGAACTGTGCATTTTATTATGTGTGTTATCAAACTGTGTTAATCTATCTAAATTAACAATAGTACATTTTATTTGTTACGACACTCAAATATATCTAACAAAAGTGCAAGGATGAGAAAAAATAAAGGGATACATAAGAGTATACAACGTAAAGACAAGTAAATAAACAAAGAAACATTCATATTGAGAAGGCGATCTTAAACAGGTGGGTTTTGAGTGTTGACTTGTATGTCAGAGTGAGTTTATGTTCCTTATGCTGGGTGGTGGAGAGTTCCAGAGCAGGGAGCAGAGAATTACAATGCAAAAACACAACATCAAACATACCAAAGCTGACCTGGGCTTCGTTTTACCTATTTCTGCTAGAACACCTCTTCCAGACTCTGTCCGCACCGGCTCATACGTTTGTGGATCATATTTCAGAAGCTGAAATGGCATCGAGAGCTGGAAAAGATGGAGTAAAAATGGTTGTAGTAAGATGGTTTTCAGAAAAGAAATAATTTGATTGTGTAATTAGTATTATACGAGAAACAGTTATCTATATTTCATTTAATTCAATTGCAGATTTGCACATTTTTTATGATATTTGATCATTTGGAAATATTGTTATATTTCTATGTTTATTGTATGGCTCTTATTATTGAAAGAGGTAAAATAAGCGGTTGTCGGAGATTATACAGAGCACATTAATCTGATATCAGTTTTATTAGTGTTTATACCATAAATATCATAAATCTTGTAAAATCTTGTAAAATGTTCTGTAAATGATGGTAAACCTACAAGAGTATCTTTCACATTTCTTCCCATTCCCAACAGAAAATGTTTCCATAAACACAAACATAATGAGATTCAGGTGCTGGAGGGGAAACCTGACCCAACCTCTCTTACCTTGTTGAAATAGCTGGCCCGGCCTATGGGCCCGACCTCGTCGGTGTAGTTGAGGAATCCGATGCTGGCCTCTGTCAGGCCGTAACCCTCTCTGATCTTGATCTTTCCAAAGCGTTTGATGAATTCCTTCCAAACATCTGCTCGGAGACCACTTCCTGCTGCCAGCCGAACACTGTGGGCTTTCTCCTCTGGAACCTGGAGAAAGGACAGGACTTTGAGTGATGGCCAGCATGCATTGCACATTCCTCCAGACTAACATTTACTATGACCCCTGTGTGGTTGGGGGTGGGTGGGACAAGGAACTGTCAGTCATGGATGTAAAAGTGCTGTGTGTGATGCCAACAGACTTTTACGCCGACATAAACAAGAAAAATAATCGTGAAGCCTGTCCTGGGTTTGGTGAGGAAGACTGTATGTAAACAGAGGGGTAAATGATGGGGAGCTGTATTAAGCGACAAATGTCTGAAAATCAGCTGACTTCTCAGTAACTTCAACTGGTAAAGAATACCATTGACATAGCTTCAGTTTATCATATTGATCACCATCTCTGAAGTGAAAGCAGCTGTGCAAAACTGTTTTTTTCTCCCTCCACTCACTGATCTAGTTTCCGTCCCTGCGTTGATTCATTCTATTGGTCAATGTCCAGAGTCGTAGCATTGAAAATTTCACCACCATAATTTAACATAAGTTATCTTTAGTCACAAAAAGCTGACGATGGCCATCCTCGAACCTGTCAGAGCGTACTCAATCGATTTGTACCTCTCACTACGATCATAACAGCGTTATCGTTGGCTGTAAAGTACTCTGGAGCCACTAGGGGTCACCACCCTGTGCTTAGACCCCTGGTGTTCTAGTTGAAGATGGATACATTTAGTCAGACGTACACTGGGATGGTTGACAAGGTACCGACACAGCTCCCCTATGTACTGTATCACAGTCACGTTGTTCTTCACACAGTCCTTCCAAAACTGACTGGCAGAAAACTTCTTCTTCAGCACGCAGGTTGCACCTACGGTGGAAAGGAGAGGATTCATGCATTGATACAGAAGAACTATTACACAAATTTCTTCATTCAGAAATATCAAATAACAATGGATTACTTCTGCTTTTGCAGCACACTTGGACAGTGCTGTGTAGCACTGTTATGGCGCAGTGAAAGACAGCTGTGAAATATGACCTATTACTGCACCCACTATCACAGTGTTGATATTCAGTATCAACGCTTAAGAACAGCAGAGGCAGCATTTCTAACTGTAAGCTCCTTGTTTTAGCTTGGTTAGACAATGGGACACTGTCTTACCAATATCCATCTTGGTCATGTAAAGCAATCTTTGTGCATTCATAGATAATTCTGCAGGATCAAACCGAGTTCCTTCAGTTTTTTTTATTTATTAAAAAGTCTATTTAATCTACAAAAAATAGACTTGCAAAGCGGACAGGTGAAGCTAGTTCGAAAGGGGAGCACAGCAGCACAGCACAGTGCCTTTAAGGTAGAGAGAGAAAGAGAAAGAGAGGGAAAGAAAGAGGCAGGGGACAGTGATGTATATTGGCTATCTATCCTGTGTGACCTGCTGTCACTTCTTCTTTTTTCTTCCGATTGGCACTTTTACACCGGCACAGCCAATGGACGGCAGTTGTAACTGTAACATTGTGCGGGTGGACCAAGGACCTTGGTCTGCCTTCAGAAGTGACTTCTGAATGCACCACCCACCATGCTAACTGGACCAGAGTCCATCCTATCCTGGTGTGAAAGCAACTGTAACATCTATAGTTCTTTTTAAATCTGACTATATTTCATTTAAAGTGACACTGTCTGTGTGTGTCAGTGTGTTCGACAGAAGACGGTATGAGCACTGTGTGCATGTACGGCCAGTAACACTGTGGTGATGCCTGTACAGGCAGGCAGCAAAGCATCCGTCTGAGGTGAGCTAGGCGAAGCTCTTCTTACCCAGGTGAATGCAGCCTCCAAGGCCTAACAGGGAGGCAGACATGTGGTAGAGTGGAAGTGTGATGTAGATGACGTCAGACGATGTGGCTCCGCACATGCTGAGGAAGGCCATGCTCACAAGAGCTTTGAGATGACCAACACGTGCTGCCTTGGGGAGACCTGGAAGAGGAAGACACAACCACGGCAGAAATGCTTTACATGCTGTAGATAAGGAGCAATTTTACATCAAGACCTGAGCAACACAACAGGGATGTTTCAAGTGGGTCATTTTGTTTGAACTTCCCAGCCTGTTCTCCATTTTTAACAACGAAACTATGAAACTTCTGGTTTCATCAGAACCGCCTCAGGTGCTTTTTAAAAGCCTTGTTTTAGGGATGGGAATAATACAGCCCTTTTCTGCACAGACCACGTGACTTTAAATTCAACCTAGCTAAGCAACTTCTTCTGGGACAGTATCCACTTTAGGCTCCCCTTAACTGCATGTCTGGGGCTGTCTTCACTACCTGCTTCAGGTTCAATTGTTCCATCCTATTTGTTTCACAATGGCTGAGAACTCAATCTATGGGGAGGAGTCATAGGAAGTCATTGGTTTCATCACAACAAATAATAAATTGTGAGCTGCTTCCCCCCCCCCATCTGCCTTTAAAAAATGGAATTTGAAGCTCTGCTTGAACGCCCACATGGAAAAAAACTACTTGAGCTGAAAAGGAACTGGAAGACACTGCAGATGTCCACGTTTGGATTCTGTAGAGGAACACGCTCTCTACTTCTACTGCTGGAGGGGGTTTAAATTGAATTATTTTGCAGTAAAAGTATCTGTAGGTGTAGTAGCATGCAGTACCTGTGGTCCCTGAAGTAAAGATGTAGAGAAAGTTTGACATGATGTCAACTTTAGGAAGGTCACATGAGAGTTTTTCCGGCACATGTTCCAGCTTGTCTAATAGACTGTGGAAATCCTCGGAGGGCGATGTGTGATCCACCACCCACACATCCACTTTGTCCTTCAGGTCTGGTTGAACCTCCTCCGCCAAATGCACCAACTCTAGAATACACAGTGGGTTATTATCTTGAGTTGAGACACCTTTCTTGATCATTTACAGACTATGATGTTGAAAGAATTTGGGTAAAAAGTCACTATAAACATAACCTTGAGATTGAGGACTACATAGCAGTCCAATTCAGGAGTGCTTATTGATTGGAGAAGTGAGTGGATGGTACTTTGCTCTTCACCTGTCGACTATCAGTGTCACTGATAGCATTTACATGCAAGGAGATGACCATCAGGCTGGCCTGATATAAAAAATGTTAACTTTTACTGTACAATAAAAGGTGATAGGAAGTGTTACAACAGCTTAAATGTCTAGATAAGAGATTGACCTAGCTGAAATGAAAACATTCCCCACAGTGTAAGTAGAAGGGAACAAGTAGTTCAGAAGAATTTGAGAGATAAAAGGACCCAAAGTATAAGCCACTGTAATCTGTATGTCAGTAACTGTAAATACACATCCACACTCTGTGGGTGTGGTAGAGATAGTACAGCCACCTGTAGGTGAACACTCTTGTATGTAGTGTCATATTGCCCAACCGTAAGAGCAAATCTGGCACACAGCCTGTTTAAAATCTCTTTATTTTTCAAGTTCTTTTAATTTGTGCAAGTTTTGAAAATGTTTGTTTTATAATGATTTGCACTACCCATGTCTACTTTTGTGGACATGTTAATGTGGATGCCAATCATACCCATTTATTGTGATTTATTGAAGGCATTCATATTTAAGGTAAAATGTAATATATTACAGCTCTACAGTGAAGGATATGAACCTGAATTAAGATAGATAGAAACTGTATGAATCCCCGGGAGAACCCCTTGGGTAATTAAGGTTATAGGCTAGTTTAGGAAAATACACACTTTTTACGCTGCATTCGAACACAATATCCACAAGGGATAACATAATAATTGCAGAAGTGAATACATGAGTACAAAATTCATGCCTCGCCTTGATTCCCTCTGAATTCTGTCATTCAGAATTATTTTCTGAATTACTTTTGCAATCTAACAAAAGTAATGATGAAGGCTCTATATGCATGAAATGTGTGACGAACAGAGCATGTATTTAAAGTGATGATCGGAAACAATCCATATTAGAATGCTGAGACCCCAGAAAAGTAGACAGACCCACACAGAAAGACAGGCATTAAAGTGTGTGCTGGTTGTGTGCAGGCTGGAGCCTCTGGATCAGCTGATCGAGCTCTCGTACCTGCTCCCACCAGCAGCCTGGAGGCCCCGCAGCTGTCCAGGCAGTGTACCAGGGCCTGAGCTTTGATGTTGACGTTGAGGAAAGCCACCTGACAGCCCAGCTTGCACAGTCCCAGCCAGGCACAGATGAAGTCTGGCTGGTTGAACATCCACAGGGCCACCGTGTCTCCCTGGGAAAGGGGGCCCGGGCCCAGGCCCCGGAAAACATTGGCGAAGCGGTTGCTCCTCCGATCCACGTCCCGGTAGGTCAGAGTCCGGCCCTCCGAGATGATGAAGGCTTTGTCGGGATTCTGATTCACCTGGTGGAGGAAGCAGTCGAGGTAGGTGAGGATCCCCTGCCGCATGCGGCTCTGCAGGCTCCTTCTGTAGCTGCGGAGCCCCAGGTAGTAGCGGAGGTCCTCCCAGAAGAAGGGCAGGACCAGCCTCTGGTAGAGCAGCAGGGCGAGCAGCCCCGACAGCAGGCTGCCCAGCACTACCGCCAGCATCTTGCACAGACACACACACACATGCACGCACACACACACACTTATGGAGCAGAAGATCTCTGCGAACAAGTTCAGGGCTGCTCCTCGACTCCCAGCCCGTGCCCAGCAGCTGAGAGTCCCCTCATTATGCAACTTCCCATCAGCGCAGCGACAGCCAATCAGCGGCCAGCACACGGAGGGACGCTCTGCAGGGCCGCCACTTACTCTTCTGGGGCTCTGGGGCGCTGGGGAGGGGCCCCGTTAAGTTCATAGCGTGCAAAAATAAAGCCTTGAACAGATTTAGTTGTTTATGGAATGCGCTTGCAAGTGTGTGTCCTCTACTGGGACACTTACTTGCCATCTTTGTCCTGTCTCTGTTTAGCATCTAACATCAACATCAACATAGTACCCTCTGTAACACTAAGGTAACTGTTCTAATGTCATTAAGATTAACTTCCTCCAAGAGACATTACCTCTGATACCTGACTATTTCCGACCTATCTATCATCCATCAGGTCAGCTAGCATTAGCTGGCTGCATTTCATTATCCACTGCCTAGTGTGTTTCATTAGAAACACACCTGTAAATTAACATACATTGTTTTACACATTCTGAGAACAAGATGTGAACAGTGGTTGGTCTGTTCAGCATCATAGGTAACTGGCCTCTCAAATTCGGCTATGTTTAAGTCCAACCTCTGTATGGGGCACCCGACAGTCCAAGAAGACAAATGTGAACTGTACTCAGACATTAGAGCTCATTCTGACTGAGCTCCTGAGAGAGCTCTGTCACTCTGAGCCCAGCACTGTCTACTTTAACTGTGATCAGAATAAACACCCTGATTGAGACCAGGAGACTTCTTGTCCTTGGGCTTCCAACAAAAGAACCCATCCTAATACACCCATCCATATCCATCCATATACATAGTGGTGACAGGAAGCAGAGTGCTGCCACATACTTACTGCTTGATTTTACCACATTTAGCATTTTACAATTTATTTTGTAAACTCTATGTAACAAAGTCTTCTTGTGACAACAAGCTAATGTGTCATTATCACCGGATTAAAAAGTTATTGCTCTTGTGATGGTGTATTCATGTATTTTCTGTGTGGATGTTCACAGTCAGAAGATGCTCCGTACCAAGTTAAGTGTCAGTTGAGCAAAAATTGTGGGCAGAGAAAGGTTTAATACGTTTTGGGGTTTTTTTTCATAATTTGTTTAAGTCAAAACTTTGTTGAGTATTGGTGCTGTATTTTGGCAAAAGTTGCAATTCTGTAGCACATATTTGTTGTGAACCTAAACTATCTGGGAAGAGTGTTTTTCTTAACAGGGTTTTGGAAGACAGATCACATTTTGGGCGAGTGTCAACATTTTTTACAGTGGGGAGCAGGAAGGCTTGGCTTGAAGCTAGAGAAGTGAAAGCAAAAGTAAAAACGTAGCACAGCCTTGTCTGTGGGCCTTACACACTCCGTAAGACCGTAGTTGAACTCAATTCATCAGCTTTTACCCCCCAACAGAGAAGATGCTTCACAGTCTGAAGTCCTGCGAGCCACAGAGTGGAGGCTTCTGCTTTGAGAACAGTCGCAGGTAAAGATCAAATGGGCTAAAATGGTGGTTATGAGGAAAGGCTGTAATGTTCACTGTTCAATTACTCTAGTTTCGTGCACGTCGTTGTCTTGATCTTGGTCTCCTGTGTCTTAGAAGGTCAGTGGTCATTCTCTGTCTCCTGGGGTAGCTTCAGGTCACCATAGTGCCTTGCTTGTTACTCTAACTAACTGAAACAGTTTAGCTCCCACAGGCCGAGGCCTACCTGTGTCCAGGTCATGTCCCATTCAACAACACATCCACCTGAACATACTATTAGCACTGCACTAAGAATTAGCTAATTAACAACTCACTCAAGGACTTGAACTACTTTATATTCATCCTAACGTATCAACACAGCTGCTGTTGATTTTTGCACAACCCAGAGCACTGTGAGTGGACTCTGAGTCTGTTGTCTCATCTCCTTTTGTCACTTCCAGAAATACGGTATTGGAGGGCAGCTTAACAGAGTTTGGCTACAAGGCCCCTAGTGCTAGAAAGACTGGGACCACCATAGCTGGGGTTGTGTACAAGGTGAGTCACTGCCTTAGACGTTTCCATACAGTACGTGTCTGTCTGCTATGGCTACAGCCAGATGTGTGAGTGTCTATTGTGCTGGTGTGTCAGGATGGTGTGGTCCTGGGAGCAGACACCAGGGCTACAGATGACATGGTGGTGGCTGACAAAAACTGCAAGAAGATTCACTGCATTGCTCCAAAGATCTAGTGAGTACGCCTCAGTATGTCTTTTTTACAGTTTTTTTTTACAATATCTTATCTATCTAGACCACGGCTGCGAAGAAGCAGTTGTTGATTGTCATGGATGCATCAGACGAGAGACATCGACCAATATGGACACTGCTTCAGATGTACTCCTTATCCTACATTTAATGCAGCGACATGTTATGGATCTGTGTTTTTAAATGCGGTGAAAAAAAAACTTGCCTGGACATGTCCTCTTTTAATGACACTTAAATTCATTTAAAGGTCCGTGTTTCAATTGACTGGCACTTTGCGCAGGCTGTCCTGTGTGTGGCCCTGCGACTCGACGAGAGAGAGAGAGAGAGACCATACTAGACATCGCTTTTGACACAGTAGCATCCCAACCCAAATAATCAATTCAAAATATAGTCACCATAAATATATATTAATCATTTATTTTATATGTTTACGATGGTCAGCCTGTTTTAAGACGATGCTCTTCTTCATCTGCTCTGGGGGCAGAGACTTGTACCGCCCCATGAGGTCGGGCAGAACATACAGAGGTGGCGCAGAACCATGCTCGGGGCTCGGTCTGCGCCACGCAGCAGGCACAGACGTTAGCGGCATACTGGGGCCTTTACTCACCAGCAGACCCACGTAATAGCATGGGGTACAAAGTGGGTAAGATAATGTATGGATGGCTGAGTCATTTAACAGACCATATTTATGGCCATGTTGTGCCCACCGAGTCTGGTGATAACTGACGGTTTCATTTTTAAGTTCATGTTTGCTAGCTACGTGTGTGAATCTGTTAACCCTCTCCCTGCTATGTAGCTGCTGTGGGGCCGGAGTGGCTGCAGATGCAGAGAGCACCAAGCACATCATGGCATCTAATGTGGAGCTGCACATGCTCAACACGGGACGGCCCCCTCTGGTTGCCATGGTGACTCGGCAACTGAAACAAATGCTGTTCAGGTGAGAGTGACTGGTGGTTTCTAACTGTATTTTAATTTTCTTGTCATTTGTGATATTTTAGTCATGGTGACTGTGCTCAGTGAACATGTCCTCTCCTGTCTGGTTTTACAGGTACCAGGGTCACATTGGCTCATCTCTGCTCGTTGGAGGAGTGGACGTGACTGGCGCACACCTGTATGGTGTCTACCCCCATGGCTCCTACGACAAACTGCCTTTCATGACCATGGGTATGTATTTATGTGTCTCCTGTGCTGTATGCCTTTTTCCAAATGAAACATCTTCTGATACATGCTAGGGCACGTTTTCAGTGAAGTATCCTGAAATCATTGGGTGTCTCAGTTCTCATAGACATCAGACCCTCAGTCAGTCAACCCAGCTGAGGGTGATCAGTCCTTAGCTTGTGCCCTAGGGGCTTGCGGAACTAATCAGTGCCAAGCTGGACTGGGGCCGGGGCTCATAACCAGGCCCTTTCATCAGGCCTTGGGGCATGCCGCAACCCTAACCCCCTAGCCCCTCCAGTAGCTCTACCTCTGGCCCTTACAGCTTTTGACCACAGGTCCGCCCTCTTTATCCAGAGCCACCGAGAGACTTTCTCTGCTGCCTCTGTACTGCTGCACCCAACATCCACAGCATGCACCTTGCCTTCTAGCCTGGGCTGTGGCAGGCACTCTCCAGGCCGGTCAGAGGCCAGGATGATGTCAGGTCTGAGGGTGGTCCTGGTGTTGCTCTTGGTGTTGCTTTCGTCTTCTCCACTGATGAAGTTGATGTTATGCTTAATGGGTCTTGACTTCCAACAGATCTTGAGCATCTAGTATGCTTGGGAAGGAAATTGTAGACAGCCTGGACAAAGACCTTGATGTGATGCAGCTCTGCAGACCAGAAGTCTGTCCATATGATCTTTCTCTCCACTGCTTGCTGCCATGAAGTCCAGGCACCTTGCTGTCTCTTTCCTACTGCTCTGCTGGCCTGCTCCTTCTCAACTGCTGCCCTCACCTCGTTCTGGACTAGCTGCCTCCTTTCGTTCCCTTGGGCCTAGTCAAAACGAGGGTCTGTACTTGTTCCCAGTCCTGCCCTTGTTTTGGCCACTGTTCTCACCAGGACTCCATGGTATGGCCTGATCCACTGCAGCACTTGTTCTCCACTTCCTGTTGGTCTTGACTGCAACCCCAGAGACCTTGGGGTCTGTTAAGTCATGGAGTTTCAGCACCTTTGCTGCTTGCAAGACATTGAATTCGTCCTCTACGGATTTCAAGGGGAATGCCAGGTTCCAGGTGTTTCCATTAAGGGTGATGTCAATCAAACTCCTCTGGAGTCCAAACTGTCTCCTCAGGTAGGAGACCATCCTGACCCTCCATTCTAGATCTGCAATGGTGGTGATCAGGTGATCAACTCATAGAGGAGTGGTGGCCACAACATCCTTTAGTCAACCTGCCAGCTCATCACAGGTCTTGTCTTGTCAGGCTCTTCTCTGAGCTGTGTGTCTGTGGCTGCTGTCGAGGAACCTCATCAAGCTCTTTATGGGCTTCTCAGAGATGGTAGGGACTGGTGCTCCTGCAATGGAGAAGTGGAACTTGTGTGTGTCCCCTGTGCCTTAAACCTTCATATACTGTGGACTTTCATACACTGTGTAATTGGTGACCAGGCTCAGTAGAAATTGACATGATTTGAAATTCAAGTCATGTCATTTCAACCATGAAAGTACATTTTTATGAGTACCAAAATTTGAAACCGAGTAGAAACAGACCAAGCACAAGAACAAACAAGTTCCAAAACAAAGGTATTGAGTGAATTGCAGGATACAAAAAATGCAACAAAATAAATGTAAAGGGTGGAAAACAAAGGAAACTGACAAAGAACTGACTTGAAATAAACTTCAGCTGGTGTCGAGGGAAAATGCAGGAAGAGCAACCGGACAACACAAGCTATGCTGAAACAAAAGGGGAAATGTGGACTGAGCACACAACGCAACCTGACAAGGAAACAAACTACGCCCACAACTCAATGCACAGACACAAGGAACCTCTTGGGTAGACTCTGAGGGATGGGACAAAAAGGGAAATGCACAAAACTAAACCATGACTAAACCACCCATTCTGCTATCCAGCAGTGTGGTGGGGGGTTGCTGGAGGAAATCCCAGCTCACATAGGGTGAAGGCAGGGAATACAGCCTGGACTAGTAACCAGTTCATGACTAAATGCCCATGACTAATAGGTTTTATAAAGTAACAATGTTTGATTGTGGTTTCAGGTTCTGGAGCTGCAGCGGCCGTCTCAGTATTTGAGGACAGATACAAGCCAAACATGGAGGTGAGACTGACTGTTTTCCTTTCATGACGGCTTTAAATATGATTGTTGTCATCTCATACAAGAACTGGATACTTTAAACATATATATTGGCAAATTGTTACCTGCTCATGACACCACAGTTGTGAAGCATAGGAGTATTTCTGTTGCAGAAATATCTCTCTCTATATAAATATATCTATATGTCATATTGTTATAGATATTATTTAACGCCGTAAATTTCCATCACAATCACTGGCAGCATACAGTTGGCATGGCCATATATGGAAGATGTAAGGAGATGAGGACGTGCTTTTGCTCGGTATCAAGCATTTAAAGGCTGATTCGCATTATAAATCACTGCAATCGTCAGTATTCATCTGTAAGAATCATTTGTCTGTGTTCACCGCCCACTGGATAGAACTCATCGCCAGTGGCCACTCTGTGATTGGGAGCCGCTTAGTGCTGTCCTTTTCTTCCTTGGTCTCTCCATCGATCTAATATTATTCTATATTTCCATCAAGTCAACCTCATTCTGTCCTGTGGTTTTTCTCCCTCTCAGTTGGAGGAGGCCAAGCAGCTTGTCCAGGATGCCATTGCTGCAGGCATTTTCTGTGACCTGGGCTCAGGCAGCAATGTGGACCTGTGCGTTATCACTGAAGCTGGAGTGGAATACCTGAGAGGTTACGACAAGCCCACGGCAAAGGGGAAACGGTGAGTTAGTATATGTAGAACTTATATCTGGTTCTTTCAAGTATTTCAAAAGAATGAGCAGATTTCGCAGATTGTTGTTTACACATGTAAACAAACATATCAAAACGATGAACTTCAGGATCGATGAGACTGTTAATTCTCCTTGTTTTGTCTTGTTGTCAGAGAGGGGCAGTACAGGTATAAGCACGGCACCACTGCCGTCCTGACCAAAACTGTGACCCCGCTCACCCTGGATGTGGTCGACGAATCTGTTCAAGTCATGGAGACGGAATAAAATGCAAAAAAAATCCCTACCGCCTACTGGACACAGGTGGTTGAACATGGTCTGCAAGTGCAAAATGTTTCTCATATCCAACCGGGAGAATTGTGCCAAAAATCACGTGAGAAGGATGACACAACAGAGCGAGCAATTAGGAAGCTGCGCATGCAAATCTTGCTGTGCAGATTTGCATATCTGAACTTGCAAGTACAAATTCACAGATGCAGATTTGCTGATCTGAACTTACAAGTGCAAATATCGCAGATGCGGGTTTGAAGATCTGAAGTTGCATCTGCAAACTCTGCACTTGCACATTGACAAGTTGAGAAATACAGATTTTGCAAGCGCAAATAATAGTCTGCTCTTCTTTGGATTTATGGCACGGTTCTACCTTCATATCTTTTCAATACATGGTAATGAATTAGTAGACTACATAAGAAGAAAGACAGGCATGGTAATGGATATCCTCTGGTATCATGGCATCACTGGCTGTAAAGGAAAGCAGTTTTGTAATAAAAGCTTATGCTTGTTATATGATACTTGCCTGCAAGTTATTTGGTTACCAAACCTGAAACTTCACAAAATACACACGAAGATAAAAAAAAAAAAAAATGTCAATGGGACTTTATGAGCTCCATAGATTGGTCTGTTCCAGTGCCCAGGACACTCATATCAAATACCAGGTCTTGTCCATAGCTTAAGGATATTGGATATATTGTCAACTAATTAAATCAGAAAATAATAGCACTGAAGAAGAATTTCTGCAGCAACGTTACTTATTCCCCACAAAAGATAACAGCTAAGTTATTATCCATCACTTGGCAGTTAAGATTATTAACTGTCAAGAAATTAAGAAATGATTCAGAACAGCAGCTGAAAATTACAAAATACACAATGTGATATACAATGCACAATTCACATTTACAATGTACAAGTCCCCACTGTTGTTTTCACTCACAACACTTTGCCCGATTGGTTTGTTAAACGGACGCTCCTCCACGCGGTCCGACCGCGGTGCGTTCGGAGAACACGCGGGGACCGCCCGGTCCGTCCCGACCCTGTCACGCGTTGTAGCGTCTCCGCCCTCCCCGCCCGCCCGGCGAGTTCCGGGGTGATCTACCAAGCGCCCCCCCCCCGCCCCCCAGAGGCTGCTGCGCGCTGATTGGCTGAGCTCGGGAGCAAAGAGTGGTTTGAATTTCAGCCGGAGCCGTTTCTCGGGGCACAAACCCACGATCGTTGTTCGGCTTCAGAGGTGAGTTCGCTGTCGAATATGTTGTTATTGCGTGGGAGGCTCGAAAACGAACTGGTCAATACGAAGGTGTAAACGGATAGTAGCAGTTCCAGATAGAGTTTGTGTGTGTGTGGGGGGGGGGGGGGTTGTAGGTGCTTGAAGCTAGTAGCTTTGCGCAGCGACACTCCAGATCTCCACATCCATAATCATCCATAACTTTCACTTGCATCAATCCGCTTCATCAAATAGTTGTCCAGTGCACGAAATGTAAAAACAAAAAAAGGTGAAAATATTTGACGTCACACATGATACATCTGTTTCTTGCAGCCCTGAGAGGGAGAGTGAGCAGATTGTTTTTTTTCCCCCTCGTCAGTCGAAGAGCAAGTCTTTTAAAAATGTCGTTCAGATATGATTCAAGAAACCGAAACCAGCACACGTTGACCATCAAAACAATCGATCTTCCATGAGTGATTAGTATCATTTCTCACACGCAAATGTACACTGGCAGTGAGATGCACACTGCGCTAGACGTTCATTTCTTTTACTTCTCCCAGTGCTGCATGGAGCCTCCCTGCCATGGAGGGGGCATCCATCTCCTTTCCTTGTGAATTAATTGATTCATTGGTTTGATGAAGCCGCGTGTCTCTTCCCCCCCACCCAGTCCCTGCCTACGGTACCTCTGCTGAGGCGTCAGCCTACGCGTTGGAAGTGATGCGTCCTCACAACACCTCTGCCTCCCGGCGGAAGGGACGGACCCCCCAGCGCCACCGTCTGCCACCGGAGCCCCAGCCGTCCCCCTCCAAGTCCGCCAGCCCGAGACGGAGCAGGAGGGGCAGGGAGTCAGGTACGGGGCCTGGCATTTGGGGTCTAAAACCCGAAGGCCATCCCGTCGTCGGGGGAGCGAAATAGGAGCTCAGATCTGGTTTCCCCGCTGTCTTCGCTTCGCTTCGGTTGTGTCTGCCCCCCGGTGAACTTACGGGTGACCCGCAATGCTGATCGTCATGGGTTAGTGAGAGAGAGAGAGATCGCAACTGGTGGTCACACGGATTGGTTCATTTTTGAAGTAGATTAATTAAAACTGCTAATGTAAATCACTGTGCAGAATGTTTTTCTCCCCCCTGTCAATCATTATCTAGTAGTCGAAATCTAGCATTTTGTGCTGCCTTCGTAAATATATGTTTTTTTAGATCAGTAGAGGCTTGGAGAGATTTCATCAGAGGAATTCAAGTACCAGCATAAAGTATGAGTTAGGAGAGAGACAACATGTCCGGCAAAGGTAGCGGGTTTATTCAGGTTCTGGAAAAAATGTCACTGTTTATGTCACTCATTATTGCCTAAGCTTAAACCTGTGTTGAGTCGATAAGCGACATGAGCTCTTAAGCCAGACTAGATGACTAGATCATTTTGTTCTGCACAGTTATGATTCCAGGATTATAATTCTTTGGTTAAGAATTGGCTGTAAAACTCCCATTACTGCTACGCCGACTGTATTCAGCTGGCAACCACAAACTGAAATGTACGTGGGGGAAAAAAGTGGTTTGATGGAAGGTTTTCACTGACATTTAATCCGACTTTGAAGCATCAGCGTAATCGCTCACCTTGAGCCTGCTTTCCAGATCCCCCTCCACGCAAGAGAAGGTTCCGGCCAGGGACCAAGGCCTTGATGGAGATCCGCAAGTACCAGAAGAGCTCAGATCTCCTGCTCAGGAAGCAGCCCTTCTCCCGGCTGGTGAGTCAGAGGGCACGTCCCAACATCGTGACTGCACTGGCTTTAACACGTCTGTCTTCGGCTTGATTTGAACACCTTGGTCTTAACCCCTCAACCCCTAAACATCTTACCCTCTTGATTCAGGTGCGTGAAGTGTGCATGGCTTATTCTCGAGGATTCCTGAGGTGGCAGCTCCATGCTCTTCTTGCCCTGCAGGAGGTAACCACTTGCATCCACTGTTTAAGTTAAAATGCTGTCCTTCCTAGCGGCGCACAAACTACAGAACCACTAGTTGCACTGGTTGTATTGCTACACATTATCCAAATAAGAACACGTATACACAATATGCAAGGTACAGAAGGTAGTAGCTGATGCTGTATAGAAGCGTCAAAACTAGGGGTACATGATATTATATTATGCTTTCAAGTATTGCGCAACAAGTATTGGAGAACTCTCACAGCAAGTAACTCTCGTGAAACAAGTCAGTCATTTGTTTGCGAGTCTGTCGTGAAAGCACTGTTTTCACAGAGCGCAGAACATGAAGTCAAGGTAAGTTGAGTGTGCTCTACGCACGCCGACACATGGAGGCCTTTCGCCCGTCTTCATCCGTCTAGGTGCATGGATTACACGTGCAATCTATGCACGACAAGATGCGAAGATGGCATGAGCGCACACGAACGGATATGGCAGAAATTTCTGAAGAGACGTTGTGCGATTGTCCACCCGCGCAATGCGGCCACTGTCGCAGTATTTGTTCATTTGTGAGCGAAGCCAACCCCGGACCCAAAGCGCACCCTCGGTGCTGCCTCCCGTTGGATTGATTAGGATGTATTGGAGTATGTGTGCTCTACGTGAGACCATGCATGTACCACATTCGTTCCCTGCAGATTCTGCAGAGCGTAAACGGGCCGCTCAGAAGCTCTGCCGAGCAGGTTAAAAGAAGAAGGAGGAGGGGGGGCGGGGGGGAGTTTTTAGGATGGTAGGACTCCTCTGATTGGCCAAACGTAGAGCGCATACAGAGATTGACCAAAGCGGGGCATGACTCCGTGGTGCGCGACTCATCTGTTTGCGGTTTCATTCATTTGCAACACGATGTTTGTCATCGCCTCCTCCCCAGGCAGCGGAGGCCTTCCTGGTGTGTCTATTCTCAGACGCCAACCTCTGCGCCATCCATGCCAAGAGGGTCACCTTGTTCCCGCGTGACATCCAGCTGGCCCGTAGGCTGCGCGGGGTGGATCAGATGTAACGGGCGGCCCCACCCACGCCAGGACGGCCCGCATACGGCAGCGAAGATTGCGTTCTTGGAAGACTTCCTGACTTTGTTCTGTTCACACACTGTGATGATGATTTTTATGCGGTTCAGAAGCCGCGTTACCCGTTAATAGTTTTAGGGCGCCACATTATGGAACCGAGTCTTTGAAAAGAGCTGAAAAAGTGAACGATTCCTTTCCTACAGCAGCATTTTACAAATATTTTAAAAAAATATGTTGTCATGCTCATTTTTTTGTTATGTATGGTTTGATGTATTCTTGTTTCAATTCAAGTAAAGTTATTTTTGTTAATAAACACCAGCCTGGTGTGTGATTCTGAGGAGGGGAAAGGTTGTAAAGCCTGTAAAGCAATTCATAAATACAATAAATAATAAAATCATTTCCTCATCGACACAAATCCAAACGTGTCCAGAGCTGCTGCGTTTTTGGACCCCACAAACCGATCTTTCCCCCTGCTGGATACTGCGCTATGACCTTGAACGTGAACCCTGCCTGCGCGCAGATCTTAACCGAGTTGTTAGAAGTTGCGATGTAAAGCTGCTTTTCTTCCCTCTATATGCGATAATCTCAGACAACAGCATCACATTTTTGTCTTTATTTGGTACCATTTTATGTCTATAAATGTACAATTTTATAACAATAAAAAAAAAGGACCCTCAGTGACAAACATCACAACAAGAGATCTCACATTCAGAGTGCGTCATCTCACACGCCTATGAATATATGGATATATATATATATATATTCATAGACTGCAGACTGGACTTCAAAGAGTCCTAAACCAGGTGCGCTTTCCATGAAAACTGTTCAAGAAGCTTGAAGATCTTTCGGAACGACTCTTCGTAATAGTCATCCGCCATGACTTATGTTCACAGTTGTCTGTCGCAGCCCTTGGCCCAAGAGTCTGCAACGGAACTATAGCAGCTCACTAGTGGCGACCGAAGCAAGGCGAAATCCACACGTGTAAAATAAAGAGAAGGAAACGGCGGCTCTGTCTTCAGAATTCTGAAAAGGAGGACAAACGCGCTTTAAGGCAAAGAAATGTGTGGAAGTCTGTGGCTGGAGATAGTTAGAGCGACGACGTTCAGTCCATCGATGCACTGTAATGCTATGACGGTGATACAGCACGAGGAGAACTGGACAGGATTTGGGAGTCAAATTCATGTTTTGGGTCCAATTGAAACGGCCTTTTCATCGCCTTCAGATGTTAAAGCATTTCGTTTATTGATACCGGATTGATGTTGGCAACCACAGATTTTCACACACGCGAGGCTCTTTCGTTTCCTCCTCCGACCGCACCGAATAAAATTTAGCATCTAAAAAGGGTATTTTGCGCGCAGTCCGAAAGACGTGGGAAGATGCAGGACTGGGACTTAAAAACCAGGACGCGCGACCCACCGGCCGTTCACAAATCACGGCCGGGCCACGTCGCGTCGTCACCTCGCGCGCTTAAAATCCGCAAAGCCACTCGCCTTTCGCCCGTGAAAGCCTGAACGTGGCTCGCCGCGGCGTCCCTGTTCTCGTGGCCTTCGGCGAAGTGGAAGGAAGGGGAAAAAACGAATCGACGAGACGCTGCGCGATGAACCATAAATAAAACCCGTCTGCCTCAGGTGGACTGAGGGCAGCGCTGCAAAGAACCACCCGTGGCTCACTGGACGTGTTCAATAAAAAAAGGGGGAGGGGAGAGAGGGGGGAGGGGGGAGGGAGGGAGGGGGGGGCGACAGGGCACGAGTTCGGTAAGATCCAGGCGGAGAGAGCTTCAGCTACAGCTTCAGCGGCCGCGTCAGTAGTCGAAACACTTCATAATGGCGTCTCTGTCGAATTTGAAATTGAGGAAGGTCTTGGAGGAGAGCAGGTGATCAGGGGCTCCCGAGCCGGACGCATCTGTGGGAGGCAAGTTGAGCGTTTCAGTATGGGGAAAGAAGTCGCCCTCACCTTCAACACGTGGTGTGCTTTTGCTCTGCTCTAAGCCTTTCGCTGCTTTCGTTGCGCTCCACCAAAACCATAGCGTCCCATCTGATCACTTTAGGGTCTGGGCGAATTGTCAGAGGGAAAACTGAGGGAAATCCAGCACGTTGACTAGACCAGGGGCGGCCAACCTGTTCCACAGAGAGCCGCTGTGGCTGCAGGTGTTCGTTCCGACCTGTCCGTAGCACACAGACTGACCAATCGGCTGTCTGCAGCCACAGCGGCTCTTTGTGGAACAGGTTGGCCGCCCCTGGACTATACGCGTTAAACCCTAGTGAGTCTCAGGGTTAGACACGGTCACGTTCACCCCGTACCTCTCTCCGAACCATCTTGCAGTTTTCTGGGGTGACCTCGTTTGTCCTCTTTCTGTGGGAACAGAATGACAGTTCATCGTTGGTCACTGAGAGAGATAGAAACAGAAGTAGCCTGCCATCTCCACACTACAGTGGCCTTTGCACGTGCCGGGGTACCCAGTGGCAGCACAGCGAGTCGGTACTTACGAGTGCGGCTTTCGCCTGCTGATTGCTGGCTCCGTTGTCATTGGCCCCTTTCTTCACGTGAGGCGAGTCCTGGCATCTCTTCCCGTTGCTTTTCAAGTTTATGTTCTGCAACATTAAGAAAGACGTGCCGCGAGAACGGAACACGCGTCGCAATACTGTCCTCGAGTCAAATAGGAGCTGGAGGTGTTTCAAAACACTTTAAAAACTGAAAAGATCTCTATCTTTTTCTCCGTCTTTCGCTTATATTTGACCTCTGTCACTCACGCTGATGGTGTCTTAGATGCCACAGTATCAGCGTCATCATGAAGTCGGTGTCACTGCTGCTGTTGGTTTTGTTACAGTTGTCGCTACAGTTACCAGTTTAATTGATGCCGTCACTGTCCCCCTCTCTTTTTTCATCTGCAGGTGTTGTTGCGGCTGATTCAATAGCTGTTGTTGCTGCTGTCACTGTCATTTCTCCCCGTCAATGTTGTACAGTACTGTACAATGCAATATTGTTATCGACACCGTCCCTCTCTCTCCTCTCCATCTACTAAGATGCCACTGCTGCTACCTTTGTCGTTCATTTCCTTTTGTTGTCTTTGTTGCCGTCATTATACCCCTCGCCCCGCGATGCGCTGGTCACTTTACATGAGATCTGCCCGGCGCTGCAAAGGCATCCATTACTGTGCTACATGCCTAAGCTGTTGGACAGGGCAGGTTAAAAAACAAACAAATTGATGATGCGTATTGTTGGGCTATGAAGTGTGGCAGAGCAAGTGCCGCTCCCTGACCTGGTTCAGCTCATACTGGCTCAGATGGCCTGGAGTCTTCTGCTGCTTGTGCTTCCCCCAGCCTTCTGCTGGAGCCGCTTCAGTGCCTGGGAGCCGACGGGATTTTGACCTGAAAGACGGAAATGGATGCTCTCCATTGCGTGTGGTGGATGCGGATTGAGGGCTTTCCCTACAGTCAGACGTCGTTTGTTGCTGGAAACCAGCGCAGACGAACAGATAGATGGATCGGCCATCGGGGTCACTGATCAGGCATTTCTTTACCGGGCATTGTCTGATGACTTGTTTGGAGTGTTGCCATTGTTTGCAAAGTCCTCGTCGCTGTCTGTTGACTCTCCTTTCAGCCGGCTGATCCATTCTCGCAGTGGCCTGCACAAGTGGAGAGAGGTGAGCCATCAGTACCAGCAGGGAGGGAACCACACAAGTATTGTGCAAATAGCCACCGATGCTGTGGGCGTTCGCGCACCTTATGAATGGAATAGCCATGAAGAACCTGTTGGGTGCGAGGCCAAGTTTAGACTTTGGAGTCATGTCGTTCCTGTGACATGGCAATTTCTCGATAGGAAACCACTCAATGTTCTAGGAGAAGAAAATGCCAAGATTGTTAATTGTTGTGTGAGCCAAAGAAATGTGTTGATGAATCTTCGGCGAGAACGCCTGAGAGAGGGGCTCCTACTCTGATCTCCTTCCTCGTTTTGGGGTAGAACTTGGTATCCTTTGACACCCCAGGTATGATGTAGAGCCGTACGAGCTGGTCAGTAATTTTCTGCTCTATGTACATGTCTTTGCAGATGCGATTCTTGATGTCAAAGCCCGTCTCCTCCAGCACCTGGAAAAGCATTTTGAATAGTGAACTGCAGGTCCATTAAACCTACACAACTCTCAGTGCTGTCAGTTGTCAAAAGAGCAGGGGACTTACTTCACGAACTGCACAGTCATGAGGGGCTTCGTCCTCATTCACTTTGCCCTTTGGGAAGCCCCAGCCTGACTTGGCGAGGTAGCCCTGAACAAGCAGTGCCTGTGGAGAAGAGATGCAACAAAATGCTTTATAAAGCCCTTTCTTAGTCCTTATTAACCTCTCAAAGCGCCTTCACACTGGCAGCTGAGGCTACTTTAGATAGTCCACCTCCTTAACCAGTAGCTTCAGGCACCATTCAGGGTTCAGTATCGTGCCTAAGGATTGAACATGTCGGCTGAGCTAGGATTGAACCACCAGCCCTCACTGGGCAAAAGAAAGAAGTGCCTCAACTTCTTCCTCACTGTGGTTCCTCTCAAAACTTGCTTGCCCTATCACTTGCCGATGACTTGAAACCATGTATCAGCGTGAAAAGTTATTCACATCTTCTTAAAGTAGATCAGAGCCTCATTTAAAGAAAACATGCATGTTGGTTTGTATTTGTTCCCATCCTTTTCAAGAAGGGAGAGACGACTCACATTTTCTAGAGATTCGTCGAGGATAATTGCTCCATAAGTAGGCACGCCCATCTTATACTCCTTCCACTGCTCCAAGACTTTTTGCACATCCTCCCCATGAGGCAGAAGAAACGGACAGTGATGGAAGAGTTCACAGCTGTCAAGGAACTCTCACACTCTACTTCAAAAGAAAACATTTTAGGATGAAAAGCTAAGCGAGTCAAGGCGCAAAGCGGTTGCAAAGTGATCCTAAGAAGCGATTAGATGGGAGCATGTGGAAGGATATCTGCTTTGGCAAAGTCTCTTATCCCACAGTGAGGAGCTCCAGGGGTGTTCTGCATGCAGAAGTCCAGGTAGAACCAGTGGGCCAGTTCGATCTGGAAGCACACTCTGATAGCGTTGTCCCTCTCCTCACTGGGAATGTGCAGGATGAACCGGCTAGTCGAACACAGAAAGACAAAGATGGTATAAGACTGGTGTGAGTGTTGCAGAGCCTGTTATTGATTCCACTAAACTATGCTAAAAGAACCTATGACAAATTGGAAGTTAACTGCTAAACAAAGTGATTTTAATGGAATGTGGAAACACATTGCTTTGGGCCGACAACATTTATCTAGTAGCAAGGCTGAGAAATGTGATGGTGAGGATCCGGTAAAACGTAATGTTTGTTCAAAGTGAAGGAATGTATCTGTTATAAATCAAACATTTACAGGTAGAGCGACAGGCTCCATTCCCTTACAACATATTAAATTATGAGCAAAGCTGGAAATGCATATGCTTTGACAAGCCCATTAAAAGAAAGAGACGTAGTTTCAATTCCCTCCATCTCCATGAAAAACAAACATGTTATAAATAACATGAATGAATATCCTTGGGATGGGATTTTCATTTTTCCCTAGAATTTCACCTCAACTCAACCTTGTTTGTGAGGTGATTTCCATCTCGTCTTTAACCTTTTCATTAACATTTTGAAATTATCATTTGAACGATATTTTAATTACTTTGTACAATACTTTGTTCAGAGAGCAATTTCCAATGTTGTTGTTATTCTATTACAGGTTTTAAAAAAAGTATATATTACGTCGACATTTCTGCCATGTTTGGCCGTCGGGGCCACCGTAGATAAGCTTTGTTATGCTTTCTCTGTTCTTTGTTTACCATTTAAGAGTTGTTAACATCGCCAAAGACCATTGCATGCTCTTTCCAATACACATAACAATCATTTAGCGAATATTTCATGTTGTGTTGACTGTGTTTAACGAGACTGTCTGGTGCGTACATAGAAAATTAGCCTTGCTAAACAGCAGCAGCTACAACCAAACGCACTTACATCCTAGCTTTAAACCTTCTACCTCCCCATGTATGTTTCTATAATTCATGGTCTAGCGCGGCCTGGCCAGGGCCAGGAAGAGTCCAGATTACCTGCAGAGGTCGTCCAACACGCCGGAGGGGATCTCGACTCTTTTTGTTTCCATGTTGGTCGAAAACATATCGACGCGATCTTAGAGCTCGAAGGAGCTAAAGCCATAAGAGCAGCGAGCTAGAGGTACATGTCCAGCTCAGGTCACCCAGAGCTCCACATCAGCCTTAGAAGCACAACCTTAGCGCTGGGTTAAGGAGAAATTAGCGGCTCTTCTCATCTTCCTCCTCCAGCGGGAACTGAAAACTGACGGAGGGGGTGGTTAATGCTGCGTTCACGTACCGTGCGGCACGACACCGGACGTCGATGCCTACAGCAATAGAAAAACAATAGGATAGAAAATAGAATATAAAAACAACAATAATACAGGAAACAAGATGATCTACTAAGAGTAGAACAATGAAGATGATGCGTGAGACTAAAGGGGAATAAAAACTTAATTTGACCTTATGATAATTATTACCTATTCAGTTTAATATGACACAGAAATTATGTGGCGTTTTGTCCTGTCGTCCGGTAAAGTGTTTTTTCCAGCGTACTCTTAGGACCTGTCTGACTGCCTACCTGCTTACCTACCTACCTACAACAAACAACAAATCCTACATAGACTGACACGCATACATTGACAGTTAGATGGGACTTGGAAATACATAGAAACACAGAGGAATGCAGTGAGATCCAAGGAGGAGATTAAGGAGTATCTATTATTGATCAACGTATCGGGTTGCACTTCAATCAAGTTTTAACACCTGTCTCTCTCTGTTAGTGATGGCATTCAGATCAATCCTCGACATTTAAGTGGAAGGCGAGTCCTGATGAAATGATAGTTGGAGATAAGAAAGATCGTTTTTTATCATGGTAACGCTTTAATTTATTTCATTATCAAAACGGCAGTAAAATAAAAATAAATGTGGCCACTCTCAGCTCACGTAGGGCGAAATATAGAATCATTACATAAATGGGATATTTCAGTTTCAGGTGATTCATCGGCGTAATGACTGGGGTGTCGAAGCAGACAGTATTCGCAAGTTTGGATATGTTTTTGGAGTGGACGTCTATTCTGTACAACTCCTCGCACTTCGATTTTGGAGCGCAGTAATTCCAACAAGTACAACGTTCCGTGAACGCTGCGTTTCTTTGTAATCGGAAGTTGACTGTCCAACCGGATGCCTAGAATGAGGCCGCCAGGCCGCGAGACGAATGCGATTGGTTCATCTCCACGTCAGTCAGAGAATCTATAGAGGCAATATGCCGGGACCCATGAGTTCATTTTTACACAGTGAAATTAAAATCAAGTTCTTTTGAGACTCCTTAAAGACCTTCCAATCAAACGGTAAGACCTTATCGTCATTTTAAACTGTAGTCAGCAGCACATCTTCAATTCACCAAACAGTCGCGCTTTGTTAATCTAGAGAACAAACATACAGACCCCAGATCAGATGGGGAGGAACACAGCTCCATAGAAATTAAACCAAAGACAAAGTTTAATAACAAACCTTTGGTCGCAACAAGAAATCTTTTAACACTTTACAAGTTCCGGCGGACGCTGTAATACTGTAAAGTGCGTTTCACAGTAATATACTTCATAGTGCTTCACAATCAACTGTGCATTATTTTGAAGGAGCCAAACCGGATGCAGTTTTATGGCGGTAAGTACAGCGCAGGTCGATGGTCGGATTTTAAGGGATTCTGCATTGGTGATGTTCACGGTGTGTCTGAAGAAACTGGGACTTGGTTTAGTTTGAGAGGTCTGTCGAATATATCTACTGACCGCACGCGACACAGCGCTTTTACCCCAAAGCGGGCACAAGTCGACGTTAGCCGCGCTCTAGTCAGCCGGTTGTTAAGCTAACCGAGCTAAGTTTGTGTTTCGGTAGCGGTGAAATGAAACTGGAGGCACGTACTGAGCTACTGGTTTGATGTACCGACCCCCCGAGGATTCACACACACTGTCACAGGTTTCACACTGCGGTGACACCCTCCCAGGTTTGTGCAGTACAGTTTATATTACCAAAAAACTGCTCCGATCAATCCACGTGTTGATTTGTTGCGGAGTCCCAAGTGCGATTGTCAATTTTGGGACAATTTCGTTTTAGAAATACTTCATGCCATTAAGGGCTGCACAGTATGTGAACAACACACCGTTCCAGGAGCAAAACACGTGCAAAGACTGCAGGTTCATGTGGTGGTAAAATGTCTGGACATGTCAGGCACTTTCCACCGTACAGACATTACAGGTACTGCTCAGAATATGAGGATATCCCGAAAAAGTGCGTGCATTTCTGTAACTCAACTTTAAAGGCGAAATGTGCATATTATGTAGACAAATAGTATGCAAATCAATATATTTCAAGCTTATTTGTTTCGATTTTGCCGATTAGGACCTGCAGCTTCAGAAAACCTCAAATTCAAAAACTCAGAAAATTACAATATTGCTTGAAGTCAATTACAAAAAGCATTTTGAATATAAAAATGTCAGGCCTCTGAGAGTGAAAGCTTGCATCTGTATGTAGTACTCATTTGTGGCCCCTTTTGCACAAATGACTGCTTTAATCCGGCCTGGCATGGATGCCACCAGCTTGTGGCACATCTCAGGTGTCATGGAAGACCAACATGCTGCAATCGCGGCCCTGAGCTCTTCTCTATTGTTTGGTCCGTTCCCGTTTAGCTTTCTCCTGGCAACGTGCAACAGATTTTCTACGGGGTTCAGGTCTGGCGAGTTTGCAGGCCAATCAAGCACAGTAATCCCAGGGTTGCCGAACCAGGATTTTGTACTTTTGGCAGCGTGGGCAGGTGCCAAGTCCTGCTGGAAGATGAAGTCCGCTTCCCCATAAAGCTGGTGTGCCGAAGCAAGCATGACGTGCTCTAAAATGTCCTGGCGGACGGCTGCGTTTGTGCTGGACTTAATAAAGCACAGACGACCAACGCCAGCAGCTGACATGGCTCCCCAAGTCATCACAGACTGGGGAAAATTAACACTGGGCTTCACAAATCTTCCATTTTGCGCCTCCCAGGCCTTCCTCCAGACTCTGGGACCTTTGTTGCCCAATGAGATGCGAAACTCTCCTTTCTGTTACGCTGCGTTTTATTGCGAGTCATCGACGAGCCTAAGGCATCTACTGTTGCATTGTAAACCAGTAGTTATTGATCTCTACTACATCTATGTGGGTGACGGAGAGGTTGAGGAAGACATCTGGTGTCGTTTTGTTGCAGTGCATCGCGTTGAATGCCAGCACAGGCTCCTAAAAAACCTGCCATGAGCAAGAACACATCAACACGCAGTTCCTCCAGCGCCCTCAAAGATATTCACGTCAATGAAGAGGTCAAGATAGCGGTGAACCTCGCGATAGAGAGGTTCCGATACAGCGACGAGAAAGGTATCTGGTCGCTGTTTTCACTGCTCTCTTAGGTTTCATTATAAGAAGAATGATGATGGTGATGATGATGACGACGATGATATTAAACAATATTTACCTTCCCCTCACTGTGAAGAGATGGAGTTTCCTTCCTCCTTCAGCAGCACGGAGAGGGCGTTTGTCCATCGCATGGCCCAGTCCATGGGTTTCATTTCAAAGAGCAAAGGGTAAGTCCCACCACCAGGGAGCTGTGTTTGAGAAGGATCCGAGTGGTACTTCTTGTTAAGTCAGCTGGATCTAGCCATGCAACGTCGATGAACCTCATTCTAGAAATCCGGAAATGTGATTCTTAGATCTCACAGTTTTGTGTATTAAAAGTTAACTAACAAGGATGATCAACAGGTGACTTTCTCTTTCTAAATCAAGTCACCATTTAACCTCAAGAATATATGAAGTCATGAATTAAGAGGTACATTTGTGCTTCTCTGACCTTTCACACGACTGCTCTGCTCTTTCAGGAAGGGGCGGAATCGCTTCCTCACCCTGTGGAAGAAGGACGGTTCAAGCAAACCTCGGGCCTCCATGACTCTCACTCCGTCCCACAATTCACTGTATTTCATGCACAGCCTTGTGCAGTGGTTTCCCAATAAGGACAATGTGGATTCAACGCCCCAAAAAAAAAGTGCAACGTCCAAAGATGCGGAGTCTGGTGGGTTTAAGTCTTTAAGTTCTGACCGCAGTGACGTTTGAGACGTGGCTTCATTCATTTTATCTTGATGCAAAAAGTTACGACACCATGGCAAGTTGTATTCCTTAGAAATTCCTTAGATGTTCTGCCCATAAAAATAATCAACAGAACTGGTGACAAAGGGCAGCCTTGTCGGAGGCCAACATGCACCGGGAACAGGTGCATGAACCGAGCTCCTGCACCGGTCATACAGGGACCCCACGGCCCTCAGTAGAGGGCCCCGGACAGCGTACTGCTGGAGCAGCTCCCACAGAACGCCTCGAGGGACATGGTCCAAAGCTCCACAAAATCAACTGTCAGCTGTCTCAGGAGTCCCCCGAGCCAACCAGGCTCAATAGGACTCTTCCTTCAGCTTGACGGCATCCCTCGCTTCCGGCGTCCACCACCGGGTTCTGGGATTGCCGCCACGACAGGCACCGGTGGTCTTATGGCCACAGCTTTGAACAGCCGCATCTACAATGGAGGTGGAGAACATGGTCCGCTTGGACTCCATGTCTCCAGCCTCGCTCTGGCAGGTGATTCTGCCAGGCGTTCCCAGCAGACCCCCACAATGCGCTTGGGTCTGCCAAGTCTGTCCAGCTTCCTCCCTGGCCAGCGAACCCAACTCACCACCAGGTGGTGATCGGTTGACAGCTCAGCCCCTCTCTTTACCCGAGTGTCCAAGACATACGGCCGGAGGTCAGATGATACGGCTACAAAGTCGATCATTGACCCCCGGCCTAGGGTGTCCTGGTGCCACGTGCAATGATGGACACCCTTATGCAGTTCACACTGCACCAGATCCCAGTCATTCGCCCTGCAGGTGGAGGGTCCACAGGGCGGCGGAGAAGATGGCATGTCACGTGGCTCTTTCGGGCTGTGCCCGGCTGGGCCCCGGGCTTCCTCCGGGCAGGGTCCCATTCCTCTCTTTGTTGTTTTTCATGGGGTCTTCTGAACCATTCTTAGTCTTGCCCCTCGCCTGACACTTCCAACAACATAGCTCTCAGGGTTTTAAGGGGCACGCAAACCTCTCCACCACGACAAGGTGATGGTTCCCAGAGACCTGAAGTATCTCAGAGTAGATATGCTTGCCTTTTTTTTTTTTAACCCAACCTGTAGTATCTTAAAAAAAAATGTTAACATGCGTGGGTTTTGGCTCCCTCTCACAGATAATCGGAACAGGACCAGTGGCCGCTTAAACAATGGCATACCCATGGTGCCTCAGGAGAGACGCCCATCCGAGCTGGACAGCTTCCGGCGCTCCCTGCCCGTTTTTGAGCGGCAGGTGGAAATCATCCAGCTCATCCGGCAGAACAGAGTGGTGCTGGTGGTGGGAGAGACGGGCTCTGGAAAAACCACACAGGTGTGACAAATACACAGTAACGATAAATCTCCTCATCTTGGGCGTCTGCCCTGTGGTGTGGGAAGTGCCCCGTGCTCAGCAGAGGCAATCCAGGGTCATCGTTTTAGTGTTTTTTTTTTCTTTCTAGATCCCACAGTTTCTGCTGGACGACTGCTGCAGGAATAACGAGCCGTGCAGGATCTTCTGCACTCAGCCCAGACGCCTGGCTGCCATCGCTGTGGCCGAGCGAGTGGCAGCAGAGAGGGGGGAGAGCGTGGGCCAGACCGTGGGCTATCACATCCGACTGGAGAGCAGGTACCCCAGACCAGTGATGCTTTAGTCATGCTCTGAAAATCCCCTCCCGGGAGCATCTCATCGAATTCAGGGACGAGCTACAGCAGCTAATGAAGCCAAGTTCATTTCGATTTCAGTTGAATAAAACACACAAGAAATGTAGTTATCTGAGAACCCCAGAGTTTCCTGTTATTCACTGTGTGTTTACTGTAAAAATGTTCAAACAACTTTTTTTCACGTTTGCCTGCCTGGTGATTTTTACCATATGGAGCCTCTTGAAGACGAGTGTCTAATAGTTTTGTTTGAACCTGGACACTTTAGGGTCTCCCCCAAGACGCTGCTGACGTTCTGCACCAGCGGGATGTTTTTGAGGACGCTGATGGCTGGCGACGCCAGCCTGTCCACAGTCACACACGTCATTGTGGTGAGCGTCGGGCCCGTGAATTGCCGTCGCCGCATCGGGACGACAGCCATCCGCAGCCTGGAAACGACTGTCTCGTGTCTCAACAGGACGAGGTGCATGAGCGGGACGGCCTCACCGACTTCCTGCTCACTAAGATGAGGGAGCTGCTGCAGAAGATCCCCACGCTGAAGCTGATCCTGGCCAGCGCAGCTCTGGATGTGAACCTGTTCCTCCAGTACTTTGGCTCCTGCCCCATTATCAAACGTAAGACAAACTAAAAGCCGTTGGAAATGTTCCGTGTCTACAGCGAGCGTATACATAGTGGTAAGAGGTGTCTGAGGTGAATATGGGCTGGTATTATCTGTCTTGGGCTAATCTGGCTGAATGTAGGAGTAACAACTCCCCTGCGACTTTTTTCTCTACATTTATCAGAAAATATGTGTTGTGCCTTTGAGGTGCATGTGAAATGATTGTTTAATAAATGCATTCACGATTGGCTATCATGAACTGAAACGCAGGCAGATGTTCATTTTGCCATTCATAAATGAAGACCGCCTCTCTTGTTTGCAGTCAAAGGAAGGCAGTTTGAAGTGAAGGAGCTCTTTCTGGAGGACGTTCTGAGGCTGACGGGTTACTGCAATAAGAACATGAAGAGATACAAGGAGGACAAGCAGAGAGGTAACAAGCTTTGATTGAGTAGTGTAGATATCTCAGTGGTCAAAAGCAGTACTGTCACCGCCGTCTCTCCAACGCCGTCTCTCGTGATGTGGCCCTCAGAGGAGGAGAAGCAGAAGCGCTTGGAGCAGTGGTGCAAGGCAGTGGAGAACAGCTCTGCTGAGGAAGAACTGGACAACCCCTCGTCTGCCTCAGGCCTCCTCCGGGACAGCAGCAGCAGCAGCATCCTGGACCGAGGGGATGGGGCCTGCAGCAAGCCGGTAGCCCAGCACACACACACACCCACACACAGACATGGCTCTGCTCTGCTCTGCTCCTGGGCTGAGCTCCTAGCACAGTGAATGTAATCACCGTTCTTTCACTGTTTCTGTGTCCTAGAGTGAGAATGGCAGCGAGCAGCTGGCACCCTGGCTGGTCAAAGAGATGGACTCCTGCATCTCCAGCATCTTCCTCAGTGAAGATCCAGATGCTTTCATTCAGCTCTTCAACCTCATCCTCTATGAAAACGTGAATGGTAGGACCCACTCCAGAGCACAGGTCATAACAACGGCTGAACGCAAGTGTGAAAATCTGACGTGTAATCCACGTCTTGTGTTGTCTTCCCCAGTGGACTACAGACACAGTGAGACTGGCTCTACGCCTCTGATGGTGGCAGCAGGTCGAGGCTTCCTTAAAGAGATGGAGCAGCTGCTCAACATAGGGGCTGATATCAACGTGAAGGCAACCAACGGATGGTGGGACCACTGTCTTTTAAGGCTGCTGTATTGAATGAACGCTAGATCATTTTACTGTGTATTTTACACTTAATCTGCTGCATCTTTCCACTATCAGACCAGAGGGCCGCTCTTTGAATACACAAACTCAAACTGTTCTCATTGGCTTTCAGGACGGCCTTGGAGTTTGCCATGCACTTTCAGCAGACAGAAGCTGTGGATCTCCTCCAGTCCACCATGTGAGTGCAACGTTGCTCTTAGTGCATAAAGAGAGACAATGGTCATGCTCTGCTTTTCTCTCTCTCTCTCTCTCTCTCTCTCTCTCTCTCTCTCTCTCTCTCTCTCTCTCTCTCTCTCTCTCTCTCTCTGTCTCTGTCTCTGTCTCTGTCTCTGTCTCTGTCTCTGTCTCTCTGTCTCTGTCTCTGTCTGCCTTTGGATGCAACAGTTGAAATTGTTTTTTGGACGGTTGTTAAAAGGAACAGCGTGGCGCAGAATCCTGTCCCACGGCAGAGGGTTGGTACAGTGAACATAAATGTGCTGCCTTGTGTCGCTCCGAGCAGCCCCTTGGAGGAGCTGAGCAGCGTGGACGAGTCCTCCCTGGTGCAGAGCGCCAGCGCGGAGCTGAGCGCCGAGGAGCAGGAGCTGCTCCGCCTCTACCACCACAGCTTTGACGACGAGTGCGTGGACCTGGACCTCATCATCGAGCTGCTGCACAACATCTGCTCCACCACGACTGAAGGTTAACGGCGTGTGTGGTCACAGCAGCCCAGCGGGCATCCAGGACTGTGTCAACAGCAGCCTTTATGCGCGTTCCTTTTAGGTGCCGTCCTGATCTTTCTCCCTGGATACGATGAGATCGTGTCACTGAGGGACCGCATCCTGTACGATGATAAGAGATTCTCCAGCCACTCTCAGAGGTGAAAGCAAAACACATTAAGGAAAAGAGAGAAAAAAAACAATATGTGTGTATGCATATATGTATGTATATAAATATATTTTATTTAATACATGCCATTCAGGAAATGAATCCCTGAATATATGGACCAAACTCAAATGTATGGACCAAGCTCCCAAATATATAGACCAAACTCCATGTAGGAAATGAATTCCCATATATATGGACCAAACTCCATTTAGGAAAGTAATCCCTGAATTTATGGACCAAACTCCCGAATATATGGACCAAACTCAAATGTATGGACCAAACTCCTGAATATATAGACCAAACTCCGTGTAGGAAAGTAATCCCTGAATATATGGGCCAAACTCCCGAATATATGGACAGAACTCCCGAATATATGGACCAAACTCCGTTTAGGAAATGAATCCCCAAATCTATGGACCAAACTCTTGAATATATGGACCAAACTATCGAATATATGGACCAAACCTCCAAATATATGTGTGAGGGTGCATACGGATGCACAGCCAAATCCAGCGAAGGTGTGCGCTGTCAACGGGGGGGGGGGGGGGCCTGCACCTCTGTATGCGCCAACAAACTATTGGCTGGTGCATCACCCTTGAACGGAGTTTGGTCCATATATTCGGGGATTCATTTCCTGAACCGAGTTTGGTCCATATCTTCGAGAGTTTGGTCCATATATTCAGGAGTTTGATCCATTTATTTGAGAGTTTAGTCTATATATTCAGGAGTTTGATCCATATATTCAGGATTTTGGTCTATATATATATATATATATATATATGTGTGTGTGTGTGTATATATATATATATATATATTTAAATTCTTTTCCTCATGTGTCTTTGTAACATTGTTCTCTCAGGTACTACGTGTTCACTCTGCATTCAGACATGCAGACTCTGGATCAGAAGAAAGCCATGAAGCCGTCTCCGCCTGGAATAAGGAAGATTGTGAGTTTGGGATATCTATGCGCTGAACACATGGGTCACTTGCTGCCGTGCTAAAGTGCATTGAGACGTCTTGCTGGCTCTCCCCTCTTCTTTTTTTTTTCCCCCCCTCCTGCAGATTCTTTCCACCAACATCGCCGAGACCAGCATCACCATCAACGATGTGGTCTTCGTCATCGATTCTGGAAAAGTAAAAGAGGTGCGGTCACCGCGGAAAGCCCAGCTTCACCGAAAGCAAGAGCAAAGTCCACAATAAGGAGGATTGGGTTGGCGGCTAACGATGGTCTTTCCCTGCCCTAGAAGTCCTATGACACTCTTAGTAACGTCTCCATGCTGAAGTCCGTATGGATCTCCAGAGCCAGTGCTTTGCAGAGAAAAGGAAGGTAAACGTCATCCTTCGCAGAAAAAAAAAAAAGCGTTGTGATGTGATGAAGATGATGCTGATGGTGGCGGCGGTGTGTGTGTGTCCACGCAGAGCTGGACGCTGCAGACCCGGGATCTGCTTCCATCTCTTCAGTAGGCTGAGGTTCAACAGTATGCTGGAGTTCCAGGTGCCACAGCTGCTGCGGATGCCCCTGCAGGTAGACGCGCGCACACACACACACACAAACGTATACAAATACACACACTCCCATTTTACAAGGTTGTTGGAACCTCGGTGAACACCAGCACAGCTCGTAACATGTTTTAGCAATAACGTATCATGTGTGCGTGTGCGCGCGTGCAGGAGCTGTGCTTGCAGACCAAGCTGCTGGCTCCCTCCTCCACTCCTGTGGCCGACTTCTTGTCCAAAGCTCCAGAGCCTCCATCCGCTCATGCCATCAAGAACGCCATGCAGATCCTGAAGGTAACGTGTGCCGTCTGGCCTCCGATCCAGTCGCGAGGGACGGCGTAATCTGGACTCCCTCCGCTCCCCCCCCCCCCCCCCGTAGTCGATAGGCGCTCTGGACGAGGCGGAGGACCTGACGGACCTGGGCTACCACCTGGCCGACCTGCCCGTGGAGCCCCACCTGGGCAAGATGGTGCTGTGCGGTGTGGTGCTCAAGTGTCTGGACCCCATTCTCACCATCGCCTGCACTCTGGCCTACCGGGACCCCTTCATCCTCCCCTCCCAGGGCTCCCAGAAGAGGGCTGCCCTGCAGTGTCACAAACGCTTCGCCTCCAGCTCCTTCAGCGACCACATGACCCTGCTGAGGGCCTTCCAGGTACGCCGGCGGACAGCATCAGTCCGAAATGATCAGGTGCTACACGTGTCGCACCCGCATCGACACATCTTGCGGAATGCGGCCACTTTAGTCACGGGAGAGAGGGAGGGAGAGATTCACTGTTCATGAGTGTCCAGCCTGTCGATCCACGCAGGATGTGTAGATTGTCGGAGTGCAGTTTCGCGACCTCTAGGGGCTGCTGTCTCGGGGTAATGCCTGAGAGCGTGCGGCCCGATACATGTCCCTTTTCCCTCGCGTCTGTGACGTCGCCAGGCTTGGCAGAAGGCCCGCGCCGACGGCTGGGAGAGATCCTTCTGCGAGGAGAACTTCTTGTCGGCGGCCACCATGGACATGATCCTCGGGATGAGGACCCAGCTGCTGGGACAGCTCCGCGCCATCGGTCGGTTCCGCTTTTCTCTCTCTCTCTCTCCCTCCATCCACCGGGCTTCGACGGGAGTCGGCGTTATGTTTTGTTGTCGCCCCTCCAGGTTTCGTGCGGGCCCGAGGGTGCAGCGACATCCGCGATGTCAACCTGAACTCTGAGAACTGGGCGGTGGTGAAAGCGGCCCTGGTGGCTGGGATGTATCCCAACATTGTCCACATCAGGCAGGCGACCTCGGTG
Organism: Karalla daura; assembly: GCA_029224185.1. NCBI lineage: Eukaryota > Metazoa > Chordata > Actinopteri > Chaetodontiformes > Leiognathidae > Karalla > Karalla daura. Next base: position 3,573,629 of record CM055201.1, read on the forward strand.
CTCTGCACCGACCGGGAGAAGAAGGTCCTCTTCCATCCCTCGTCCGTCCTGAACCAGTCCCAGCCCAAGGGGGTGAGAAAGCAGATCATGTCCCCGACATGTGGGTTTGTGGGGACTTCCACAAACCGGCGACTACAATGCTGTGTTTGACACCTTTTATGAGGACCCGCCGTATCGTTTGTGACGATTTCCGCTCCGTCCCGTGTGACTCAGAGCCAGCCGACCTACCCGACGGACTGGTTGATCTACGATGAGATGAGACGGGGCCAGCGGATCGCCAGTGTCCGCTGCTGCTCCATGGTCACCCCCCTCACTGTGGCCATTTTCGGAGGTTGCGCCGAACCCGACGACTCTCTGTTGGAGGATGCCGTCCAGAAAACCGCCGGTAATCGAGTGCACCCGTTATGCCCTGGCCTAGGCCCCTTATCAGCGCGACGGTGAAGGGTCCGGGCCCTGCTCCGCACATTGCCACAGTAGATCGGCAGACTGTTGGAATGACACCGCTGCTGACCGATGCACGTTCTCCCCCCCCCCCCCCCCCCCCCCCGTCAGACATGTCACTGGACGGCCTCAGTGACAGTGACGGCGAGACAGAGGACCTGACCCGCTTGAAGATCAACGACTGGGTCGCCTTCCAGATGGACAGACAGGTATGTCTCTCGTCATGAATATAATGCGTCCCTCATATAAGGAGTGCTGTGTTTTTTCTTTCCCTAAAAATCAGACCATCCTTCGTGTCCCCCGCCTCGATGTTTTGTAGAGAATGTTACCCTCAGTTTTGTCCCCTCTGTCAGGCCGCGGGGCTGGTGTTGGAACTGAGGAAGAAGTGGCAACACCTCTTCGTCAGGAGGATCCGCTATCCTCTGAAGTCTTGGTCTCAAATGGACAAAGTCATCGTCCGCACCGTGGTTTCCGTACGTCCTACCTCTCGCCTTCACATGGTCACACAGTGGGAACTGTGGGAAAGTGTCCGTGTCTGTTGCAATGTGTATTGAGCACACGAGGCAGGGTATGTCGCCAATCCTAACCAGCCACAGGGCAGTGACAAAGTCACTTTATCCTTAATGGCACGACTTATTTCTGGCTCGCCCGCTTTCGTCATTTCTGCCCGAGAGCCGATCTGAGCTCAGAGCTGCCCCGCTGTGCCACAGGTGCTCTCAGCCGAGGAGCAGGAGGCCGGCCTGCAGCAGCCCACGGGGATCGGCCAGAGGCCCAGGCCCATGTCGTCGGACGAGGGAGTCCATGCGCCTGTGAAGGTCGGCCAGAGCGGCTCCCAGGCTCCCGCCGCCAGCGGCACCGACAAGTGAGCCCCTCGTCTCCAACGTCCACGGTGCGGTGCTGTTGGTCGATCCTCCCCCTCCCCCTCATCTTCTATGGCCTCTGTGCGTCCCGCCGTTGACTCAGGTCTGGCAGGACGCCGGCGGCCCCGGGCCGGCCCGAGACGAAGGCCCAGAACGGAGACGTCGACTCGCCCGCCGCCAGTCAGCTGTGCGACGACCCGTCCTCCTCCAGTACCTCCTCCTGCTCCATGGCCTCGCACATGACCCCTGACGGCTCCTGCCTCTCCGCCTCAGGAAAGGTATTCACCCCCCCCCCCCCCCGCCCCTCCCCCAAGTATCGATTAAGGGCAGACGAACACGGTTGACATGCTGTTGCTCGTGTTTGGGCAGCTTTTGGGTTTTCTCAGCGTGCACAGAGTTCCAATGTCTTTTCAGATTTGTAGTCCTCAGCCCTCATCAACGGTAGCTACAGTGGCGTCAGCTAGGAGGTTTTCCCGCTGTTGCACAGCGCCCTCTGGAGACGGTTGCGTTTTTTTGCAACCTCTTCACAGTCGCCGACCCGGGAGATGAGGACCGGCGCATTCAAATAGAAGTTGTTAAAAACAGCCGGGCTGCTCGTGGAAAGACGAGACCCAAGAGCCCCTCCTTTTCCCGGCGGAAGCCTGAACGCACCAAAGCGGAGTAGAAGTGCTGCCCCCACGTGTGGATTCACTACACTGTCCCGTCCGCTCAAAATGCAAAACAGAGACACCATAGGGTGTCCAGCCAGATCTGCATAGGGCACTGGTGGGCGGGGTGTTTGTGTTAAGGTCGCGTGGCACCCCCCCCTCCCTATATACTGTAACGGTAGGGGGAATGTCAGGTCACGCTGAAAAGAGAGAGAGATCAGAAATCAGAGCTGGCCCCCAAACTTGTCTCGAGCGATGCTGCTTTTGCGTGTCCACCAGGTGCCCCAGCCGGTCTTTTCATCCGCGCGCTACTTCATCATGAAGAGCATCAACATCAAGAACGTCAGGATTTCCCAGCAGAAGGGCATCTGGTCCACCAAGCCGAGCACCGAGCCCAAGCTGGCCAAGGCCTTCCTGGAGAGCAGCCTCATCATCCTCATCTTCTCCGTCCAGGGCTCCGGCCACTTCCAGGTACCACCCAGACAGATGGTGCCATGTACCACCCGTGGAACACGTACACAGAGCTGACGTTCTGTCGCGTCGCAGGGCTACGCTCGCATGACGTCGCCCATCGGCCGGAAGAGCTGCCAGGAGTGGGAGTTCATGGGCCTGGGCGGGGTTTTTAGCGTGGAGTGGCTCCACAAGGAGTGCCTCCCCTTCTACTGCACCCAGCACATCCTCAACCCCTGGAACGACAACAAGGAGGTCCAGATCAGCAGGGACGGACAGGTGAGGGGACAGCGTGACTGAGACCTCGTTTCACCTCGCGATGATGGCTGCACCTGTGACGCCCTGCTCCCTCCTATTTCCGATTTTAGGAGTTATTCAGTTGTCGTCTTACCTCTCCCAGCCCGAACTACAGAGCTAGTAACCGAGCAGTCACAGCCTCTCCCCTTAGGCCACCGATTACTTCCATTTTCCACCCACTTACTTGCACGCAGCTGGTTGAATGGTAACCTTTACCAACCGGCCGGCATTCAGGAGCCACTTAGGCCTGCCCTGGCCGATGGGGCCCCTACTGTAGGTCCCCTGCTGGAGCCCTCTGCGGGACTTCAGCCGGTGGTCTCCAAGAAGGCACAGTCCCCTGATCTACCGTATGGTGCATGTGCCCAGACAAACAATGAGAATGTCCAATAAAACCCCCTCTGAGGCCTGAGGTGTGTTTCAGTCACTCGAGTGGAGTGCAGAGGTGGCAGGGGAGACCCCTATATAGACCTGGGGAGTCCCAACGAGTAGCACCGTCAAACCGGGAATGCATGGGGGGGGGGGGGGGGGGGGCCCTGTCCGAGAAGCCCTCGAACTATGAACGAGTAGTCGGAACGCACGACGCGCTCTCAAAGAGCCCGTTCGCGCTTGACCGAAACGTTGCGCACCTGATTTTTTTCGTTTCCCCTCCGAACCGACAAAGAATTTCACTCACGAAAGCGTCTGTCTCGTCTCCCCCGCAGGAGCTGGAGCCGCTGGCAGGCAGCCAGCTGGTGTCCCTGTGGCAGCGGTACTACGGCAACCAGTGAGGCCCAATCGCTCGGGGGGGGGGGGGGGGCTGCCTCCGTTTTTAAAGCGACGGTTCCGATCTTGCGTTTCCGAGTCCGTTCGACTGCGGAGCGACGCATTCATTCATTCACTGTGTTGACGACGGTTCTCGTGTCGGCGTTCGGGCCTTTTGCGGATGTTCGGACGCGGCGCGTGACGGGAGCAAAGCGGATGAATTCGGGGCGGCTTCCGTCACGGGCCACGGGTGGGGCGACGGCGCCGGCCTTTGTTTTTGTTTCCCGAACCGTTTGCGGTTGTTTCGGCGGTCGCGCCTCTCGACCCGCCGACGTCGGGACGCTCCCGCGCCCGAAAAGTTGAAAAGCTGTTGTTCGGTTGTCGATTCGCCGTTCACGGCGCAGTTCCGACTCTCTGTTTTTTTAATGCAAAAAAAAAAACCAAAAAAAACCAAAAGCCTCTCCTGGAATGGGAACGAACGGAACGCTTTCGCTTTCTTTTTTAATCTCTCGACCTCGACATGCTCTTTTTTTAATCTCTCGACCTCGACATGCATGAATTTGTCCACAGGGCGACGGAGCCACAATAAAAAACATTTCCCTCTGTCCCTCCCTCGTGTCGGCAGCCTGGTCGTTCTTTCCCCGCCGGAGTCCGTGTGGGAGGGAGGGGAGGGAGGGAGGGGGGGGGGGGGGGGGGGGGGGGGGGCGGCGGGGGGGGGAAGCTGAGGAGAACAAAAGAATCGGCACCCGGCCGAGAACACCGTTTGGTTTCTTTCACTCTTTTATTGCGACCGTTCCACTCGATGGATCCCTCGGACGGCAGAACACGAAGTACAATGTCTTGGTCACGTAAGGCGTTGGGTCTCGGTCAGACCGAGCTGTCGGAACTTGCCCCCCCCCCCCTCTGCGGAAACGCGTTTCACAGACGATCGGAGTTTAACTTTTCATCCAGAGTTGCCGCCCCACCCCCCCCCCCAGTACATAAGCACAGCCTGGTACGTCTGCCACTTTCACGTTTCCTTTATTTGAGATATTGTGATGGCGAAGCCGGACGGTGGTGCGGGCTACTGTACGAGTGCGATAAAAGGTTCGTTTCCTTTTCGTGAAGCAACACGGCGTAGACTCTGGACGCCGCCCCCCCCCCCCCCTCCCCTCCCCGCTTATATACAAATCGTACACCCCCGCGTTTCCAAAGCCCGGCCGAGTGCTGCTGGGATGACGCTACGACAGGCGGTCCATGAGTGGCACTGAGCTGGATTTGGTAAGAATCCTACATGGGGATGCGTATCTGCTGTGTAGTTATCAATAAGTGTGTGTGTGTGTGTGTGTGTGTGTGTGTGTGTGAGAGAGAGAGAGAGAGAGAGACGAGTCAGCCGACCGTTCCGTGACATTTGGACGAGCGCTTCATCTACACGGGCCGGAGGGTCCTTCCTCGATGGACGCCCCCCCCCCCCCCACACACACACACACACACACACACACGGGAACTCCTGAAACCCCCCCCCCCCCCCCCCCCCACCTCCGAATGAAGCGTCCCTCGAGATCACCTCTCTGGTTGCTCCTTTGGATTCGCCTCGGGCCGCCGGAGCGCAGTAGGTACAAAAAAACACAACAAATCCGACGTAGAAGTGAGATTTACAGCGCGGCACGTCACGCCGCCATGTGCCGCGTCGCCAAGGGGCTTCTAGCTTGTAACATCGAATCAACTGAAAAGGCACATCACATTTCTGAAACCAGACACTCCCCCCACCCCGCCCCCCCCCCTCCCCTCCCCCACCCCACCCCAGAAGCATATCGGCGAATGAAACGAAACTTCACGACGATCTGCACGGCACACCGAACCCGCTCGTCCAGGTACGGTGCCCTCCCCCGTTACTGGGTGATCGGTCAAAGCCGAGACGTCCCCGTGCTGACATTGAGGGGGGGTGTGTGTGTGTGTGTGTGTGTGTGGGGGGGATGGGTGGATGGGTGGGGGAGGGGACGTTAAGGCAACCCTGCTTCTCCTTCGAGGAGCCCGGCGCCCCGGCGACGGCGCGTTTGGACGCGGCCTCGTCTCGGCACCGGCGGGCGATTAAAGCTTGGGTGCAAAAAAAGATACCGACTTGAAAAGCGAACAAACAAACAAACAAAAAAAAAACGCCTTCACGATCACGCGTTCCGGTTCGTGACCCGGAGGACGCCGACGGTTGCGTTTCCCGCCGGGCACCCTTCTCTTTGTCCGGCATCGAGGCCGAGGCCGAGATGGGAGGAACTGCGGATTCGTGCAGAGGCGAGGAGCCGAGTGCGGATCTAGCGCGGAAGCCCAGCACCTCGGCAATTACACACACACACACAGCACGGGTACGGGCTCTCGGTTCGCTCTCACACTTCTGGTGTTTTCGAGGAGGGCTGTGAAGGGGGGGTGAAGAAACCAACGAAATGCGCTTTGGTCCATGCACGAACTATCTTGGCTATTGGGGTGCGTCGAGTTTTCTTTTTCCAGAGTCCGCCGTCTGGGGGTCCTCCGTCGGGCCTCTATCCGTTTTCCTTCCACAGGACTAAGTGAATGCTATGGTCGGGCATGCTGGTGGCAAACACCAGTCCAGAGTCGTTGCCCCCGTCCAGGCCGTTGAGCCAGGAGGTCACACCGGCCAGGAAGCTGGAGCCCCGCTTGGACTTCCTGTAGGCCGGCAGGGGCCAGCGGCCCGAGATGGCCTCTGTCCTCAGGTCCATCACGTACAGGAAGTGGTTGTCGAACAGGAGCGCGAACACCTCGCCAAAGCTGAGCAGGGACAGGTTGGCCGGGTCCTGTGTTTTGATCACCCTGTGGCGGGAACAGCACAACACGCCGGGTTAAGAGCAACTGCGAGAGCGTGATAACAGAACCGGACAAAACTGTCTTTGTGGGTGAAGGTGGTCTGAATAGATGTGTACACACACACACACACACACACACACACACACCCTGCTTCGTACCAAAAGTGCTAAAATGAGCAACACGGGTAGCACCAAATCTTAACCTGAGTATCTCGAAGCTGGCAAAGTCCCACTGGTACACCCCGAGGTCAGAGCTGCAGATGATGTAGCGTCCGTTCGAACTGCAGGCGTGGCTGGAGGCTGATGCTGCGGTCCTCCGACACCGACAGCGTCTTCAGACACTTGCAGTTGATTTCTCTGCCCAAAGGCCAAACCTGGCGAGGGAGCAGCGCGTTTTTTTGAACAGCTCTCTAGTTGCGAGGCTTATGCGCGACAACAAAGGCAGAGGAAAGCGAATCGGACGATTGTGCGTCTTCACTCTCAGCTTACCTTGATTTCATACTTATCAGCACTTAGGAGGATATAATCACCGGGACTGTGTACCATAGATTCTACTTCGCTTTTCTGCAATATCACCTGTTGGAAGAAGAACAACAACAACAACACTGACCATCCCTTCCAGTTTTTCATCTTTCCATTTGTGACATCTGCTGCTTCAATCTTGCACGTTAATAGTCAACGGCAAACGCGTTATAAAGTGGGTGAACAATCCACTGCTTGCTGCATTCTCCCTCACAATGACAGGAAGAGCAGACCCCGACAAAGGCGACCGAAAATATTCTGGCACGGGTGCGGATTAAAAAGTGCCAGCCTACTCGGGGTCCTAGGAGGTAAACGTCATGAGCCCGGCGGCCACGGTCGCACCCTTGGCCTGGTGAGGTCCACTGACCTTGGTGACCCACTCGGTGTGTCCAGTCAGGGTGTTGAGGCAGGCGCCGGCAGACAGAGCCCAGACCTTCACCGAGAAGTCCGCAGAGCCGCTGACCAGCAAGTCCAGCTCGTCGTTGTAGTCCACGCTGAAGACTGAGCACACGCACGCACGCACACACACACACACGCACACACGTTCCCACACCATTTGAAAGTGTCCTTTCAAGAAATCACATTGATCTGCGTCGCCATACGAGTTCAAGCATGTGGCAAGGGACGTCACATTTTACATGGGCTGCATATCCACACTTCCGCTCTGAATGTGTGTGTGTGTGTGTGTGTGTGTGTGTGTGTGTGTGTGTGTGTGTGTGTGTGTGTGTGTGTGCGTGTGTGTGCATGCATGCATTTGTGTGCTCTGTTCCATCAAATGCCATTGGGTCCAAAACTCTTCTCTTGACGTCTGCGTGTGTACAAGTCGATTTTTGATGCCTTCATGTGTTTGACCCAGGAAAGGTATTTGGTCTTAAGATGACAACATTGCCCCTTCTATTTCCCAGGACTGCTGCCAACCCGCCAGCCCGCGATCCTCAGCAAACTGACGGCAGGAAGCTTTCCTGGTCTGAACATCTCAAGACGTCCAATGTTCAGTTTAGTCAAGCAACTGGACTTCTTCTGGGGTTTGAAGACGTTTCGTCCTGCATCCGAAGGGCTTCTTCAGTTCTAGCTCTAACCATTAACACGTTATGGCCCCATCTCGTCACTTGATGAGGGGGTGTGGCTCACCGCCACAGGTGTCAATGGCCCATCATGTGACCATTCACTGCCACAGGTATTAACGTGCTAATGCTCACTCATGTGACCCCTTTTGTCACATAACGAGGGGAATGGCCCACATCCACAGTCCCACCCACATCCAGAGAGTCTTAAATCCTGGCTTTCCCCCAAACCAACCAGAACTGAAGAAGCCCTTCGGATGCAGGACGAAACGTCTTCAAACCCCAGAAGAAGTCCAGTTGCTTGACTAAACTGAACATTGGATACCATGACCTGGATGAATGAGAATCTCCACAGACGTATCTCAAGACGTCAAAAATCGGCATCTTGCCTCCGAAGACGTAAGATGCACATGGTCGACGTCAAAAAAAAAAAAAGAGTGGCCATGTTGACACCAAACCAATGGCGGGGAAACTTTCCCGGTCCGAACATCTAGAGGCATCGAAAATTGATGCGCGCACACGCACGCAGACATCGAAAGAGATGTTTTAGACCCGATGGCATTTCCATACGGCTCAGTGAGCGCTGCGATTCCATGGCCTGGGATTTCCCGTCCGTGTCCAGAATCGGCCCCAAAAAAAAAACACGTTCCAATGACTTCGACGATTTGAGTCTTAACCCTTCGCACACTAACAGATTTCTGTGCCAGCTATCCATCGCGCTTGTCCCTGCCGAGGGACGAAACATTTGTTGCGTGTCCCCAGCTTCACATGCACAGACGAACGACGACGCTTTTCAAGCTTGGAAATGACGCAGGTGCAGTTGTACGCAGTATGATTTCCAAGTGTCTGCGGAAGGCCATTTGATCGCATGCTATTTGGGTTTCTGCTTGAAGGCTGTACGCATTTTACACCATAACACGTGGGACCGTGCAACCGCCATGGACTGAGTCACGGCAAAAAGGCTCTTTCCGTGCGTCTTCACACAAGCCGCAAACATTGCCGAGCTCTCAGACCGACCTGCTCCCGTGTGGCCTCGGAACTGCTGGATCTTCGCCCCCGTGCTCCACTCCCAGCACGCGATGGTGTTGTCGAAGGACCCCGTCACCAGCTTCTGCTCGTCGAACTTCACCGTGGCACAGGTGTGCGTCTGTATTCCGTAAATACACTGCCCCGTGCGCACGTCCCATAGTTTGGCAGACAAGTCGTCAGAACCTGGGGGGGGGTGTAAATAATCGACATTTTGCATCAAGTCAAGAGTGGTTAAATATGCCACGTCAAATAAGCAAATAAAGATGACATTTCATTCATTCTCTTCAGTGGCTCGACGCAGATAGCGCGTCAATTTTGAAATGTGCCGTATGTGATGACACTTTCACGCCATCGCGATTGGGGTATGACTTACGAACAAGGTCTGCAGTGAAAACACCGACCAATCGGTGGTCAGGTAAAAAGAGAGGGAGCCATACGTTTTCGGGTGGCGGGGCTCCTCTGACTGGCCAAACATATTGACACCTTTAATGCATAGTGCATGATGACACCAGGCAGTCTTTGTGATGTGTGTATTGCACTTGTTGATATCGCCACAATGATTAATTTGCGATATACTGTTATAGAGCCCCAATTTTGAATATCTGCCAATTGGTCTGACAAATCACAAAAGTTGTAGGAGTTAAGCTGTGAAGTTCCATTAGACAGACACACACAGACAGACACACACACACACAGACACACACACACACACACACACACAAACACACCTTGTACACAAGTTACTTTCTGATCTATGTGCACCACTCTATTACGGCCGACTCAGACCCATCCTTTCGTACACTGCCATGCAAATAGAGGGAGAGCATACCTGTGCAGAGGAGGCCATCCTTGTAGTACAGGGCGTACACTCTGGCACTGTGGCCAATCAGGGATGATGTCTCAAAGGCCTCCTGATCCTTCAGCTGCATCATACGCAGTTTAGCCTTCAGGTAGACTCCCTTCCAGTGCGATGCATCCTGAATGGACTCATCAATCCTCCAGCCCAGCTCCCGACAAACACCCTGCCACACTTCTGTACAAGAGCTTATTACCTGCAAGGAGAGGGAGAGGGGGGGGGGGGGGGGGGGGGGGACTCATCAAAAAAAAATGCATTTTGTTTATTTACAATAAAAGAGAGGGTGGAGAAGAGGCAAACCCTAAACCAAAATGGCCAGGACCGGCACAAACCTATGGCTCTCTTGTTGTGAGGCAACAGGACTAATGGCTTTTGCAGGATGGAATAATATTCACACGCTGGTGCCAGAGGCCACCCTACAAAGCATGTCTGTTCAATCGGGATTTCTCGCCATTCACATGCATTCATACACTGATGAAATGATTCACTATCCTCCCCAAGGGCACCTCTCCGTTAAGGCTGTAGCAGGCTGGGATCGAACCCCAACCTTCCGATAAGTTGACAGGCGCACCCTAATTTATCTTTCCTTGCATGTTTACGAGGAATGCTCCGACCCAGGGTGAGTGCAGGAAGCGGCGTACGCACCTTGTTCCACTGTTTGCAGACCAAGCAGCAGGTGAGCAGGGTCTGAGGATCCAGCCAGCGCAGCAGGTAGAAGGCCAGCTCCAGCGGGAGTAGTCGGAGGAAGTCACGCTTGAGCAGCGTCTCCAGGCCATTGGACAGGTGACGGAGCTGGACAGCACCACTCAGAGATATGAGGTGGTCCAGGGACTGATTGCGCTGCTGGTCATTCAGAGTAAGGAAGGTGGCAGAGACTGACTCCAGCCACCCCTCGAAGGCTGCCTTCTCCATGGGCACATGAGAGCAACCTGCAACACCTACAAGAGCAAGGCGGGCCGAGTTCAGCCCATTACTCCCATTCAACACAACACAGTAGCCTCAGAGAGAAAAATATGATGACTTGCATTTTAGGGTAGATTATATGAAAACTGCAGAGAGGGGCACCGTACTTAACTTCATCTATTAACCAAATATAAAAACACAAAATGCATCATTTCGCCCTGTGAATAAGTATTACGCAAGTGCTAATTGCAAACCATATACTTTAACATTTGAATCAAGTCAAACTTTGAGAGTTAAACTCTCAGGACTTTCTTACCCATGTCAGGATAACGTTCTGCTCTGACACTGGCCAAACAAAATAGCACATGAAAGACAATGATGTCGTTAAAAGTATTTTGCAGACAGAGCAGATACCAGTAACAGCTGCTGTTAGACATGATTTGATGCACAAGGCAATTCACCGCGTCAGTCGTTCGTCAACAGTTACAGGAATTCACGGATTTATTACACAGAAATATCACCTACTGAGAGGTCAGAATAATTGTGGCACTATTTCGATACTGTAATGAAATGTGTGGGCAGCTACACCTCACTGTATTGGGTCCGTTCAGAATGAAAACAAAAAAAACGTGAAGGCACTGACATCAAGGGTCAAACAGCTTACCTATTTATTTGTAACAGGTCGAAATAAAACTAGCAGGTATCCTGGTACCTTCTGGCCCCGTACGAGATCTTTCCCAATGACTCATTTAATGGCAATTCATCTGATAGGTAAATGTATTAGCTCAGAGTTCCTGTCCAAGTGAGCTACCTGGCTAGTTAGCAACTTTTGTAGCCACCGTTAGCCCAGCAGTTCTGCAAAATAACAGCAGCTCCGCTGCGACTGGTATCCACAGACCCGCAGGCTCCTCTAACATCCAACACTGCGTTTGAAAAATCAAAGGAAAAGATTTACCAACCAGGGAGTTGCAGGGAATTTCCTTGTCGCCACTTTCCTGGTTTAGTTAGTTTCCATAGCGAAGTTAGCTGTCAGAAGCTAAGCTGTCAGCAGGGGGAAATTGTCCATGTATCCTGAGCTAATGGTAGCTATCGAGCATTACAGGAGCCGCTAACCGACACTAACATGATGTCTATATGAACGCAGCCTTTAATCACCACTGTACACATAGAATTTATGGTAGACGTTAGTAGGGCAGAGGGATGACAGCTTGTGACACCATGAAAACCAACAGATAATGGAAACGCTATGTGACTCGGTGCTGTGCCCTCAGTAGTGTCTAACGGGAGTGTCGTCAGTGCGTTTGCCAACTCGCAACCGAATAAATAAAGGGATGAAGCGAACAGTACACCAGTGCAGTTCTTCGTATTCTTCATGATGCTAAGGCTCGTTCATTTCAAGCGTGGGTTTCACCAAAATTCACATTTTCTCTTAATGTGACCCAATTGTCCTGTAAGACAAAGCTACGGTAAAATTGAACACCGGGACAACCGACTTCCGGTGTCGGGTACGATGTGGAACAGGCATAGTCTGTATGGGAAGAAGGTGTAATGAGTGGGGAGAAGATGTTCATGTCTGACTTCTGTTTGTGGTTCCTTTGTGAACAGGTGTTTCACATTTACACTCTTGGCAGACACTCTTCTCCAGAGCGACTTACTACTGAGGGACAGCGTTAGTGATTTTACAAGGGAGCAATGGTGTTGAGGTGCCTTGCTCAAGGGGTCACGGGTCAACAACAAACAGAAACAGCACAAGCTCTTCCCTTATTAGTTTTACACCAAAAATGAAAACACAGTATCAAAAATGAAAGAAAATAAATTTTTTTTGCAAATTAATTATTCATTTTTTTCATTTGTTGTTCATACATATGACAGTCGACAGAATAGAAGTCGACGTGAAGTGTAACAATGGCAAAATAAAAGTAGTGTGTGTGTGTGTGTGCCGGTGGGAAGATGGGTTTTTTTGCTTCTCTTCTTTTTCCCATTCATTTCTGTTATCGGTGCCCCTGTGAGGGGGCTGGGGCTCAGAAGTAACACACAGGGGAAAAGGAGCGCCACGCGAAGCTGCAACGTCCACAGCCTCGTGGTGAGTCCGCTATATAAATGGCCTTATCATCCTCCATGTTTCATTTCTACCTGTGTTGAACCTTGACTGAAGTACATCCTGATGCATTGATCAATAATAGATGCTCCTTGATTTCCTCCTTGAGACCTTTCCCAGTGTTTCTTATTTCTATGTATGTACATGTCTCAAAGCACGTGCATATCTGTGCCTGTGAGTCTCTGTAGGATGGAAGGCTATGACTTATTTGTTGTTGTTTTTGATTGTGTAAAGCATGTTGCCGCTGCATTCTTCAGCATGGAAAGAAAGTATTGATTGACCGATTGATTAATTGACTGATCGATCCGGTATTTCACCAGCTGGAACACACCGGGACCAGAGAGTGGGGTCTGAAGATTGAAATCAGGATGATGCACAGAGAAAAAAAGTTTGAAATGATTTTCTGTCTTTCCTCTTTTTTTATGTCATATTTCATTAAATTACTCAGTGCTTACAGGCCATACTGTAAACGATATAGTTTGAATACACCCTGCCAGGGTATTCCCTGCCTTGTCCTGTGTGCTTTGGAATAGCACTGGTAGCACTGCGACACCAGTTTTGTTGGTGCAAAGTGGTAATTTCTACTTACCATAAGTGGTAACTTATACCAATTGAGGTCCAGCCTATTGGTGCCTATAGTCTATATGAAACACCTGTGTCTCAAGAGTTGAGAGACTGGTTGATCAGTATTCCTAGCTACTTTTACACCGTGAAGACAGAAGAACACTCCAATTCAGGGGAGGGGTACCAAAAATTTTCAAGGCATTGAACATCACCGAAGTTCAGTGAAATCAATCATCAAGAAATAGAGGGAATATGGTGCATGCAAAATCTCAACTAGAGTTCGTCAAAATGCATGTGCAATAAAACGGTCTTTGGTCTGATGAGAACAAAATTAGGTCATCAGACAAGACGTTATGTTTGGCGGAAACCAAACACTGCACTCATTGAGACTTATCCACACAGACTCAGTGCTGTGATTGCAGCCAAAGGTACATCTACTAACTACTGACTTGAAGGGGGAGAAAAATGATCCGAACAATTATTTTTATGTATATAGTTTTGTTTCATTAGCATTACTTTATAGAACTCTACTTCCAATAAGTTTCTGTGTGAAAAAAGCCTAATTTTAATGGGCAAGATTTATTTATGAAAGCAATAAAAGGGTCTGACTTTAAAATCCTGCTCCTGGTTTATAAGGCTCTACATGGCCTTGTACCTCAGTAGTTAACAGACATGCTCGTAAACTACACTCCACCAAGACCGCTCAGATCTACAGTCACATTCTAATCATTCCCCGGAGGAACACTAGGCAGGTGGAGGCTGCTTTCTGCACTTATGCACCATGCATTTGGAACAACCTGTCTGACAGTAAAACAGGCATCAATGGCCATGTTCAAAAACCAACTGAAAACCACACAAAAAACAAATGATAAAATTCAGACATATCTCTATTCTTCTCTCTCTCCCATTTGTGGAGGGGAGTGGGAAGATAGAGTGTACAGCCCGGCATGGCGGGGGAGAGTATTAGTCCCGACCCCTCTCCCTGGCTCTGCCTTCTTCTTCCCTCCATTCTGCTCTGTTCTATGTCTCTATCGCTATCATATTATAAAGTACCCTCATGGTCCCTGGAGATTCTGTATGTTCCCTCCTCCTATACCCCATGGATGCTGTGCTGGATCCAGGACCACCTCTTGGTCGTGTCTCCACCTACTGCTGCTATCGTGGTGTCTGTAATCCAGAAATCAGAAACTGTTCTGTTTCATCTGTTCAGACTGTTCTGTCTGTGCCTTCCTGCCCCTCCTGGGTGAAGTGTCTGTAATCTGTAAACTGCTCTGTTTGTGCCCACCTGCTGGTCCTTGGTGAGGATCCCCTCCTCTGTCCCTCACCCTGAGGTTTCTTCAGGTTTTTTTCCCATTCAGGTGATGCAAGGGTACAAAAGCAGGGGGCGTGTCTATAATTGTTGCACATTACAAGTACTGTAACCATTGTAAAGCACATTGAGTTTGCCTTGTGCATGAAATGTGCATTATAAATAAAGATTGGTTGATTGATATGATATAGTGATAAAACAGTAGCAGGAAAATGGTAAGAAGTATTGTTATATTGATTAATATTAACCCTAACCCTAACTCCTCAACACTTTTGTTGTTTTGCATAAAAATTATATTTGAACCTGCATGACTCTAGATGTTCCTTCACTAACACTATACTGACGTAGCACTCTGTATCACAATTTTCACATATGCCTCATCACATTTCATGACAGTTTAGTCTTATGCTTCATTTGAACGTATGAAATATGAACATATTTGTTCATATTGTTCACTTGTTCAATGTTGAATATATGTGGTATGTCCAATTTTCCCCTATTAATCTTTTCTTGCCTATCTGGACTGGACTGCATAGTAATAACCTTCATATAATCTTAATAAAAATAATTATGACAGTAAAATCAGTTTAACTTTTTATCTATCCCTAAAGGAAAATGGACCAATTCAACTACACACCCCAAAGCCAATTTACGTCATATAAAAGCGAATTAACATCATTACAGCAATAATGATTGGTAAGTAATAATCATAACAAGGGTAAGCAGAGACGGAGTGACAATGACAATCACCATAAATAGTAACAATAAAGAGTAACGTCAATAATGGTCAATCAAGGTAATAACAACAATGATGATAAGTAAGTGACTAATGATAATAAGTAAGTAATGATAATCAAGAGCAATAAGAACAGAAAGTAATAAGTAAGTAAAAATAAGTATAATAATAAGTAATATATACAGTAATAACAATAAAAATCTAGATATCCAGATGAGCTCTGATGCAAGCTTGGTGCCTTTTAGTGAGCCTTAAGCACCTCTTGGTCCTTCACTGTGAACAGCTTCGGGGCTTGATGACCTCACCCTCCATCTGTAGAGGATTAGACTAAACAAATTCTATTACTCATATACAGAAAACAGGGGCTACCCGTGTTATATGGACATCATTGAGATCAAATTTATATGAACTATGTGAAATTAGTTAGTGTGCATCATGAACACTGTGTTACTGGTTAATCCCTGGTTTGTCATGTGAGACTAGTATGGCCGCTGATTGCAGAGTAAAATGAAACATGTTATCAGGTTTGAACATCTCACCTCCTTCTGGATGGTCTGCTCTCTCTCAAAGAGCTTCTTCCTGACAGTCTCCTCCTGGTCGAATCTCCCCAGATTTGTGCACTTGACTGACCATCGAGGACGGTGGCTGCCAACCACTGCTGGCTTTGAGCATCACACCCCTCCCAGCACCAGCTGCTGCGGGCTGCTGGGGACGATAACTGGACTGGCTGGTTGCAAGATGGTGGGACTGGGGACCCACCAGCGGGGAGCAGCCAGCCGATGCCAGCACCGTGCTGGAGAGCAGTGGTAGTGCCCACCATGCTGCAGGTTGTTCCCTCCCCTCAACCCAGCGCACACTCTCCTCTCCTCTCTCTCTCCCAGGGTCTGGCCACAAGGGGTGCTGCTCTCAGCCCAACAGAGATTCCTTGAGGCTGAGGCATTTTCCTTGAGGAGGAGGACAATGTCTGCACAGAAGTCGCAAGGACGGGTCGTCTTGCCGGTGAGGTGGCCGGTCGAGGGTCCCCAGTAGAGGCGGGAAACCCTAGATTTGCACGCAGGACATAGTGTTGAGGCCAACCACTGCGCCCTGCGGGATAGAGGACAAGAGCTCGCCACAATGGTTGTGGGGAAGAGCATCAGGTAAGTTGCGACTGGGGAGCCCAGAGGAAGCTGTTGCGCTGGCTGAGAGTCACCTCCCAGCACGTGCGCCTCGCCATCTGCGTGCAGGGCTGCACAGAAGTTGCAAGGACGAGATGGACATAGTGTCAAGGACGGCAGTGGCCAATGACTGTGCACTGCGGAATAGGGAACAAGGGCACGCTACAACGGTTGTGGGGAGGAGCATCAGGTGAGTTGCGACCGGGGAGCCCGGAGGAGGCAGTTGTGCTGGCTGAGAGTCACCTCTCGGCAAAACAGGGCTATGTTCAACTACATGAGCTACATGGACATAGTTCAGGTATTAATGGAGAAGTTTCATAATAATACAAATAACAATAAGAAGAGAAAGAAGAATTGAAGAAGTTGTAAGTAATAATAGAACAAGGAGAAGAAGAAGAAGCATGATGATCGGAAAACCTTTTGATCATTATTCTGAAAGTCTTTCCTACAACAAAATGATTAACCACTAGTGCTCCAAACAAACCCCAGTTATTTTATCAATCTCTTGTAACTACAGGTGGAGATTGCTCCAATTTTGTACATTAACATTTAAATGTCCGTTGTGAATTTAAACAATGTGTGATTGTGATTGAAGTACCTAACTTATCTTATCTTATCTTATCTTATCTTATCACTGGAATGTCCCCCAAGCTACTCTGTGGTTGTTGCTGTTTTACAGGTGTTTATTATTTTTCAAATGCAAATACATGTACTGATTAATAGGCAAGAACATCATGTTCATTTATGATTATTTTATCAAATTATATTATTATGAGCTTTTATTTATTTTGCAGGACATACATGTCAAATGTATGGAAATTCCTGTGCAGGAAATTCTGCAAAGATGTAATCAAATCAAACTTGAGTACTTGAAGTACAAGTTGAGTAAATAAACTCACTTCAGGGATTCTCAACTGGTCGCACTCTGGGACCCACATTTTCCCATGGTCATTAAGTTTTTTTCAGTTTTGATGGTTTCATGCTCTCATTTGCCAGCATTTCACCACATGCAACACACTGGGGTCTCTGGCCCTTATTATCCTCAACATATGAAAATCCACACTTTAAATACTCTGGGTCAGATTTACAATTTGCCTTCTTACTGTAACTCATAACGCCTCACAAACTTCAAGTGAGCATCAATCAAATTGTAGTTACCATGGTTAACTGCTGCCTCAAGGCTGAACTCTGACTTGTGCTTTTCAAAATAAGTTATTTTTCAAAATAAAAGACCAAAATGTCCAACTTCAGATTATTTACTTTTTTTTAAACAGCAGTCCGCGACCCCACCCAAATGGGTCTGTGACCCATTTTTGGGTTGCAACCCACCTGTTGAGAACCACGGGTCTTGCAGGAGTGCTGGGAATGGTGCTCCGGTTGCTCTGCTCTGGTTAAACATAAACATTCTGTTTCCACCTAGCAACCTCGACTGCAATCATTTTGAATGATGCATGCACACACAAAATTAAAGCAACACGTGCAGGTTATTTTTCAAACACAAACACATAAACTGATTAATCTATACATTTCTTTTTTATTTCATAGATAGATAGATCTTTCAAATTCTTTTTTGATTAAGTGTGCACGCAATTCAAATCACACTTGAGTAAGTTGAGTAAATGTAACTCATTACTTTAATGCTTACTATACTAACTATTTCTGGTGTTTGGGTTTGAATTGCTCACCTTACTGCCTCTGAACTGTCTGCTCACCATGTTGAGTGTTGCTAACACATACAGCTCAATGATCAAACTCAGAATTTTGTTTAAAATATCTCAAAGGTTGCTTGGGCCAATATTAAGTGTCTCCAAAGTTGTCAAACTGTGTCAGATCTCCATGCAGGTGTGCTGGGACTGCTGGTGCTGGTCGCTCTGCTCTGGTTAAACATAAACAGTCTAAGTTCTGTTCACACCTAGCAACCTGGCATCATTTTGAATGATGCACACATGCACATTTTCATGCATATTACTTTTGGAAACAGAAATGCATAAACTGATTAATCTATGACAAAAATGTGAATGCCCTTGGAATTATTTTAGGTTTTATTTAATTTATAGGACAGACTTTCTCAATTTTCTATCTTTTAAAGAAGTGTAGGGAAAACACTGTGAATTCACAACACATTACACCGCACTTATAAATCATAATTCAATGGCCCTGCGCATCAGAAGAATTTACTTCCTATCTTCGTATGTGTGTATTTCCACCCTGTTATTAGTTCACGATGTATTGAAACCATTTAAGCCCTTTACAGATGTTATGACATCCAATTTAGAAATGTACCTTTTATTTTACCTGCCATCACATTTACTCAAGTGCAGCACAGTGTATGGGTGATGCTGATGAAATGAGCATTGACAAGGTCAGCATAAAGCGGTAACGGTGGTGTTGGACTGCATCCTGCGCATAGTTTTGGTATTTTGTATCCTTGCTTTAGTATTTTACTCTTGTGTTCCTTGTGTTAACAAGATGTTATTTCATTATCACAATATAACAATATATAACTGTTTTCTCATGATTGTTGATTTATTTATTTTGATATCTCAATTGAACAATGTACATTTTTCCATAATAATGCATTAATAGTTTGTGCCCTGTGGTGTGTGCCTGTCCATATGTGTGCAAGGGGTGAAGAATTACATTTTTTTCCCTCTTCTTTTTCTCATTAATTTCCATTAATTTGTTCTTGTGGGGCCACTGGTCCCCTGGCTGGGTCCCTAGCAGCTTTGCTGCAGCATTCCCTATTACATTCCTGGCCTCAATAAAGAGCATCTATCTATCTATCTATCTATCTATCTATCTATCTATCTATCTATCTATCTATCTATCTATCTATCTATCTATCTATCTATCTATCTATCTATCTATCTATCTATCTATCTATCTATCTATCTATCTATCTATCTATCTATCTATCTATCTATCTATCTATCTATCTATCTATCTATCTATCTATCTATACCTCATGGCGTGTGAAGTTTTCTTCATCTTTGTCTTGTCTTCGGCCGCAGTTTCAGATCCTGGAGGTAGCAGGGAAGCCCAAACTAGGAATGCATAATATTCATCATCACCAATCATTATCGGCATGACATCACACTAATAAGTTTTATGATAATATTTTCCTCCTCAGTTTCCTCCCAGATGGACATGCCTGGAGTACCTCTCCGGGAGGGCCTGGAGGGAAGGCATTCTGGCCAGATATGCAAACCACTTCAGCTGACTCCTCTCACTGCATAGGAGCAGCCACTCTACCATACAGAAGAAACTCATATGAACACCACAGACCAGTCAAGCCACTGTGTCACTGTTGACATTGCCTTATCTGCCTATCTATCTCTGGTATCTGATGTGTAGATCATATAAATGTGAAAGCTAGTCAAATAAATGTACCTAAATACATTTGAATTTAGTAACAGGTTACACAGTGGAATCATCGGTGGCCAAAGAGTGATCACAAAGATTAAACAGAAGCTCAGAAAGGTCACCCATTTTAGATGTGATCACATCAGCATCTGTACAGAATACATAGGATGTAAGAATATTTCGGATATTACAATTACAGTTCATTACAATTTTGCAAGCTCTCTCTCTCACACACACATACACACACACACACACACACACACACACGCAAGCACCAAAGTGTTGCAACTACTTGTATTACTGTTTTTTGCTGGAGAATAATTATTTTCTTCATATCAAGAATACTTCTTTATGTTACAGAGTTGATGATAGGTCATGTTGTCAAAATAACATGGCATTCAATCATAATAGTAATAATTTAATAATTATTAATGATATAGATATAGATTTGAATGCTAGATTTTATTGGAGGGGTGGGGCAAACAATAACGGCCAATAACAAAATTTGATTGTAATAGCCAGGTTTAAACCCAAAGAGGGCACGTTTTTACAACAAAAGGTGCCAAACTGAAGTACTTCAGTCAAACAGCAACATTACTTCTCATCTAAACACTTTTTTTTTCAGCAGAAAAAACTGGTTTGGCAGTTTAGTTACTCTTTCAAACAAGACTTTTTGTCACTCTGTGTTTTGCTGCACTTCCCTTATCTAGAGGTGATTAGGAGAGAACCTTTCAAGGACAGAACACCACGTGCCACTGCACTTTATTTTGTGTGTACTTCAGCATGTATCACATTGTGTACTGAAAAGATACTTGATAAATACATGTGTAAACCAGCCCTTGGTTTGTGTGGGAACGAGACAGTATATTTTATCATTTCACTGGATGGTCAGTGCCTGTTACGTCATTATCAAATGAACACTGTCACATGGATTAATGGGTCATATTTACATTCTGTTTTAACAGAAATGAATAATATACTGTTCCAGCGGAGCAATGTCTGTGCATGCATGTATACATACACCCTCAGGATTTGATTCATTACAAACATGAAATGTAATGTAAATGATATGTTTGCCATGCAAGGCTTGCTACCTGTCTATCAGCATATTGGCGTAAAGATGTCAGAGATGAGGACACTGGACAAACTGCAGGACATTATGGACAATACCAGCCATCCTCTGCACACTGTCATCAGCAACCAAAGGAGTCTGTTCTGTTTCTTCCAAAATGCAGACCCACAAGACTGAAAAACTCCTTTGTCCATCATGCTATCATGCTCTACAACGCTCCTCACTTGGGGGGAGGAGGAAACAGAGAGGACAAAGGGGAGGGAGTGTTAGAGCTCACTGCATGCTAATGCTAAAACGTTATGCATGCATGCTGCATAGAACATGTGACAACAGCGTCATGTGACCATGGGATAAGTTGAAAGTGGGACCGAAATGGTTGCTTGTCAACAAACTGGTGCAACCCTACATATTCAAGCCAATGTCTGAGGGAAACTTGAGGATCCCTGCTTCAGACGACAGAGCAACAGTGCTTGGCTTTCACGGTGGACATTCTAGTGGTGAGGCTGTTCCTCACATAAGTGAGGATTAGTAAATGCCGGAACCTCGATCTGGCACCTGAGTAACTGTGCAAATCAACCACCTTGTTACTTAACAGGTAGACTGAATTCAAAATGGCTCATTTGGAGGCAAGCAAACATTCGGTTGGTTGTCGAAACTAATGCTTAACATGTTGGGGGAAGTTTTGCATAATGTGTCCCTTTTGTGTCCCCATTTCTTTTTATTAGCAGGGGGTACTGTGACTATAACTTAATATTGGCATTTGGACGTCTCAAAGGTTAGACACATTTAAGCATGTACAGTTGAGATAAACCAACTTCCTGTTTCATGGAGAAGGATGGAAATTTGCCACACTGTCCAAACTCCTTGTCAAAAACACAGGCTTTGAAGGAACTTCTGTAGCACAGACCAAATTTACAGCCGATCTGATTGGTTCTGTAGAAGTTTGTGCATGGTAAGTATGACCAATAAACTTTATATGACTGACATAATTTTATATGACAGATTTCCTGTTGGAATTATGGTATTGATTTATGACTTTTTCTGAATGTCTGGACATGCCTACCAGATTTTGTACCTGTGTAAGGTTGCCTTCCGTACCTTAAAAAACAGAATCGTCCTGTAATCTACGTTTATTTTCACTATGCAACTTCTGATGTGTCCCTGTACACTACCTGTATACTACCTGTAGTATTGTTGGTAGTCCTCTATCTAGTACTTCATGGTTACCACCCTGCTCATCTGAAGTTTTGGCAGCTCCAAGCACGTGTTGTGTCACTGACTGACAGGATATAAAACATGGTGTCAGAGGTCCTTAAAGAACAGAAACTGTAGGATAAATGGCTTTGTCACAGTTTGAATATCCCACCATAGCTTGGGACGCTTACGATTTATATCAGGACTATGAACTCCGATCTAATGGCTAAACAAGAAGTGGGATGGCTTGGACCCTGGTTTGGACAACAAGGCAGCATATGATGAAGAAATTCTGTGTATGAGCCTGATGCAGCCTGAAAACCCCCCAATCAGCGATAAGTGGGTAGCTGAGTTGAAATTCTGTCTAGGAAAGCGTTATTTAGAATTGACACGGGCGCTAATGCAACACATTGACTCTAGGCAACTATCAGTCACTTGTCCACATAGGTGAGTTGCAACACTCAGGTATAGTACTTTGCAGCCTGTAGCAGCTGTTAACTGCAAAGTGCAAAGTCAGTGCAGTGTTTAAGAAACTGGACATAGCACAGGAGTTTGTGCTCAGTGGTGCTACAGCTGGGGCTGATCCTGCGTCTTGACCTGAAGGGAAGTGCTATAGCAACAGTGAGAGTGTCATGAGTGCTACGCCACTCAGAGAACCGTGGCAGTACGGAGTGTATTACTGCTGGACTTGATGACTTCCCACAGCTGACCCCCACCACTGGAATGCTGCCAGGTAAAGCTGGAAGCTGGAAGCTGGAACCAGGTGCAAGAGGTGTAGTCCACCCTGTACGCAGGCAATCGGCCGCTCTCAGAGGGAAGATCATGAAAACTGATGGCTACATCACAAAGGTGGAACAACCGACAGAGTGGGTGAGCTCCATGGTTGCAGCATTGAGGAATGGCAAAGTCAGAATCTGCATAGACCCGAGTGACCGAAGTCGTCAGGGGGGAACACCACCCCATGCTCACTGTCGAGGAGGTAGTTTTGATGATTTGTTTCGATGATTTGAGATGCCAAGTTTTCTTTGTGCAGGGTGCAAAGTCAGGATTTGCAGATAGAGCTCAACAAGCCTTCATCCTTCCTCACCGCCTTCAACTCAGCCATAGGTCGGCTCAGATACCTGAGACTTTCTTTCGGCATTAAATGCGCACCCGAAATCTACCAGGCATTCAACCATCCCCAGCACTGGATACAGAATGAGCCATGGACTATGGACTGACCGAACCATCTATGAAAGTGAAGTGCCGGTAACTTCTCCTTCCTAGCTAAGGTTGCAAAGTTTTGTGTTACTTCTTTACTTAAAAAAAAAAGATCAACAAATAAATGACTAGTAAATAAATAAGTAAATACATATTCATAAATAAATAGATAGATAAGGTTTATTTTGCAGAAAGTACGGACATTTCAGATGCTAACAATATTTGACTTATTACTTTTGTTTTCTCATTTGTTAAGAAGGGAGATGTATTGTACGCTTTTCTTAATTACATGGCTTCTGTCACAGTACTGTTATCTCCGTCGTTACCACCCTGCTCTGAATAAAAGTTTTGGCAGCTCCAAGTACGCGTCGTGTCGCTGACTGGCAAGAATATATAACACATCCGTAACAAAAAAAAACAAAAGTATGCGTCCCATATAGAACTGAAAAGGGACGCACTTTGTCCCGTATTACTGTGAGAATCAAAAATAGTGTGTAAAACATCTATAGTAATATCATAATATAATATAATTAGAATTATAATATTTTCTGTGTAATTAACAAGTACAATAGCTAGATGAGTACATTCAGTAGATTAATAATAATACCCATTGTACTATATAATCTAATTTCGTCAGTTTGTATTAAAAATAAATTGCTGCTAATTATTTATTTTCCACGTGTTCATATCACTCAAATATACATCTAATTCAATTCAGGTTTGAGTCAAATGGTTGTAAAAATCACTTCTCACATACAAAAGAAGAGCTAAAAAGATTCATTTTGACAGGAAGGAGGTACTTGAAGGGGCACTGTGGAAGTATTTTGTGATCACTGAAACAGAAGAAAATATAATTTTCATAATTGCTTTTTGGTGTCTGAAATATCACATATCCACAGTTTTACTATACTGTGACACAACATTTCACAGTATTTAAACTTGCTCTAGTTTCTACTCTGAGTGCCTGTATGCCTACTGTATATGGACGTAATGTCTTAACATATTTCAGGGAATTATTTGCCCGTGACTGTAAGTGACCCAAAGTTTATAGGAGCAAGTCTGCATAGCAGGCTGTGGGTGTCAGGCACAGCTGGTGTTTGGAGGACAGAGGGCGTAACGGGGGTAACGGGTCTGCGGCACACTGGCCCATGGATGTCGGACTGCTAAGCTCCACACTACAAAGGAGCCACTAAAGCTAGTGAAGACAGTAATGAGCGGGGGACTAAAACCTGGCCTGGACTCACTGGACTGCACAGGTTCACACAAGGACACCATATATAAATAACTTTATATAAAGCTTTGAAACACTTGTGTTCTTAAATAGAAAATGCTCTGTTTATGTTCTGCATTCAGGGTGTGGTTAAACTGATAGTGAAAACTGACAGCGATTCATCCACCAAAATTGGTTGGATGAATCCATCCAATCCAGATCCATCTATCTTTTATCTCATAGGGCAAACGGGGAATACACCCTGCACAGGTCAACAGTTAATCACAGAGCACACATACCATTCACTCTCTCACTCACCCTAGGGTCAATGTAGGATACATTCACACTGTGAAACTCTTTGTTCAAATTTGAGTATTAATGCTTCATGATTTTTTACTTCCAATAAGATCCAATGTTTCGTGTGGTTGTTAACATTGTTATGTAAATACAACGCCGTCTGACTTCAGTATGTTAATGGCGGTAAATGTGGCTGGAATGCGACATGACCACTCAGACTGAGCTGGCTTTTAGAAATGTTGTTTGAGGTGTTTAGAAACACACAGCCTGGGTCTGCTTTAAAAATGTTGGATTTGTGTTGCTCAGACTGTCATAAAAATCTGATTTGAGTCACATATGGGCTAAAAAAGTTTCTCCAAATCTGGAAACATGTTTGTTTAGAAAGATTAAAGATTCTGTCTGTGCTGGGATTGGCTCTTGCGGATCCCTGTTATAACTGTTAAAGTACTTTGGGCATTCAATTGATGTCTGCGGGAAATCATTTGATGAAGAGACATTACCTGGAAGATTCAAGATTCAGGTCTTGAATCTTGAATCTTGAATTACTTTTTACTTTTTTGTTAACAAATGTTGGGGTTGCATTCAAACAATGTGTTCTGTGTCATTTTTAATGGCAACTGATCTAAGATTGTTGTCACATATTGTTGAATATTGTTTTGTTGAATATTGTTTTTCCTGTGTTTTGGGTGGCTTAGTTTTACTCATAGTCATTAGAACATTTGATCATTTTTTATATAGATAAACTGCTTTTTAATCTTGTTAATGTTAATGTTGTCTTTCTTTATCTCAATGCTTGCCTCTCAGCAAGACTGGGGTGGTGGAGCATCAAATTTAGCACGTTAATCCAGCTCATGTTTTCTTGATGCCTTCCTGGCTTCCTGGCTGATTAGGCGGCGGGCAGTGAGGGCTGTCAGTGGGAGTCTGCGTCCGCTGCTGCTGCTGCGCTCATTACAGGCTGAGCATGGGTAGTGTTCAACATGCCAGCCTCTGAACACAGGGCAACAGCCGCGCAGCCAGGAGTCCCTCTGGCACACAGCAGAATGCCAGCCCTCCTCTGACTTTTTCTTGTTTCTGACTCATTACCTTGTGGTCTTGAAAAGACCCCGGGTCGGTCACTCTACCATGGAGCTGGGAAGAATTCACCTGAATCTGAAGACCGTGCTGCTGACAATGATGATGTTCAAATGGGGTGAGTACCACTTTGTGGGGGAAAAAAGTCTCAATTCCTTTTGAATGACTATTTGTCTGTTTGTAAGTTTAATTCAGAGGGATCAGAGTGTGTTTCAGGACCGCTATGTGCCTGTTTGAACTTGCTGCTTAATCCTTCCTCTGTGAGAGCAACAGGTTGTCCGGACAGAGTTGTGCCAATAGGAGCAGGTCTCAGGAATATCATCGGTGCTCTCAGAGATGCTGTTCCGTGAGCGGGGCACCAGTGGTTACTGGGAGCTGCTTACTGGCCTCTCACTGTCATAGGAGACTAAGATAGATTGAGACAGGACTGGAGTTGTTTGTCCTTTGTCATCTACAACAAAGCCGAGAGCTTTGGTCAATATTCTGACTGACCTGAAAAAACAACAGCATTTGGAGTTTAATGACTGAGCATCTTGCATGTTTCGTAATGTTATATCTTGGCTAGATAGTGGTGGTGTATGCTTGGATCAACTGAAGTTTTATTTGACTGCTATTTGTAGTTTTTTCCACCCCTAATCTATCAGATTTGACACATGACTGGTTCAGAATCAGCAGCAGTCCTCCTCAGTCATGCATACTTAAACAGGGCAGAGCAGGAGAGAGAGACGCTCATTCATATTTGTCTGTGCATGGCTGCAGGCACAGAATGGGGTCACATAATAACTAGATTTCAGTTCATAAAGTAACGTTCAGTTAACATGTTAACATCAAGCATGGATTTTTTTCTGCCACACATAATGCCAATTAATTTGTTCCCACAGATCAAACTTTGCATCCGTTTAAGAAATAAAGTTTGAAATACGCTGCGTTGTAGCGATTGTATTTTTCCATGTTGTCACAGTGTCTTGGGTTTTTCATGGTGGTCATACATTTGTAGGACCGCCATTGTAGGACCAAACTTGCACTCCTATACCTCTAGAAAACTGATCTTTCAAGAACTTTGTATGTATTTGAAGGAGGGTTT
This sequence comes from Karalla daura, assembly GCA_029224185.1. Taxonomy (NCBI): domain Eukaryota; kingdom Metazoa; phylum Chordata; class Actinopteri; order Chaetodontiformes; family Leiognathidae; genus Karalla; species Karalla daura. The sequence goes on from CM055201.1 coordinate 3,600,589, forward strand.
AAAGCATGAGGAATAACTGATTAACTTGTTCTCTTGTGGTTCTGTGGCACTTTAGCTGTGGGCTGAATATTTTAGTGTCGTCAGGCTGTAGGCTGGACCACATTTGAGGGGTGTAGAGGCTCTGCAGGAATGTGACTGTGGAGTGGAGCATTAATTAATGTGACTGTGGAGTGGAGCATTAATTAACCTGTTTTACACAACATGAACAACACTAGAGTTCCCTACCACGGTGGAACCGGGGCCGATATTAATGGTTATACCGGGACCGGAAATCAAAACACAGATTTCGGTGCTTCATTTTATTGCCACAGAATTTTTCATAACTGCCCCTTTGCGTCTATTGCTGTGCCGGTGTTATGCAGAGTTTTGGATCTCTGTGGAGAAGTGCTTCCAGCTCACTGTCCAGCCGTGGACATGTGCTGCACATGACGTCACGTCACTGTATTGCCCAATTTCCACTACATGGTACTGGCTCAGCTTGACCCAACTAGGCCTTGCGTGGGTTTTCATTACCTGGAATGTGTAACCCGGTACTGTTTTTCTAGTACCTGCTCGCCTGCCGAGCTGGGCTAAGTTGGGCTGAGTAGGGCTGGTTGTCATCAGAAACATCAGCGCGAGACAAAAAAAAAAAAGAGTAAAAAAATCTACTGATGGGCAGGGCTGGGTATAGTTTAGGTTTTATCCGATGCATTTTACTTGGCTTGGTACAGAATGGATTGGAACTTTTTGTTAAAATACATCTTCTATGAGCAGTCATAACTAATACAGTCTGGATGATGAGCTCTAGTAGCTAAATAGCTGAACAGTTCTTGCTCAAAGTTCTGTGGAAACCAATGACGAGATGTCTGCTTACAGGACAATAAAGACAAGTTCTGGGTTTTGTCTGTTCAGGAACAATACATGCATTTCATTTTATTTTCTGGAAATAAAAAAAAAAGATGAGTTGCTTTGTTTGAAAGGCAGGTCAGAAACAAAAGATTACAGATTAGGTGATGATATAATGTGTGTGGCAGACAGAATGCTCTGATTGTTTGTGTGAGTATGAAGATAAGATAGGAGGGGTGGTGGCGCTTGTGTATGGGATGTAGCGCAAGGGATCTGGGCTGTGAGCGTCCTGAGAGCCTTCTTACTCTAACAGGACAGATAGGCAGAGAGGGAGGCAGAGTGAGCGCATCAACTACAGCTGAGACATCTATCCCTGTCAGACACCTATCATTGTCTGATCTGTCTGCGTCATGCAGGTGTCTGAACAGTCAGGATCAACCTTGCGTGTGTGTGTGTCTGTGTATTCTCTGGATTACCGTGAATGATAGACAGGTTATGTGACACTCTGCTGTGTGTGTTTGTCTCCAGGTTATGTACTTTTCATTGCAGCTTTCCACATGCTTTCCACCCCACTGCAATCAAGTGCCTCTCATGTGTCTTCTTTTGCATAGTTGTCAAAAATCTCCCCTGGATGCCCTATCTTGACAGACTATTCGAACACCCATAATCTGAAATCCATGACAATGTTCATCATGTCCGGGTCAAAATGGGCAAATTTTGATTATTATCAAACCATCCAGTGTCCTTAAGATCCACTGAATGGTGATCATTTCCTCTGGAAATGGACCTGTGTTGTCTTAATTGCAGCCGGAAATGATTTTCTGCATCTGTATTGTTCTGCAAATGATCTGTGGTGTGGCTCTGCATCCGTGTCGTCCTGGAAACGTCCCTATAAACTGAGGCTGCAGCTCCAGCTGGACCTGGACCTAATGAAAGGGTTCCCCCTTTTCATAGCACTTCATGGTGCTTCTTAGTAAATACTAATAATTACTACTAGAAAACATTTCTCTGTCTCTCAATGTGTATGGATTTTAGTTGCCCCGTATAAAACCTATATGAAGTCCATGAGGCATGACAGAGATAAGAAGGAGGGCATGTGGGTGCTGAGTCTGCAGCCTGCTCACAGTTTAGTGCAGGACATCACAAGCCTCCTCCCCATTAGTAGTGGGCTGAAAATATACAGCTATCAAAATGACATGTGAAAACTCCTTAGATAGAAAGTATGGCCTTGTGCTAACAGTTAGGAGTTCAGTGTCCTTCTAGCAGAGTTGTTTCTTTGCACTGTTGATCAGTGATGTGCCCACAGCACAGCCGACAGCACATCCTCCCCTCCTCTTAATTTCTTTTCCTTCTTTTCTTCCTCTGTCCTTGGTCCTGTCTATCCAGTGTGGATAGAAAAAGTGCTGAAAGTGTACCCATACACTTGCATTGTCTCATTTTGTTGTACGCTACAAAATCTCTTAAAATATAACAAATCCAAAGTATTGCACTATGCATTCAGTCCTGTCCTAGAAAATATGTGATGGATGCACGGGTTAAAAACAACTGATTTAAAGATTTTCACATTTTATGGTGTATTTTTTTTTCTGACAATCAGCAAGGTTTAGGTCCATGTAGGTATCTTAAGCTTTTTTTCTGCCTTTTATTTTAGTAAGTTTACTTACCAAGTTGTCAAGCTTTGCTCACTTTCCCTCCACGTCCTCTCCTGTCTTTGCTGTTACTGTATAAATAACAGGACATCTCATATAGCTCTAGGCACCAACAGAGGCAATAACTTTCCAGTTTATGATCTCTTGTCACATAAGCTTCTGGTGACACCAGATAGTTCACATGCTGCACTAATCGGGCTGAATGTAATGTTTCAAATATAAAGTGAGGGAATAGGTTCATCAAACATAATTATTTGCACATAATCACTGTAGCAGACCTTGGTTAGCACGTTCATCCAGGATCATGTTGGACTCCTACTAAATTCTACCAAGACAATAAACATGTTTCTGATAGGCCTAGCTTGCCATGGTCATTGTCTGTTTGACAGACAGGCTCAGTGCCAGTGGAGCTATCAACCAAAGTAACAGCACCCGTATTTTGGACTTTCATTTATCTATCCTAGCTGTTAAATTAGTCATTTAATTTATTTGAAGGTTCACATTAATTGACAAAATGTTTAACCATTTTTTTCATGCACTCAGACCACACTTTATGTATTAGTGCAATCATGAGCAAAGAGATTAAAATGAGCTGCTCCTGTTGCTTACACACTGGCACCTACAGTTGATTCAAATTAAATGTATGTGGGTCAAATTAATTGTGAAAATTAGTAAAATATGAGATTGGGATTTTCAGGATACCTAAAGTGTTACTTTAAAACAGCTAGTTGCAGTTGCAAATATCATCACATTTCATTATGATTTGAGGATTGGGAACTGGTGAAATGTGAGGTCAAAATGGCAAAAGGGGAGGAGAGTGTCAGGAGGAATCTGGTGACAGAGTAGGTGATAAAGTGCACGCACTAGAGGGTGAAGCTGTAATCTGTGCAGGTATCCTGCCATCAGGAGATTAGCCAAGCAAGGGATTGGCCCAAAGTGACCAGAAGGATTAGAGCATGGAAAGGCTGTGGAGGTCACATAGGCTATCAGTCCTGCTGGGCAGGAGAGGGGGGAGGGAAAGTAGGATGAAGAGTGCGTGGTAGATAGAGAAGGTGCTGAAGATGGGGATTATGAAAACTAAAGTAGCGAGAGAGAGAGAAGGAGAGAGAGACAGAGAGAGAGAGATGTCATAATTATAATGAAATAGTATCACAGCTGTAAATACATACAAACCAGAAAAAAACTTTACTATTGCAGAAAACTGTGCACAGATACTACTGGAGGTGAGAAGTATTAACTGATGCACTGCTGCGAAGAAACAGACTATGGAACTGGTGGGTGGAAACTTTATCCAGATGGTTATAAAACAGATTAAACACTTTGGACTTGTATTATGAAATGCTTTCTAGGGATACAGAGGAGGGCATTACTGCTGTTTCCTTTAATTGAACAACATTTCTGTAGCCATGACTGACAACAGTGTTTATCCTAGACCCCATCTTACATTAAGGAGACTTGAAACTAATCTTGGAATCCATAACAGCCACCTGGGCCGCCACAAGTCTACAGTTGGCTAATCTGCACAGTTCAAACACAATTAGTATCTGCAGCTCACGCTGATGGGAGAGCACTCATTATCACGATTGGGGATGACAACAACCTTCTGCTTTAAAAGGTTAAGGACAGACACCTTCCACTGTCTGTCTTTGTGCCTTCCTGACTGTCTCTACAGTATGTCTCTTTCTGTCTTTTGTAGTTGTGTTCTCCAATGTCAGGAAGAGCATCACATGGAGACATGTTTATTACTTACCTGATTCTAATTTACATCTCACTCCGAGAGATTTAAATGTCCAGTCACCATTCACATACACACACACACACACACACATACACACATAGACACACACACACATACATAGACACACATTCACTTGTGCTGATTGTGATTAATGCATGACCTGCTCTACTTCCTGAGCCACAGCCAGCTCATCAAAACAAAGATGGCCTACATCTTGAGATCCTTTACTCAGCATAAGAAGATTTACTTTAATCTTTGTGACATAGTGTTTTTTATACCATATATGATATGCTGATATAAATGGACTTCATTGAAAAGTGCGGGGGAGTATTTGTAGTTAGTAATGAGGACATATGATGCTGTGAGAGAAAAATGACTGCCACTTCCAGACAACAAACTTTGGTGTAACAGAGCAGGTGTTTGTATCTGTCCAGTCATACGAACAAGGCATGTAGCGCATGTAGCTGTGACAGTGTGGGAGGATGTCACCATCTGGGTGAAATTTGAGTGGCTCGGTTAGTGACACATCAGAACAAGAGTGCCAAAATTAAACAAATACAACATAAAGTTGTTTCATGTAAATCCAGGACTAACTGTTTTAAATTTACGCTATTTTAAAAAGTTGCTTTTCATGAGCTATACTAAATGGATGATACTAAATGGAGTTTTGCTGTGTGTTTCAAAAAATGTTTAGCTGAATAGATGAGCTAACTTAGAACGGACTTATTGAATAAAGTGTTTGTGTTGATTTGAATACAGGATACTTGGTTGTCCACTGTACCACTGTGTTCATCACTTCACTTGACTGTTCAATTCCTCCCCTGTAAACAGGTTTAAGGTTTTCTGTTCACACAACTCATTAGTTCTCCCCAGTATTAAGTATACATAAACTAAATGTTCTCTTGGCCTCCCCTTCCTGCCCTCTGCTGAGCCCCTTTCACTGCGATTTTCTTCCACTTCAGTGAAACTTTGGAAACGGGGCACTGATCAAAGTGTTTGCTGCTGGGAGGCTGAGGGTAGTGAGTGGGGGGTTGTTGGACGTGGAGTTGACACTGGCCTAAAAAAAGGAATGTGGACAGATTCCACAGAGAGCTCATATCATTGGCTGGAGAGGCGAGACAGCGTACGGAATTAAAAAAAATAAAAACCTCACTAAACGGCTCGGCCCCCTTGTAATGTCCAGATCCACTTGCTAAAATGGCAAATAACACATGCCCACAGACCTAGAGGTAGGTCACTCACGAAAGAGAATGCACAATACGGCCATTATTTGCATTGGCAGCAGACTCACTGAGAGCATCTAATAGAGTTCATTAACAGTAAAAACAAATGTCATGCACTATTGTTGAAGAAGATTGAAAGCCTTGTTGGAGGGCCCTAGAGGCCAGGGGCATTAAGCAACGGGACCCCAGGCATGGGGCCCTTGGCCAATGACGCAGTGGAGTCGCAGAGGTCGACTCGTGTCGATCTCCAGTGCACAGAGGGAGGCAAAGGCAGGGAATGCACCCTGGCAAGGGCGCAGTCCAGCTCAGGGCACACACACAGCCGCCCGGAACCAGAATACATGGAAGAAACCTGTGTGCACAGGGAGAAGATGAAAGCACACAGAAATGGCTGGGAAAAAATGTCATTCTAAAACTGATTTAAAATTATTGATGATGACGACTTTATTATCCCGGGTAAACTATTCCAAAGTCTGGTGACAGCGATGGAAGGAGAATGGTCAACATTTTTTTGATTGAGTGGAAAACTGAGAGGAGTTGAAGGTGACGGAAATATCTTGGGGCAGAGTATGTCAAAAAAAAAGTATGTTAAAAAAAATCAGCAATATTCTAACAATAATAATCATCATTTGCAAGTGAGGGAAAATGAAATAGACAGGTGGATTTGGGCGATGTCCACAGGAAATGAGGAGGAATATGAGGAGAAATAAGCTTTCAGCTATGCAAAACTAACAAAGTTAATAAAGTAGCTGTAATTGTAATATGTCAGTTATATGTAAATTATATTTAAAAGGTTATGGCAAGTTTTTATGGCAATATTTTTATGGCAGCTACTCAGTATGGCTGAGAGGTTGACATTTGTGGGGTTTTTTTGTTTTTCTTCGTATACTGTATATGTGTATATGTATGAAAATAGACATATAGTTTAAAAAAGGACTTTGTTTTTAAACATGTCCTGTCCAGCACCAAGAATCAGGATTGTAAAGCAGTTTTGGATATGCAATGAGGCCATATTGTTGACCTATGCTTGGTGGTAGAACTGCAAGGCAACATGCAACATTTACTTAATATTTACACTTGGAAAAAGAATCTGTTAAATGTTGTATTGCAAATGACAGATATAATTGTTGGGTCAAAGGTAAAGAGAATAGATGAACATGTGTTTGCATTTGCTGGAATGGATTAATATAAAAAAAGTCTTCTCTGGTTTTCAGGCATCCTGTGCTCAGCCACATCAGAAAAATGTCTCTCTGCTCCTTGCCAGAATGGAGCTTCATGTGTAGACACCATGGACGATTATGCCTGCATCTGCACTAGAGATGGGGTCCGATACATGGGCAAAAACTGCGATGAGCTCTTTGACGCCTGCTTCTTTGCCCCATGTGAGAACTGCACCAGCATCCCTGGCACCGCAGAGTACCACTGCATCTGCCCGGCTGGACTCACAGGTGACAACTGCACCGAGGAGGTGGACGAGTGTCAGAGCAGCCCCTGCTCCGAGCCCCGCTCTCTGTGTGTGAACCAGCTGAACGGATACTTCTGCAGGTGCCCTGCCGGGTTTGGAGGGCAGGACTGCAGGACACACATAACAGACTGCATAGACGAACCCTGCAGGAACAATGGGAGCTGTGCACTGCAGCCTGAGGGCTTTGAATGCCGCTGTGCACCGGGGTACGAGGGCCAGACCTGCGAGGCAGATGTGAACGAGTGTCTGTCGGAACCCTGCCAGAATGGGGCTATCTGCATGGATGGAGTGGCAGAGTACCACTGCTTCTGCGTGCCGGGCTTCCAGGGCTACAACTGTGAAATCGACATCAACGAGTGTGCATCGCGGCCCTGTGAAAACAACGCCACCTGCATCAACGAGAAGGATCACTATGAGTGCGAGTGCCTGGTGGGCTTCTCAGGTAGGTCCAAAAATCAGACGCATTCCTATCATTGGCTGCATCTGTACAGACAGCAATATTCAAATCTCATCTCAGAATAAGAGGATAGTCTGAGCTCTACAATATTCATATACTGAAGTTTTGTGGTTTGATAAATTTGCTTTACTCCTCATGAGGCTCAGTTATTTGCAAGGATCCATTTGCATAAATACAAAATCAGCCAAAAATGTTCAACCTCAGTGTTGAGATTGTACTGATTTTTAAATGATTCAAGGACATCTTTCAATTACTATGGATTGGCGTTTTAAGTCGATCTTACAAGATGGGGAAATTTAAAAAGAAATGGATGATCTATCTTTATTTCAGCTTTTAAAATAACAAGGCTTTTCAAGGCCTCTATTTGTGAGGACAAGCTGTCAGGAAAGTGTCAGTAAATGGGCAGAGTGACAGGGAATGATCAGATGCAGATTTAGAAGAGAGAGACTGCCCTACCACAGTAACACATTATACTTCACAGCAGAGACAGATGGCTAATGTATCAGCAAACAACAGCCAACGTGTTGCATGCAATAGGTATAGGCAAATTACCCAGATTTGATCAAATTACATGGAGATATAAACCATTGAATAATTAGATTGCTGAATAACTCAATTTTGGTTTTAAATTATTGTGGAAGGTATCAAAAAGTATTTTTTGAAACCATCCACGTGCAACAAATCAGAGAAGAACAGATATAGAATTTTTATGAGAACACCTCCCTGAAGAAACAAATCGGTCGGCAGAAAAAGGTCCTTCTGTTTTGTGTCGTGTTTTCTCCATGTTCCTTAATGTAATGTGTTGATCACAAGGAGTTTTGTTTGTTGCTGATATACCAATCACATGGAGTATTTTAAGTGTTCATTAAGATGTTTTTGTCAGGCTTCTAATCTATGGCGCAGATAGCAGGTGAGAAAAAACATTCTTGTCTTGCTTGCCTTCCTTCTCCACGAGCCTGCTCTGTGTCAGAGGAACTTCATGTTATCTAGGAGAGGCAGGGTCAGATAAGCTGCTGCATTCCCTCTCACTCTCTTTGTTTTGAGAATGCCAAGAAAGGCTCTTATAACTGCAGGTATCCTTGCACCAGAATAGACTGTGGATGTGACTGATTATCACACTACGCAGTGTTCTACAACCACATTCAGAAGAGTTACAGTGGAGCTGATGGCATGCTCAAATTGCGGTTCTATTTCTAATGTCCAAATAAAAAAGAAAACCGATTATTAATTTGTGCCTGTACCGTGTCTAACCTCCTCCCCCACCAGGAGTCAACTGTGAGACCGAGATAGACGAGTGCGAGTCCAACCCCTGCCGCAATGGTGCCACCTGCCAGGACCTGGTGGGCATGTACTTGTGTGAGTGCCAGCCCGGCTTCAATGGCATGGACTGCGAGGTGGATATTGATGAGTGTGCCAGCGAGCCCTGTCTGAACGGAGCTGTCTGCCACGACATGGTCAACAGGTGGGGCGTCTTCTAGCGCAACATACAGTCAGTTCCGTCCCAGTCATCATTGTACCTAGTCCTGGTTTTCAGCTGCATGGAGGGAAAAGAGCAAGATTAAAAAAATAAAAAGAAAGATAGAAAAAGCAGATAATAGAAAAAGCAGATGATAGAAAAAAATTAGAAAAAAGTGTTGATAAAAATGCAAATGCTCTGATTTCTACAGCTATATTGTCAATACCATTAGTGGCTATATTTAAACTATAAACAATGTGTACCCAGGATATACAAAATAGACCTTAGTGATCAAGCTGGAAACTCAAGGAATCACATCTAACAGAGGTAGCAAAACGTATCCATGAAGCACTGACAGGGCAGCTGTGGTCTTGTAGGTTAGGATCTGGCTCTGTAACCTCAAGGTCACAGGTTTCAGTCCCTCAGCTGAATCTCCCTATACTAATTTCTCAAAGGGAAACTCCCCGAGGGATGAGTCATCGAAGGTTTAATGGGATGAAAAGGTTTTTAAAAAGTTTGATTTTCTGCAAAAGCATTGAGTATACAGAGCTAGAGACCAAACACATAAAGCAGCAATGATAACATGATGAAAACCCAACTCTGTTTCTTGCAGCTATGAATGTGACTGCAGCGATACAGGATTCGAGGGTGACCACTGTGAGGTAGACATCCTCGAGTGCGCCTCTGACCCCTGTCAGCATGGAGCCACCTGTTTGGAGGGAGTGAAAGAATACACCTGTCTTTGCTGGCCAGGTACTGAACTACATGGCTGTACAGCAGAACATGCGAATTCTATCACTGGGTTGAAAAACACTGTGTAAAAGCCTTCAGAAATAATGAGTTTTTTTTTCATTTTGCTTCCTCCAGGCTATGAAGGACAAAACTGTGAGACGGACATAGATGAGTGTGGTGAGCAGCCTTGTGAGAATGGAGGGGAGTGCTTTGAGCGTTCCGATCCATCTAATTGGGAATTGGACTGGGAGATCAGCTTTGCAGATGCGGCTGGGTATATCTGCCAATGTCAGCCTGGGTTTGCAGGTAACTAAAGCTCTGTCCACATGTAAACACAAACTGAAACAGGAACCTTTTATTTGAGACTGTCAGCTACATGTTAATGGAACTTTAGGTCTTTAAAAATGGATGTATAAGAAAGAGTTTTGTTTGCCACATCATGTATGCACTGTGCACTGGTTTGCACAGTGGCAGAGGTAACAATGGTTGTTTTGCTTTTTAATAGTATGAAACTATGATTTCACCGTATAGATGAAAGGAGGTGTTGGATTATGCTGTGGATGTCAACGCTACACTGACATCAGCACAATATTGCCACGGCAGTCACTGGTTTTAGATCTAAACCGGCAACAACTTTGAGAATTTAATAATGTTTATTGTGTTTTGTATATTCTAAGGATAGATACTTTTCTCAAAAAAATCACAATGTGACAAAAGAGAGGAGGGAAGGAGGGGGAAAGAACTCTGTTCTCAAAAATAGGCCTAACGTGATCTGAAAATCTTGCGCCTTGAAGTTCTCTAACCTTAAGACCATCTCTCGACCGATTTCCTTTTGCAGGAGAGAACTGCTCTGTCAACATTGATGAGTGCGAGTCTGAGCCTTGCCAGAATGGAGGAACTTGTGAGGATAAGATCAATGGATATACCTGTACTTGCTCTGTTGGATTTCTAGGTGAGTCCTGCTCCTTGTAAGAAATAGATATGATGCATGTAAAATTTAGCAATTTATGTATTTAAGCTAACATTTTAATCTGTATCAAAGAATGCCCAGGAGAATTAAAGAATATGAACTATGAGTCCCACACCAGTAAATAAGTAAATAAATCTATACTAAAGTGTTAAGGAATTAAACGCTAACAAGAAGAAAAAGTCTTCACGTTCTCCAGTATTCTTCTGTCTCACCTTCAGTGTTGTCTCTCTCCAGGTGAGCTGTGCGAGGTCAACATCGATGAATGTGAGAGCCAGCCCTGTCAGAACGGAGGCTGGTGTGAGGATGGCATGGCTTCCTACACCTGCCACTGTCCTGAGGCTGAGCCAGGGGAGTTTCCCTGGGGCAGTGACCACTGTGAAGTGAAACTCCATGGCTGTGTGGACCATGAGTGTCAGAACGGAGCCACCTGCCAGCCGTGGCTGGAAGCTGGAGAACATGGTCACACCTGTCTGTGCCCTCACGGCTTCTACGACGCACAGTGCTCCACCAGGACAACCTTCTCCTTCTCCACCCCTGCATTCATTCATATCCAGGTGGCTCTGGAAGAGAGGACCCGCAGGGAGGTGCAGCATGGGGCTCACCATGGCTTTGGGGTGCAGCTACGCTTCCGGACAACTTTACCCAACATGTTGCTTTTCTACAGAGGTGATGTGGACAACCACCTCCTATTGGAAATTGTGAATGGAGGTCTCCATGCAAAAGCCCTTTCAGAAGATTCGGAAATGTTTGTCAGATTCCCTAGTTTGGTTAGTGATGGAGACTGGCGAGATGCTCATGTGTTTGTAGATAATTATGGTCTGGTGTTAATCCTGAAAGGCCCTGGCTGTGACAGGGATGGGTGCAAAGTGATAGACGGAGGCCCTGATGAACAACCCTTCCAGCTCACTGAAGCCTTCGCTCAGATGTACATAGGTGGAGCACCAGAGGATCTCTTGGAGTCCACTATTAGCAGGACAGGCTTCATTGGATGTATGGAGGACCTGCTAATCGACTCCAAGCCTGTCCTGCCACAAATGCTTCCCGAGGACCAAGGGTATGAGCTGGGATGCAGTAAGACAGAGTGGTGTGAGCCTGACCCCTGCCATGGACATGGACACTGTGTGGACCTCTGGAACAGCTTTCATTGTGACTGCCACCGTCCCTTTTATACTGACAGCTGCTCTGAGGGTAGGTGCATTTCTACACCCAAAATGTATTTATTTATTTATTTATTTATTGCAATACTAATGGCCAAAACACAATATTACTTTTCATTTCACATTTACTGGCTGCAATAGCTTTTAACTGCCTTAATTCAACACAAGAGTACAAGAGTAACAATAGCAAGACATAGATTTGACTACTACTACTAGCTACAGATGATTAGGTGATTATTTTAGACCTCAACACTGCTCCTAGCAGTCAATCATCATACATAATTGGCTCCTTTCATTGATAAAGTCACTTTATTTGTGACATCGAGTCTTGCAACTTGACTTGAACTGCCCTACACATCGTTTAACCTCAGCATTTGGTTCTTATTTCTATAATTTGGCAGTATATGAATGGGAAAATTTCTGAGCAACACTTGGTATTAGCAGATGTACTGATATGTAAAAATCCTTACATTGCATTCTTGCAACTGATGTTCTATGATTATTGTCTTATTTTCTTCATGGATTTCATTTGAACTTTCACTTCCTCCATGACAGAATTCCCTTCATGGACATATAGCCACGAGGACACTGTGAGTTTCAGTGCTTACGACGTAGGAAAGAACCATGGCAGCAACTTCAACGTATCATTCTTCATGAAGTCGCTGAAACCAGATGGGCTGCTATTCCAGCTGAGTAGACCCACAGAGCAAGAGGGTGGAGGGGTCTACTTTTCTATTTACCTGAGGATGGGCAGGGTGTTTGTGAGCTCCCTGCCCAGCAGTGCCTCCCTGACTGCCCCCATATTTGTGACCACTGGAGAAAAGCAGCTTCTACAAGTGGAGGTCCAGCACAGGCAGGTGATCTTTGAGCATGGAGGCCTTCGCTATGGGATAGGAGAGATTCCTGAGGTGTACGTGAGTCCCGGGGATCAAGCATATGTAGGAGGACTTCCAGAAGACCTGGGCCCTGATGTGTGGGGTGGGTACTTCAAAGGCTGCCTGCAGGACTTTCGATTGGACTCAGTCCATCTGGATGTGGATGCCTGGAACAGCTTGGATATGGAGGAAGTGTATTTACCAAGTCATGCTGAAAATGTGATGCAGGGCTGCGTCAGTGACGAGACGTGCAAGGTAAGTAATTGTTCCTGAATAAGCATTGATCCCAATAGTAGATCTATCATAATAATCCAAATAGCCTTTAATTTTTTACAATATGACAATGCAGAGAAATGGATACTAGAGCAAGAACTACAACAACTTCCAAACAGTAGTCAACAAGTCAATCAAGTAGTAGTCAAGTAGTCAAACAGTCAATCGAATATGGATCATTTAATATAACCATTTACCAAGAAAGGACATTTTCAACATTTTCTTTTGTCTGACATTTTGTTGTCTTCTACAGACGGAGCCTTGTCAGAATGGAGGAGAGTGCACCGTCACGTTCAATGATTTTACATGTTCGTGTTCAGAGGAATACACTGGAAAGACGTGTGAGACGCGTGTGTGGTGTGTCAGTGATCCTTGCGTCAATGGCGGGCACTGTGTGGACCTCCCTGACGGATATGAGTGTAAGATCATCTCCATACATTAATCACGGTGGATAGTCCGGAATTATTATGTATAGTTGGGACAATTATATGACTCTTTTATATACATGATATGTAAAAAGTAATTTTGACTGAATAACTAGCAACACATAAAAAAAGAGTACAATTTAAGGACATGGGATTTGGGGTTTGTTTTTTCTTGATACTCTAATTATTACCTACCAGGTATACAGTACAGCATGGCAGTAACATTTAGAAGTTTTTGTCAAAAAAGGTCTCCGTTTAATTGTTCAAACAAATCTGGGTCGATGAAAGATTTCCACATTGAATTCATTCTTACTTTCATCATTTGAGATATTTCTAGACGAACCTCAGATCAAATTAAATGCTGATCGTCTGTTTTTCTTCTTTCAGTTGTTTTGTGAATGTGGACCTATACGACCATCTTTGTTGTATTATTGTGGCTGTCACTAGTGCACAGTGCTATATAAGTTCCCAATCGTAATCGTAAAAAAATGTTTTGCAGACCACTCTAGAAATGACTACTAGAGGTTTCCACAGGTACACAGGTTTTGGTATAAAAGAGGCAGCCTCTTAGGCCATTTGTTAACAGCGAGAATAGGGCAAGGACGAAAGAATCAAAATCAGAGTACTTAATGAATACTCAGCGATATTGTGTGGTCACAGTTGGTCCATACCACTATAAAAAGTCATAAGAATGTACCAAAATATGAAACAAACAGTAATACAATATAATATCAGAGCAACAGAAAGGGTCTGTATCCAGTACCAACAAAAATACCAGTACCTCTTATATTATAAAAGAAAAGAAAGTAAAAATGAAAGTAAAATACTCTTTATGATCACAGCACGTATGTACCAGATAAAGACACCATCAACTTGATAAATAAAATCATGAGTTAACTTCTGTACAGAATGTACTGATATCGAAGTGTGCAAAATATTGTTATACCTAGTTAAATACAGTTGACAGGTCTGGTACAGTCGACATTGTCCCATAGATGTCAAAGAACCCCAGCTGGGTCTGAAAATTTGTGTGCAGTGCAAGTGTGTTTAATACCCAGTCCAGTCGATGGTCAAAATGAACCCTGAATTGTTTATAATCCTCATTTAAAGGATAAAAGGATGTTCCGGCACAAAATACTTGTTGATGTTGTTGTTATCACAGCCAGTTAATTGACAGATGATTACATTACATGCAGCTTTTATGAAATTTACAAGGTTGGCATCAGTTTATTGCTCTGGGAAAGTAGGTAGCGTGAGATACCTTGCTGAGTGGCAATTCTCCTGCACCAAATTATTCTCCTCTTTTTCTTTTTGCCCCAGGTGTCTATAATGCCACATTTGACAACAATCCGGTGCACTACAGTGCTGGAGGCTCCCTCGCTGAACCTGTCTCCAACATATACATGGAGCTGCGCACTCGCTCGGAGAATGCCGTGCTGCTAAGGGCGTCATGGGACTCCAACCTGCTGATGGTTGGGCTGCTGGACTCTTCAGTGCGTGTGGAGATCCACATTGGCAACAGTGTAGAGATGCTGACCTTTACAGGTTTCCGGCAAGTTGCAGATGGAAAATGGCACCGTCTTAACATCTCCATGGCAGAGAAGGAACGTAAAGCCTCTCCTTGGGTCATTGCTGTGGACGGGATCACAGACAGCAGCAGTGTGCCGCAGCAATCGGGAAGCCTCCAATTCCTCAATGAGAAGGGAGTCACGCTGGCTGTTGCAGAGAGCTTTGTTGGCTGCTTGGGGGCTGTGAGGATTGGAGGAGTATATCTTCCTTTCCTAGATGACTACAAAGCCCCACAGCCGTCTCAGTTTCATTTAGATGGCAAACCAAAGATTCATTTAGGTTGTAGCAGTGCCCCTGTTTGTGACTCCGACCCTTGTCTGAACGGAGCTACATGTGAGGATCTCTTTAATAAATTTGGCTGTGTGTGTGACTTGGGCTGGGGTGGGGAGCAGTGTGAAATAGACACCGATGACTGCGCATCTCAGCCATGTGTTCATGGCAGCTGTAAGGACTATTTGGCTGGCTTCGAGTGCCGCTGCCACCCTGGCTATGCCGGCACACTCTGCGAGGAGGACCTGGATGAATGTGAACACCACGCATGTCAACATGGAGGCACGTGCAAGGACGGAGCCAACTCCTACACCTGTATATGCCCCGAGGACTATGCAGGGCCTCTCTGCCAGTGAGTACTCACTCACTGTGACTTTTTGTGTCTTTTTATGTCTTTTTTATGTAGCTCTTTTCTAGTCTTCAGTACCACTCAAAGCATTTCTACAGTCACAGTCACTCTATTCACTTCTATCTATAAACTGGTAGCAGAGGCTCCCCTACAGGGTCCATCAGTTCACACAGTAGAAACACAAAAGCTGATCATGGTTTGGGATCCAGTATCTTCCTTGAGGTTACTTCAGCGTCTAGGTTACAAGGGCACAGGGCCCACAGTTGACCTCATCAGTGTTTTGCTGATGTATTCTGCCACAGATTATGAAATACATGGTATGGCGTTCAATAAGGTTGCTCAATCACACTTATTTACTCTGTGCTTATGGAACAGAGTGAGTGCAATCTTACTAACTAACCTGTGGTGTAATCTCTCAGAATGCAGTTACTCTTATACTTTAATGCAATCTAAAAACATAATTGTTATGTACTCTGGTTATCCCGTGCACTGTCACTCTCACATCTGTGTGAAAAGGCAAGAATATCTGTGGTTTTAGCTTTAAGAGCACACAAAGTAACATCAGTGTCTGACCTTCCATTCATCCCTCACTGAAATACCTCCTCCACCAGGTGGGACTATCCTCCTTTAGAGTGTGGCAAAGATGTCCAGTGTGGAAATGAAGGTGTCTGCAATGATGGACTGTGGGGAGCTAACTGCACCTGCGCTCCAGGCTTCACAGGCAGCAGGTGGGCTCACTTTGAATACAGTGTCTCAATCACTCATGCACTTAAATAACAAAGATATTCAAAGAGTGTTTGTTCGTTTTTTATTTTGCTAAGTGGGAAGGGAAGGGGGCAGTCCTCATGTTGCGCAGCACCTTGTTTTACTGTGTCATAGGATCCTGAAGATGACTTGAAAGGTTTATTTGTCCAGCTTTGGAGGAGTTACATATTTGTATGTTTCATCTTGTTCTTTATTCACTGGGGCCTCCATTTTGGAATATACAAGACACAGGGAAGGATCAATTGTTATGACGTGGAACGTAAATGATAATCATGATGCCCCGAGCATTCAGAGATCTCAGAAGTCAAAAATTTCTAACACATGAACACAGCAGGGGGGGGGGGGGGGGGGGGGAGAGAGAGAGAGAGAGAGAGAGAGAGAGAGAGAGAGGGGAAAATATGAGATGAACTGTCAAGTAAAGCAGAGGCACAATGGGAATGGGCAAAGGCAAAGCCGCAAAGACCTGTGCTATGACCAGACATATTTTATTTTATATTATACCAGATTTATATCATACCAGAAGCAAAGTGACTCACCTCGAGAATCATATTAATCTGAATATTCTTTCCAGGATACCATAATATTCTATTCTGGTTTTATTTACTGCCGATATACAAGACTAGGTTAGGATATTGTTGTATAGATTTGCATCCAAAGTCTTACCTGATCATCTGCCTCTTCAGAGCATGTTTATGCCTGGCCTCTCCCTACAGGATGTCTGTCTCCCTCGCTGCCTCTCTGTGTTGCCTGCTTTGCGACGCTATACATTCAAATTTAGACGTAATAGCTTTCACATGTTTTTTCACATCTTGGTGCCTGTAACATGAACAATTTACAAGTCTTATGCTAATGACCCAAAGTTGCCTCCAAGAGTTTAAACATGTGGACTCCCACACCTAAAACAGAACTAAACAAGCCTTTTCGATGAAACACCTTCAAAGACCAAATAGAAGTCTAGTTAACTTTGTTTCACCGAAGAACTTGATTTTTTTCAATATAAGCCTATGACTTCTGAAACAAAACCCATGGAAATGTAAGGAAGAGCCCTAAATGTTATACATTTGTGTCCAGATATGACTCGTGGTGCTCTCTGTCTTGCAGGTGTGAAATGGAAATCAATGAGTGTGCGTCTAACCCGTGTCGAAATGGTGGCTCCTGCTTGGATCGGTTTAACATGTTTCTGTGTGTGTGCCCACCCGGCTACAGCGGCCCAGTCTGTGATACCAGCGTATGTTTGTTCGGCTTACCTCACCTTTTTCAAAATTGAAATCAAAACTACAAATGTGAAACAGACCAATTCTTCCATGATGTCTTAGTCCAGTCTCCTCTGCCCTGTTCTCTGCAGAAGCAAGCTCACAGGCAGGGAGTCCCCTGGCTGATGGTAGCCATCCCATTGCTGTGCTTCTGTGTGCTTATCTTCATCATTGGCCTGGCCTTCATGCTGCTGACAGCGAGAAAGAAGCGGCAATCGGAGGGTGCATACAGCCCCAGCGCTCAGGAAATAGCTGGAGCCCGGCTGGAGATGGACAGCATGCTCAAAGTGCCACCTGAGGAGAGGCTCATATGACATCCAAGCTGCAAGGCTGCAGCAGGCTGGAAACAGGATCTTTAATATGGAACTTCCTCAGCCCCTCAAAACCTGGTTGCACTCAGCAGGATGGAATATGTTGGAGGGCACACCCCCCTCCAGTAGAGACTGGGTACTGACCCAATGCTGCACCTCTGCAGTCAGGAATCCCCTGTATCTCACTTAGAGAACAAGGAAAGGAAAAAAGCTCCTCCTTGCGACCGCAGTGTGTTTAGTGAATAAAGCATTCAATCTAAGCATGACCGTGCACCTGTGACAGTGCACAAAATTGTCGCACACATAGGAAAGCATCATTAGATGTCAGCAGGCCCAGCAGGAACCAGCAGAGTCAGGAGAACACACAAGGCATGAAAACTACACTTCCTCTAAATGCTGCTTTAAAGAAATTGTGACTGTGGTCGAGTGATTTAGGAAAATGCTACAGTCTTTATAATAGAAGAACAATTTCTACAATCTATGTTCTCATCCTTGTTATCCATGGTGATGCAGCCTAAACATAATGTGTTCCAATGAGATCCTGACAAGAATACAACAGACAAATTCCTATTGGTGCTTGTTTTGGTGACAGCAACACTTGAGAAAGTGGAGATCACTTTTGATATGATTGGAATAGCATGTATGTCATTAGTTCTGGAAACGTGAAAATGGCAGCACAGTATTACTTGAACTTTTCAGCAGGAGCTACATGGGTTGAAACAATTGTGAACAGCTAAACAAAGCATAAACAGTGGAGATGTTAGAACCACATGAAACAGGGACAGAAATTTTCATAATTATCAAGTCATGCCCTTTCTTCACAGTGCACTAAGGTAATCCGATTACTGAGCAGTTTGAAGGTCAGTCACAAAATGAAAGGTCTCATCTAAGAGTTCAAGAGATGTAAGAGCACCTTAAAAGCGTTTGCTTGGGATGATGTACACCATTGTAGGACTCCACCATTTTTGGTGGAGTCCTGACCATTGAAAGCAGGCAGAGGACAGAAGCACTCCACAAGTGACCCATGCAACTTTACCATATGCCAGGATGGAGTGTCCTGTCCTGATACACAAAAACTGTGAATCTACTGGGCCCTGCATTTCTGCTTCTCATGCAAAGACAGATAATAGGAGAGTATGTGCACAATGGAAGTTGGTTGGCCACTTAGGTTACCAAGACAAGGCACTGAATTAGGGCGTGGGTGAAAAAGTATGTAAGTATTTGCACACCCCATAGGTCACATTTTATTATTTTCACTTTACTAACTGTAATTAGTGACATTACTAACATTATAGTGCAGTGCCCAACCCAAACCATCGCACGCACACAAACACGCACACACACACACACACACACACACACACACACACACACACACACACACACACACACACACACACACACACACACTCACACTTTCTCAATAATCATAGAGAAACACAAATACAGGGGGGTTGGTAACAAACAAATTGCCCTACTAGATAAGGGAAAGGGTTAAACTCAGTGTAGCTTTTTTTCAATGTAGCACTGTAACTCATGTAACCATGATGAAATAAAGGATAATGCACATTTCTATGGGCAGATTAAAGTCAGCATCCAGTGAATGTAAGATGTCAGGGACCAGTCCAGAAAATTCACCCTTTCAAATTCTTACAAACACAATTATACAAAATATCTCATCAGGGCATCATTGCCATTTTCAGTGTTACCCTGTTGAACAGTTTACTCCACAAGTTGATGTTTTGACAGTTGTGCCTACAGTTTGTATCTTCATGTTTACTCGGCTGGATTTGGAGCATGTGCTTGTGCTTGCATCGGCCTCTTCAGTAGCAACATGTTTGAAATCAGTGATGAATATGTTGATCCCAAGGGCATTCTGCAAGATGACACTATACTGCTTGTGGAGCTGGGGATAAAATGTATTAGTGGGAGAACCTGACATAACAAACTTTGTCCTGAAAATGTACAGTGCAGTGTACAGTAAAAATTATATTTGTAGGTTCTGGCTACACAGTATGCCACTTTGTTCTTTGTTCTTTTTTATTTGATGTACAAAATTGAGATGTTTTATGCAGAATGTATTATAAACAGACAATAAATTGAAATGGCAACTTGTTATACTTTGTGCTAATCTATCCTTCAGGGGGCAGGGACCTGGAATAGTCTGATGGAGGAGAGAGGAAAACGAGTCACTGCTCTAGTGCACTGCACAACATTACCAGGAATTTCTCTCTTAAGTCTTATGTCGCTGTAGAGTGACATGGATGAGGTCCAGCTACTTCTGGGGAGAAACGGTGACTTTCCTCATTGGAAGTTTTGTGACTCATGGAGATGTGGCCATGTGAATCAATACCAGACTCTGATGTTCGGAGTCCCTGAACTGGACACAGCTAAAGAAAGAACACACAAGGCAAATGGAAATTGGCTCCACGTGGAGCTCTCTCCAGGTAAGTAGTCTCAAAGTAGTCTTGTGGCATGATACCACAGTTCTTAAAGGTGTTTATTGGTGTTTCTGTTTTTCTGTTTCTGTTTTTCTTTTTTGCTGAGAAAAACAAAAACAAAACTTCGGAACTGTTCCCGTATGAATAATGATATAAATACTGTAAACAATCTGCTAGATGTAAAAGGAAAGGCAAGTTTATTTGTATAGCTCCATTCTTACTTACACAAGGCAATTCAAAGTGCTTTACAGAGGCCAGGAATATATATATAAACATTGGAAAATTAAAATAGAATTGATTAGAAAAGAAATTACAGACATTAAAATCAATAAAACATTTAAATTCAACCTAAAATCACTAAAACGAGCAGATAGCAAAGTGATTAAAATTGACACTATAAGAAAGCTGCAGTAAACAATGATGTTTTCAGCCCTGATTTAAATGACTTGACAGTTTGTGCGCACATCAGGTGTTCCACAGGTGAGAGCCACAGAAGTTAAATGCAGCTTTACCCTGCTTGGTTCTTACCCTGGGGACCTTGGATGAGTGAACCTGCCCCTGATGACCTCTGGAGTGTGGAGGCTTCATACCCAATGAGCAGCTTTGTCGAGCAGGTCAGGGCCAAAACCTCTCAGATGTTTACAGTTCTTGCAGGATTTTTGAAGCAGATAGGAAACGGGATTTGAATGGCACGATCACCTTCATCTCTGCACATGGAACTTCAGGAGGATGGGCAAAGTGGGACATAAATTTTGATAGCATCTCCTGCAATCTCCTGCAATCCACTGAGGCAAACATACAGTCTTTGATAATTTAATAATGCAATTCTATTTTTAGTAACTATATTTTTTCAAATACAAAACAAATTTCCATTTTGAGGTCAGTCTGGTGACTTTTAAGACTGTGTTATGATGAAACCATCAAAAGCTGGGATGCACACACACCTGCCTGGTAGTGTCGCCATTTTAATAACTTTGTCGCTATATTTGAGTGAGTATTCAGATCTTCTTTTCCAACAAAGTGACCGGGGACAAATTTAGAGAGTTTTTCCAGTCTTATAGGGGACTTTTGCAGACCGTCGTGAGAGCATTTCTCACTCTGAATCCTCTTAACAAATTATGGGCATTGCTGTGAGCCCCTTGTCAATCCTAAATCGCTGCAGGAGTACATAATTATAACTTCCCTCATTTTGTTCCTGCCCCTCTTTTTCTCCCGGTTTGTCCATTTTTGGAGTTATAGTCATCTTCCAACTAGAAGTCCAAGCAGTCTTTGATCGTTTTCCGGACATCAGTCTCACGTACCGCTGATGCCGGTGGGTGGTAGAGAAGCACATCAAATCGTCATCAAAATACCCCTCTTGCTTCTTCCAGCGACTAATCTTCCAGGATTTTTTCCAAGCTCGCCAGTTTTGATTGTCTTCCTCCTCCCCTTCCTCCTCCTTTTCATCTTCATCTCCATCTCCATCTCCATCCCCAGCTTTGTGAGCTACAGCCACCATCCATGACTCTTTCCAGGAGGAGAAGGAGGTGAAGAATTTCCGAAATCGCGGATGGAGTGTATCAGTGAGTTTATCGTTCGTTTGTGCTTCCTGTGCCTTGTTGTTATCGTTGTCCTCTGTTTTTACCATCATTATCTCCACTTCAGGGTGTATTTTGTCTATCTCCTCTTCCTCTCTATCATCTTCTACATCTACCTCTTCTGCCTCATTTTCCACTTCTTTGTCGCTTTCCTCATCTGTGATCTGAGTTATTTCTTGATCTTCCTCTTCCTCCTCCTCCTCCTCCTCCTCCTCCTCCTCCTCCTCCTCTTCCTCTTCCTCTTCCTCTTCCTCCTCCTCCTCTTCCTCTTTCTCTTCCTCTTCCTCTTCCTCCTCCTCCTCCTCCTCCTTCACTTCTTCATTGCATACCTCCCCTTTGTCAACATCTCCTATACTTGGTTTGGTTTCCTCTTTTTTTCCTTCGTCTTCATCCTTATCCCCAGGATCTACACTACCCTCTTCATCTAGTTCATTTTCCACCTCCTCGTCCTCCTCGTCCTCTTCGTCCTCCTCATCTGCCTCATCCCTTTGGTCTTTCCTTTGCTTTGAAAATTCTTCATCTACATCTTCATTCTCTTTAAACAGATCCACAGTTTCGTCTTTGTCCACTCCTTCATACTCTTCGTCCACTCTGTTCTCTTTTTCATATGCTTTGCTTTGCTCCTCTCCATTTTCACTTTCTATTCCCTTCTCCTCTTCTTCCTCATCAAAGATATCCTCTTCATGAATCTCCTCACCCCTTTCCCCAGGATTTGCACAATCCTCTTTTACTTTTTCATTTTTCACTCCCTTCTCCCATTGGTCCTCCTCATCAGCTTTATTCTCTTCCTCTTTCATTTCTATGGAAAAATCATCTTCTTCATCTACATCTTCATTCTCCTCTAACATATCTACACCTTTTATGTCTATTCCATCATTCTCTTTGTCCACTCTCTTCTCATTTTCACATGCTTTCCTTTGCTCCTTTTCATTTTCACTTTTTACTCCTATCTCCTCTTCTTCCTCATTTGACATGTCCTCTTCATCAGCCTCCTCATCCCCTTCCCAAAGATTTGCACAATCATCTCCATCTACTTCTTCATTTTTCACTCCCTTGTCCTCTTTGTCTTCCTCCTCGTAACCATTATTCTCTTTCTCTTTTATTTCAATGGAAATTTCATCCTCTTTTTTGGCATCTTCACCGACATCTTCATTTTTCACCTCCTCTTTGTTCTTTACTTCACAAGCTTGTTTGTGCTCCTTTCCAACTCCCCTTTCTACTCCTTTCTCCACTTGTTCCATCTCAAATGTATCCTCTTCATCAACATCCTCAGCCTCTTCCCCAGCACTTACAAAAACATCTTCATCCTCTTCTTCACTTTTCTCCCCCTCACTCCACTCATCAGCTTCATTCTCTTCCTCTGTCATTTCCTCATTCTCTTCCAACAGATCTACACTTTCCTTTTTCTCTTTTTCACATGTGTCGTTATGTTCTTTTTCATCTCCACTTTCCACTTCTTCCTCCTCCCAGTCGACTTCATCAACCTCTTTATCCCCAGGATTTACACAAGTGTCTATTTCATTTTTAAATACCTTGTCAACTTTGTTGTCATTTTCACCTGATTCTTGAGGCTCTCTATCCCTACTGAATGGTCCTTTCTCCTGCTGCTCTTCATCAAATGCTTTCTCTTCATCTACACTATCATCTTCCCCTGAAGCTGAAGCTCTCTCTTCATCCTCCTCTTGGTCAGGTTCTTTGTCTTCTTCTGTTTCATTTTCTGTCTCTTCTTCCCCACCTTTATTATTCTCCTCCTTCTCCTTCTCCCCCTCCTCCTCCTCCTCCTCCTCCTCCTCCTGCTTCTCCTCCTCTCGCTCCTCCTCTTTATCACATTTTTCATTTTTCTTCACTATTATTACATTTGTTTCATCTGCACTTTCTTCATCCTCCTCCTCCTCCTCCTCCTCCTCCTCCTCCTTTTCATCCATGTTGCCCTTTTCCAGTGTTTCCTCATCCTTGTCTTCTTGTTCATCTGCATTTGCCACATTTCTGTCCTTCTCCATTCTGTTTGCTGCCTGATCCTCCCACATGTGCACTTTGTATTTATCCAGATTACCCAACCCCTCATCCTCTTCCTCCTTCTCCTCATCTTCCTCTTTCTTCTCCTCATCCTCTTCTTCTTTCTCCTCATCATCTTCTTCCTCATCCTCATCCTCTTCTTCCTCATCCTCATCCTCTTCGTCCCTCTCCTCATCATCCTGTTCATCCTTTTCATCTACCTCATTGTCCTCAATTTCTTGGTCAGTTTTATTTTCATCATCTTCCTCCTCCTCCATCTCCACTTCATCTTCTTCATCATCCCTATTGTCCACTCCTTCATCTGCCTCCTCTTCTTTGGGGTTATCGATCACCATGTCGATTTCTCCCTCTGCCTCTGGGTAACCCAGTTTGAACTCCCCTGGTGGGTTCCATTGTTTAGGCATCTTCCAGGCCTCCATCCACTCCATGCTATCAATGATTTCATCGACCAACTGTGATGTAAGGAAGAAGTTTGTGGTTTTCCGCTTCCGAGTGAGCATTGTGCTGTGTTGATGATGGGACGTCAGTGAAGCTTTCCACCACCTGTAAGTACAGTTACAGAATTGTTACAATCAAATCATTTTAATGAATGATAAAAACAGAACATCTTGGCGTTCTTTTGTTTCAACATAACTCAGCTAATAATAGAATTCAAGCACAAATTTTCACTCTTTTTCCCACATTTTAATAACGTTACACTTAAACAGCAAACACTAAAACTGTCAAGGAGTTTTTGAAGGTAGGAGACCTACAGTTAACAAACAAAACTGTGTTTGTTGTACATTACACATACAATGTCATGTCATAGATTTCTGGATTTCTTAAGAACATTATTAAATGTGGGAAAACCTATGTGCATGTAACACAAAATTATAATGTATGTGCACAACTGATCATAAAAGAATAAAGGCTTTGTCGATAGATTGAGTTTTTCTGGATGTTCTGGTTTTCTGGATGTCACTAGCTTGAAGCATGAGAAGGATTACTTAAGACACATTTAGTCAATTCAAGTCAATCTGATTATGAGTAATAGTCGCAGTGTGCTTGCAAAACATTTGTACATGCAAAAGATTCTACAAAGCGGAGCTTTAGTCTTATGTCTGTGTTTGTGTGTATCTGAAACTTGTGGATTGTATGACTGTATGCAATGCAAAATTCTACTTCTCTAAAAACATTGCAAATAACTCCAATGACTGGAAAAACTACTGCTATTGCTACTTTCTCTATTATTACTGCATTTACTAAAATACCCCTAGCATTTACTAAAAGTACCCCTAGCATTTCCACAAAAAGGGGGCAGCTGTGGTCTGGTGGTTAAAGACCTGGCTTTGTAATCCAAAGTTAGTAGGTTCCCCCATGGCTCTACTGTTCTTGAGCATCTAACCCCCTTTGCTCCAATTTTAAAACAACATTATGAAGAACAAGAGTCTAACAACATGTTTACCAACTAGACTCATGATGTGAAGCGCTGGTGCTCCTTTTCTCTTATTTTTTTTAATCTGTCCTGTCCAGCATCTTAGACACAGTACAGTACTGAATGCCTTTATAGTTCCAAGCAGATTTTATTAATAGTCTTCACCTGTTTCATGGGGAAATAAGGTCTCTCTTGATATTATTGATTTTATAGATGTTGTCTGCAGCATTATAGGATTTGTTAGGGTTGATTGAACTGGACTGGACCAGGGGAGAAAAAGCAGATAGAAAAGGAAAGGGGGACAGTGACAACAAGAACAGCAGACAGTGACAGTGAGTATGATAACAGCAACATCCACACCACCACCACCACCACCACCACCAACAACAACAACAACAATAACAACAACAGAATGTTCAAATCTAAAACAGAAAAAACAACAGCAGGATCACAGCAATAGAGAGTGGAGAGACAGTGACAACGACAACAGATACTGACAACAAAAACAGTAATGACAACAGTGACAACAACAAAGTCAACAGCATCAATAACACCAAGAACAACATATGTTATGACAGCAAGGACACCAACTACAGTACAAATGACAGCAATGACCAGAGCTGACAATGACTTCAACAACAGCAACAGCCACAAAAGTATCATGATGAGTCAGCATAATATCAGATTGTTTGGGTTCATGCTAAAGGTCCCAGATCCAGTGGAGCCTGATTTAACACAACCACTTCCATCACACTCTTCCAGAAATGGATCCAGAGATGATTGTAGATCTCAGACCAAGGGTGCCATCAGGACAACATAGTTTGCAAAGAGCAAAGATGTGACCCTCTGATCACCAACATGACACCCTCCTCACCAAGAATGCGCCTGGACTGGACATCCTGCCCACAAGTATCACGAACAGGATGGGAACAAAACACAACTATGGCAGAGGTGCTCCACCCACTGGAAACAAATACGATTTACTGGCAAGCATCTCTACACAGCTCTCATTTTGGGTGTATAAGAATTGGATGGCCCTGTGGACTTGCACCCTCACCTTCCCACCCAACCATCCACAGAACATCCCTGTGGATCCCTGGTCGTACAACTTTTCCAGATCTACAAAGCACATCTGCACTGGGAGATTTTATTTCCAGGATCCCTCCAGGATACCAGTGAGAGTAAAGAGTGCGCTGTTCCAGGACCTACATGCCACCCACATTGTTCCTCTTCAATCTGAACTTCAGATTGATAAGGACCCTCTTCTCCAGCACCCTAGAATAAACTTTCCCCAGGAGGCAGGTTACTGTGATGCCCCTGTTATTAGTATACGCCACTTAGTCTCCTTTCTTAAAGAGAGGGACCACCAACCCGGTCTGCCACTCAAGGTGCCTTCCTCAAGAGCACTACAGCCAAACCTGTGACTTTTGGGTTTCAAATCCAGGTCTTTAACCACTAGACCACATCTACCCCCAGTGAATACTTGCTCTCCCCATGTGAGAACAAATATAAATTATCCTTCGAACAGCCTCTCATTTATGGGTGAAACACCAGATATGCAAATCCACTGTCTTGAGGCAACTGATTAAACTGATTAAAAAATTTTGTTGAAATACCATGGCATGTCGTGAAACAAAGAATAAACTATTAAAGCCAGTGTTGGATTCTCTTTGCTACAAGTCCTGCGAAACTGAGTCCTCAACCAGAAGTGCAAATAACCAGTCTGGGTTTTCCTTGTCTCCCAGGAGTTACAGTTTTTTTTCCCCAAAAAGCTGATTCAGATGCCTGTTCGAAAGGAATAACAGTCCTGCTTGTTTCAGGTGCAGACAGAGCACAGCCTTGTCACTGCTAGTGACAAGACTGTGCACTCATACCGTTGGAGGGTAGCAAACTGCCATTGTTCAGCCAGACCCGGACCTTGGACCTCATCACTGTAGCAAGATTTGACAATTTAGACAAATTTGAGGATCAGTGTACTTTAAGTCTACATGGGAATCAAAGCAAGTCATGTTAAACAGAAAACGGCTGATTGTTGCAGTAAAGGATGCATGAATAGCAGGTGCTCTGGTTTATTCTGGGACACTCAGTTACACACCTACCTAATCTGTTGCCAGTATTTCCAGCAGGAGTCCCAGTCCTTGTTAAGTTTTTCCTTTAATGAAGCGGCAGTGAGTATCCAGGAGTCTGTCCAACCAGGCTGGAATACATTGCTTATCCCTGTTATTACTGTTGTGTCAGGCATGGCGGAGCTGACAGTTAGTGTCTCATCATCTGTTGTGATTTTTGGTTGAAGTTCTTCCCTGGATAGTTTCCAAGAATCCTCCCAGTTTAAGGGCTCGTCCTGTTTGAATGAAATAATCAATTTTTAAAACAGAAATAAAATTAGGATAAATACTGTACATCTGTCCTCTGACCTCACACATGCCCATGTCAGAAATTTATCTGTTTGGGCTTACATATTTTTATCCACAGAAAATCAAAAATTAACAATTAAACAACAATTATCAAGGAAATGCTGATTGTCACCTGTTCTGTTAGCTGCTGCACTTTGTTCGATGCATTGCTGAAGTATTGTTGAAATTCAGGCCACGTACAATCCCACTTTGGTTTCTGCTGCCTGAAGGCAAAATTCATGATCTTCCAAGTACCAGCCCAGACAGGAAGCGAATACGGTTCTATTATAGGTTCGCGACCCAGTTTTCCTTCAAACAAAATCTCCCACTCGAAGGGTTTCTCCTCTGAGTATTCCAGCTGAGCCTTAGTCTTCACCTGGAAAAAAAATAACAATAAAAACTGTTAATTGGTTACTTTGTTGTTAGCTTTTCGTCTGTTTTCTCTCTTATCTCAATGTGTATATATTGGCTTGTACAGAATAGTCAACTTGTTGCACTGCTTCACAACTCCTGCAAATAGCCCACATGATTGTTTGCATCCCGGCAGCAGCAGACAAAGCTATCTTTTTTGAAGTGGTATTTCTGTTTAACAAAGGAGAGAGAATGAAAAAATACATTTTGCCTTCTTGATGTTTAGATATCTGGCTAGTTGGGGCAGTTCACCAAAAACTGCCCCACCCAGTCAGCTGTCCCTCCAGATTCTGGAAGCAATGAAGCCATGCAAGAGAATTATACAATATAATACAATATAATATAATACAATATTCCTTTATTCATCCCACAACAAGGAAATCTCCATTGTTACAGCAGCAAATACCAGTACATGTACAAATGTACAACGCCAATGAATGAATTATTGAATTCATGTGGTCCGCTAGGAAGAGAGCTGGGTATCTAACTGCCTAACAGCAGAAGAAAGGATGGACCTGGCATATCTCTCCTTATCCTGTTTCACACACACAAACTATTTACAAGTGGCATAAATGGTTAAGTGGCATGTGTGCACGCGACCTGGGATGTTCTGAACCAGCTTGTTTCAAACCGGTTCACAACCTTGTCTAAAAGTCAGTTCAGTTCATGCATGGACAGTTGCAGTGCAATAAATGGGTAAACATGTATGCATCATCTCTCAGCAGAAGCTTAATACAGTTGCCGATCATACGACTGAACTCTATTAGTAGCGAATATGACAGAAGCTAATGGCCAACAGCACAAGGTTACACTATCGCTAAAGATGATTAGTCCCCCACATTTGTTTTTTTCACTCACATATTCATATATGTTCATACAATGATAGAAGCTACCATGTAATGTTAACCTGCTCATAGATTTCAGCCCAAAAGTTTGGCCAAAATATACACAAAACCAAATTGGGTGTTGCTATTGAATAGAGTCTATGCTATTTCCAGTTCAAATGTGATAACAACTGGGTTTATAAGTATGAGTATTCATGTTTTACTGAGGTCATGCCAGAAACACTTAAGGATTTTCCCCATAGGGTGCCAGCAAAAATACCACAGTTCTGCCTATTCTTGTGCCCTCTGTCCTCTCTGTATATGCTCAGGCATGTCATGCTGCATACCGGGAGGAAGATAATCTTACTGGCTTTCATTCTGCAGCACAGGGTTGCCTGTGAGCTGATAGGCCGGAGCTAGGACCTCGGACGCATAGGGTTTTCACAAGGTTGGTCTTGTGTTTTCCCCAATGTAATTGGTTCTGGAGCTGGCATACTGCCTCCCACCCCACCCCCTTCATTAGGGGAGATAATGTAATTGGCTACACACTGGTGTGGCTAAAAGCCATCAGCTGGAGACAGGGAAGATTGAGGGTGCGGCTTTGAGCATCCAGTGATATAACTGGCTCTGGAGAAAATATAGAGCTACCCAGATGGTCAAAAAAGGTGACAATCAAAAGCTTAAAGCCTTGACACCAATTAAAATCCACACTTAAAAGGTTATGAACTTCTGAAATCCTTTAGACTTAGAGTTTCTTTTATTTATTTTATTTATGGCTCCCTCAGGGAGATTTTTGAACACTGAACTTTGAACCTTTGAACTCACTCTAGTTGCCAACTGGTCATGATGCCAAGCCTGTTAGCATTGACCAAAGTCTAAAATACTGGTCTTGACAAATTAAATTATACTGTATCGAATTGGATTGAATGTTCTGATAAAATATTCTCATAAACTTAAATCAAATCATTCAGTCATTTGAATGACAGATTGCCTCAGCTGTACAAACTCTCCTGAAATTATGACGTTATGGATTTTAACACAATATGAAATTGACTTTTGTTAATTTCATATTGTTTCATATCAGTACCTGTTTCCAGGAGGAACTCCATTTATTGATGGAAGGTAACCATTCAACCACTGATATGCAGTCACTTGGTCTGCACTTTGTGCTGTTCAGTTCTATGGTGGTGAATCCTAGAACTCTGGCATTTGCCTTTTTAATCTTCAGATAAAGGTACTTTGGTGGCTTCATGCTCATCCAGGAGTCTTTCCAGCATATCCGGAACACATCCACCTCAACTGTACGTTTAGGCCTGCGAAGTTTGGGTGAAGCTGCCCTCTTTGGGGGAGGTGGAGGGGGAGTTTCAATTTTGGGTTTGGGACGAGGCGGGACAACTTTAAATTTGATCTTTGGTTTGTTTTCTTCTTCAGCTTTGGCGCTTGTGGCCTTCTTGAAGTCTCCATTAGAAACAAGTGACCAGTGATAATTCCACTTCGAACCAGATCTGAAAAAGAAATAAAGCAATAAATTACATCAACAATTAATTACAATTTCTGTTGTGGCAGACATCAGCATCAGGCCTTTGGTATTTGATATTTTGAGGGTTTTTTTACTTGGCATAGTAACGCAAGTGGCATAATGCCACTTGCGTTACTACTGCGCTTTTGCCTACTGACCAAGCACCAACCCTCCTTGACATCACCCATTGGTTTGTGAAGGGTCATTTATGAAGCCAGGAGTTTGACTTTCATGGGGCTGCCATTCTTCATGCTGGAGCCAGGAGAAACCACAGGGCGCGGGTGGAGACAAGAGAGCAACGGATAGAACTTTTCACCTCCATCATTAACACACCTACTGATCCATATGATCTATACTAGCTATAGGAGAATAACCCAGCAGCATGAACAGGGTCTAGTCGTCTAATGAACGTTGCGTTTTAGCCTCTGTGAGGGTCCCTTGTCAACCAAATATCTTATTAATCATGGAAATAATCATTACTTGCTATTATTATTTGCAAATTGATCACCAGATCGCACACTGGCACAGGAAACTTTAGCTGCTGAAGCTAGTGTGAGTTGACCAGACATCCAAGGCCACCCTGTCCCCAGGTTACAACTGTCCCCAAAAATGTCCCTGATTTGAATGGGAGAGAAAACAAAGTTGTGCAGAGCACAGAGCAAGAGAGAGAGAGGCCGCGAGAGAGGTCTCCCGTCCCAGTACTGGGCAGCTTGCACACCAGACTCCTGGATCTCTGCAGTTTTAGCGCCAGCCCATAACCAGTTGGCCAGGTCTGAATGACCGTCATACAGAACCTGGCAAAAGCCATAGTTCTTGGCCAGGAGCTGTTTACCCTTCTGGCCAGGGGTGCCATCGGGCAAGTAGACAAAGTAATGTTGGCTCCTGGTGAGTGGTTTATGCAGGTGGATCTGAAGGATGCTTATTTTCCTGTGCCCATTGCAGTGCATCTCAAACAGTTTGCATTCCATTTTCTGTTCAGGGTGTTTCTCTTTGGGCTCGCTCTTTCCCAAGGGGTATTCACCAGATGTGGGCCCTCAGCCCCTGCATCCCTCCATGCAGCTGAAGGCTGAAGATGTCCATATCCGGATGATTGACTGGTGTGTGTGGAACTCTGGTGCCAAGCTGTTTGGGATACAAATTGGCTTCTTGTCTGGCCTTAGAATGAACACAAAAAAGATCGACCTGGTTCCTACCTGGGTGTGGAACTGGTCACCATCGCTGTGAGGGTCTGTGTATCATCTTGTCTTGTGAACAACATTCAGGAGTCCCTGGTTTCTTTCAGAATGGGCAGGGAGGTCCTCTATGTGCAGTTCCTGCTTCTGCAGCCTCTGCAAAGGTCTGTCAACGCCCTTCATGTAGATGCCAGATGGCACAGGCAGAGGAAGGTCAGAGTGAAGCAGCAGTGCCCTCTTAGTGCACTCTCTCTGGCCTCATGAAGGAGGTGGACATTTCTCTTTCAGCGAGTACCCATGGGCTCCAACCCCCCCACGCAAAGAGATTATGACAGTGGATGCCATACTGGGGGGGGGGGTCAGTATGGCAGAAGAGAACTGCACTGGGGCAGTGGTCTGCTTAGGACAGCACAAGTCACATAAATGTATTGGAACTGTGTAATATACACCTAGTGCTAAGACACTTCACGCCTCTCCTGAGGGGGAAGCATGTTCTGTTCTGTTCTGTGGTGGCCCTGGTGAACCATCAGTAGAGTTTGTGGTTATTTCACGAGTCCCTGGACATGGACAAGTCCCCTCCTGGCTGGTCTGAGAGCCATGAACCCACTGGGTGATTAGAATCCAGTTGCAGACATCCTCTCCCAGCACAAACCCCCACGAGGTGAGTGCCAGCTTCACCATCAGGTGGTGGATGTAATTTTGGGGTATTTCAAGTTGCCATATAATGAGTGACCTCTCTGGTTTTCAGATCTGGCATCCCGACCTAGGCCACCTTGCCTGTGGGTCCGGCCGCTGCAGGGCCTGACTCATGCCTCTTATAGTATGACATAAAATAGTATAATGACTCTGTTAAGGACACTATATTCAACGCCAAGGCACCATCTACAAGGGTGCAGTATGATAACAGGTGGTGGATGTTCTCTCAGTGGTACGCAGGCAGGCATGTGGATCCAACAGTGGACGTTCTCATTCTGCTCTGGAGGTGTTCGTCGCTGTCATCTCAAGCTAGCACATTCAGTTTGACAGAGTTGCCCCTGGTGCTGGAGGCGTTGTGCCAGGATGGCATTCCTCTTCACAATGGTCTTGGTGAAGTGTGTGGGAGAACTCAATGCTCTCTTCAGTGAGCGATATGCTGATATGGAACCCAGATGGTTCTTGGGTTAAATTGTGGCCGAATGTGGTGTTCCCTCCAAAGGTGCTGAACGATCAGCCAATCAAGCTTACCTGTTTCAACCTACCATTGGGGAAAAATGCATCCCATAATCATATGCACCTGGTGCTCATTCTACCCCCCAAAGGAGGGCTGTAGGCCCAGTTGGGCAACACCCCTTCCACTCCTCCCTTCAAGGATTTGCTGTATGTGGTGAGTCCAGTGTGCCAGATGGGCTCTATTCATTCTGCACAGGAAGTGCTGAAGATACCGGTTCACAGGCCAGCTGAGGTTGACTGTGATAGGCATGCCCAGGACCTTGGTGTTGCTGACCACAGCCACATTATTGTTGAGAGGTGGAGCATGTTTGGCTGTTTCTTCCTCAAGTTGATGATTACCCCTTTAGTTTTGTCCATATTAAGGATCAGTTTGTTGACAACCAGTCTTGCTGCTCAACCTCCTCTCTGTACGCCAGGTTGCTGTCATCCCTGAAGAGGCCCACCACTGTTGTGTCATCTGCAAACTTCACTTCAGCCCTGGAGATAGAGTCATGTCATGAACGACAGGGGAATCAGAGCATCTGTGCTGAGGGTGATGACACAGGAAGAATTATGTCCAACCTGCACTAGCTCCAGTCTTTTGATGAGGATTCATCTACCCGATGCTGTGGAACTATTAGATGCTGAAATGAAGTCTAAGAACAGCATTCATAAGAATTTCTCCTTAAGGTGTGCAAAGCTCAGGTAGAGAGGAGGAGAGGAGGAGGGGAGATGGTCTCCTCAGTGGCACAGTTTGACCAGTAGGCACACTGGAAGGGGGAACTGAAGGGGGACTTCTTCATAATGGAAGCAAGGTTTTTAGGTACTAGGATGATCGTGGCATTCTTGAAGCATAATGGAACTTTGGCTTGATCCAGTAGACAGTTAAAAATGGTCTTTTTCATGATACAAAAAAGCACAAATCTGCACATCATTATGAAATTGCCCACTCAACTCATACCTAGATAGGATGCTGCACCTGCTAGGTCATTCGGTCATCAAGCGGAAACAATCCAAAACCTGAACCTAGAAACACCCCATACCTCTAGAAGATTCCACAGAAGAACAACACTGATTGCTGATTGTTACGTTCCACCTGGTGAATAACCAGTTGATGGCATTACCAAAACACACACAGTGTGTTTCACTGTTCACTGTATGTCTAGTGCACGCTACTCAATTTTAGCCTGATTTTTGACTGCTTTTTTCATCACAGCAAATAGCAAGCATAGGTAGGCTCAATTCCTGAGCATCTGGAAATAACAGAAGATGTATAGGGTGACAGTAACCTACGACCAACGTTTTTGCTTATGTTTTCAAATCTCCATGTTGCCCTGATGAAAAAACTGGAATTTTTTTTGGCAATGCTATTCTTGACATTGACCAACAGATGAATCAGTATGGTGAAAAAAGAGAGCGCGAGATATGTAACAGCAGCTTTCAGAGGCAGTGGTCAATGAAATAAGGCCATATAGACCATTTTCTTTACCAGTTAAATTGATTGAGAAATCATATGATATTCAAACATATATTTGTCATTTAATGCAATTTGCTGTGCAACTCCTAAATTCCACTGGATGCATGTGCATTGTGGAACAGTTTTATAAGTTTGCTCTGTGTAGAGCACGTCTATAATGCTGTCACTTCCGATGTGAATCCTAGGTAAGCCATATCAAGTCCTTGGAATACTTCCACATGCTTAGAGCACCCTGGGGATCACATGGCATGACCATATGATCCTGCTCAGGCCTCAATCTCAAAGTACCAACTACACTAATTTAGACATGTAATAAGAAGCAGCAACAGGAAGACATTTTTTAAAAACTTTTTTATGTTGTGAATTTTTACTATTTTTGCTCTTATCATGTTTTTATTCATTGTTCATGTCTTGTTATGGCTTGTTTGTTGTGAAGCACTTTGAATTTTATTTCTGTGAAAGGGGCTGTCTATATAAATATATTCATCAAATTACTTTTTTGTACTATGCCTCCATGCATTAGTCTATAGAAAGAAGATCAAAAACAAAACATCAAAACATCACTTGGCAGACAAAGTCAAATTTCCAAGCAATAAGTAAATTCATTTATCACAGATCATCTGATAAATTTAAGTATGACACAAAAGTAATAGGAGTTAACACTAACAAAATTGAATAAATAAATAAATCGATCTACGAAAGCTTTGTATGTATAAAAACGTGTGCAAACTCAATGTCACCGGCAAAAAATGTGCAAGCCGAGCGGTGCGCACTGTGGACTGTTTGAAGTAAAGAAAACAGCACGTGCTGGCCATTTAGCACCTTGGCCTTAATGCATATGCAATAGGGGGTGTGTGAGCAAAATACTGGGAGGAGAAAATGCAGATTAGAGATACTAGCACACTCGAAATGATTTATCAAACCTGGAAATAATTGCTGTGATTATGATTACAGCTAAATATAATACACAATAAAAATATAATACTTCTGCACCTGTTCCTAATGCTGTTCTGAAGGCTTTTCATGGTTCTGTTTGAACATTTGGGAAACCTCTGCATACTTGTGCACTCTAGTTTACTTGCTTGTCACTGTGTCCATCAACTGTCATCCCCTGTCTGGTTTCCTGACTGCTCTCCGATCTTTATCTGTCCACTAGTCTGTACATGTTCTGCTCCTGTCCTCTCTCCTAATCTCTGCACATTTATCTACCACTGACCTGTATGATCCCTCCGTCTGCTAACCTGTTAGGTTCCTGGTCTGTCCATCTGTCTGTTACCATGCTCATTCACACGTTCATCTTCTACCCATCCATCCTGTTAGCTTCTGTTCCCCTTACTCACCTGCCTGTCTGCTCTATACTGCTCTGTCCTATCACCCACAATTCACATTTGTGGTCTGTCGGTACATTACCTGCCTCAACTGAATACTTTGCTATACACCAATAAAGAATTTCTCTTATGTGATCAATGGCTCTCATGTTGCATTTTAGGTCCTGAACTATCAATACCTGACAAATAACACAAACCGCTAGTGTTTTATGTTATAACTTATAGTTATAATATAATTTATAATCTCAGCTCTTGTATTATGTTTTCAAAGGTCTTCTGAATCTCCTTCACCGACAGAGACAACCTGTTTTGGTCTTGAAGTAGATTGATCAAATCTTTACACAAAAGTCGAATACATGAATAACATAATTAAACAACACACACCAGCATCTGTTCATCTCCCCCATGTCTCCCAATGACTCCACAGTTTTAACTGTGATAGGGAGGGCCTTAGGATTCAGCCAGTTATATTTAGGTAAGTTCATGGTCAAAGGATTCAAACAATGACCCACAGTGAGATATGTGCTGTGGTGTACTGTTTTCTGTTATTGGCCCTCTTCACAACACCTGGGAGTCACATGGGCGGTCAAGGGAGGGTGCAATGGAAAGAGGAGAGTCTCCCATTCAAGGAAGCATGTAAACCACTTTCACTTCCAGCCCTCCTTCCGTGGTATGCCCTAGCCAGAAAAATGTTGTAGTCAGCATGTTGAAGGTATTCTAGCAAGGGGAAGGGACAGGGACAGTAGCAATGGGTACACAATACAGGATGGAATAAAACCCAGATAGCTCATGGGATGCCCCATCACCATTCTGGTGATGGGGCAGTAAAGCAATATTTTCAAGCAACCATTAATAGATGGTAAGATTATTTTGCGTTACACTAAAGACTTTTACATGACAATTTCGATTGAGACAGCATCACGTAATCTCACAGTTTGAGGGAACTTTTCTCCTTCCATTCAGCCTCCTGTTTGCACTGGTCTGCAACTGTCTCAGCTCTCTTCTCCCACCGGTCTCTTAGACTCCCATTGCTGAAAGATCTCTGCTCCGTCTTTTTTGAAAACATTCTGTTTTGTAAAGGTCAAATACAAACAAATAAATAAGGACATGAGACACATTGATTTGTCCCTTACTGTATGTGTTGCATTCAAGAACTGCTAAAGAATCCGTTGATACACCTGATACATGCAGTTGCTGGATGGTATTCTCCACGAAAGTTCAATCCGTGCCTGTTAAAATGCCAAGTTTATAGAATGTAGAAAATTGGATTGAATAGATAAGTAGTGAATTGTTACGTCAAGCATCTAAAGGCATATAAAAACTAGATAGGTGAATCATGTCATGTGACCGATAACCCATGCAATTCATTTGAAAAACAAATGTAAGATTTGAAAAGAGAAAATTAAAAACTATTGAGCAATGAAGTAATATGGATGCACAAGTATCCACTGATGACCGAGGATGTGGCTGTGTTCAGAATTACCATTGACATACAAACTTGTTTTAAATAGAAGTCAGTACATACCTGTGATTATTTACATCACATACATACATACACATCAACAGCCCTAACTGCACATCGCTGAAAGGTAGAGGTCGACGCAGACAACCACCCTCTATGAGCCTGGTTCTGCCCAAGGGTTTCTGACCTTGGGCACCAACGTCTGAGGTCCATTAGGACCGTTTTTCTTCACCACCATTGCTCTCAGCTTGCTCATGGATGGGAACTATGGGCTCTATTCTTGTGCGTTCGAGATGTTGCTTTAAATACAGTGGAATTGAAGTGAATTTAACTGAAAAGACCACCATGCTCACAGTGAATCTGGAATTGGAGGGAATTATTAACAGATCCACATACCAGTGTATGTTGGCACAAAACTTTCAGGCAGCTAGAAAGCGGAAAACAAAGACAAAGTTCATCTTTCAGCATTGCATTACCACAAAGCTGGCTTCACCAGATTGAAAATCTGTGGATAATTTGAAGAGGGCTGTGCGCAGGAGATGCCCTCACAACTGCCATGCTGACAGATTACAGATTGCAGACATTTACAAGAAGATTGTAATAAAATTGAGATGTTCTCAAGTATCAAGGGTCTGCACATTTATGCATTTATTTTCATATTTTTAGCTCCAATGCACTAAAATATTTCTGTTTCTTTTTCCAACTGGGTTGTACAGGCTATAGGTCACATTAAAGGCAAAAAATAAATCTGAAATGCTCTATCTTGGTCTTATCCTTTTACATCACAAAAACCTGGCATTTTAACAGTTGTGTGTAGACATTCTATATCCACTGTAGAATAACAGAAACACAGGCTGACACATGGTCAAAGTGGTAAATATAACCAATTCACTTCAAATTCTGACTGAATTAAATGGAGGCCAATTCTCAATTCAGAGTTCCTGCTTTTCCGATATTCTACACAGATATAGTTCTGGACAAAGACATGAAATACTGAGTATACATAAGCAGAAATTACATTAATCTTCTACAATGCAGTACGAGACAGACTAACAGGGTTGCCCAATATTCATCATGGGCAATATATCAGTAAAAACTACTCTTTGACTTCCATCAGCAACTGATGTTAATGTCTTACAGTGTATTTGTTTGTTGTTATTTGCACAAGTGACAGCATCAAAACAGCTTCAAACAGCCTATTAAAACCCCCTAAACATATTCGAAACATTAGAGGCAATTTGGGGTTCAGCATCTCCCCGCCCTCCAATGTTCTTCAGACTGCTGGTCTTTTTGTGGACCACTATGACCACTAATCCACAGAAAAATTGAAATATAATCTCCCACCCTATGAGCTGGAAACAGAGATGCAATCATCTGTTTAGAGGGGCATTGGCTCTGTATTATTCCAACAGGATTTTTGAGCCAAAAATCTTTTAGACTTGACAAAGAAAAATATTAAGATAATGATATGATAATAATTCAAACCAGTGGTGCAATGTAATTAGCACAAATAATAAAGTACAGACAAAATATTTTTGCATTTACGGTGTGTTTTGCAAGGTTGTTAAACCCCAAGCCAGTCAAATGACTAATCAGTTTATTTTCGGTCCAAGTAAACATTTGTGCCCTTCCACCCCCCACCCACCCTCCTTTGAAGAGGTCCAAAGATACAGTAGTTACAATGTGTCAATGTTTGGTTGTCACCATAACAACAATAACAAAATGTATTCAATTTGTCAAACTGAATATGTGCTCTATGTGAAGAAATTAGAATGATGTGACACGGTGCTGACAAAAAGGGCATGAACAGACAACCTGAAAACAACACACTGAGTCCTGGCTGCAGCCGGCCCAGAGGCATAAAGAGGTAAGCAAAGGGAAATTCCTGTTTCAACTCCTGTTTCAGAATTCTGTGCATATTAGCCATAGACGTGTCTGCCCACCTGACATGGCATGAGACGGCACTGAAAAATGCATCCTCCCCTAAATATGTATCTGACACTACAACAACAATAGCTTTTGTTTTTGGGATTGCAGCTGTTTTGTTCAGGAGAAAAAAAAAGCTCAGGTGATAAACGTCTATGGTCCTAATCTGATCTGTTTCCTATTAACTTTTCCAAATAGAACAAGCAGAGGAAAAACTACAACAAAGACAGATGTGAATACTTGCAGCGTACTGGCAAGGCTGTATTTATGAAAATATTACAAAGGTGATGCACAGACCAGTCTGTGAAGCCCTATCTATCACCTCTCTACTTGTTCACAAATTGTCATGCAACCCATGTGATTCCAAAGGCTGCAATTTTCATTGTCAAATTGACTTTCTTCTTTCCCCAAAACTTACACAACAAAAACGGGTTTCGACCACACTGTAGACTATGGCTGTACTAAGTAACAAACAGAGAAATAACATAACAGGGGTTTTGATTTGATAGTTCTTCACTAGTATTGCGGTTTTCAATGCTACCAGCGCTGTCAGCTGTCGCACACATTCAAATAAATCAGTCCACAGAATCTGACTTACCTGATGTTTTTCTGTCACTCTAACGCTGACTGTTTGTCTATCTACATTCCCTGCTTTAACCACTGACAGTATACTGTGTATAAGATCTAATGCTAATCTTCACAGTATTTACAAAGTAAGCTGTTCTCCCTGACTGTTGCAGTTTGTCTGTTGTTACTCTATTTCTGTGTTAAACTGTTAGCTCACAATTCGTCTGTCCAGTATATGTAGTCTCTGGTGAGCTAGCCCCCCTCCCCTTTGCTATTTTTACATTTCACGAAGAAAGGTCCAGAGCTGCAATTCTAAATTTAGAGTTGGGGAGAGACAAACATGAGCAAACCTGCCTCTGGTCTAGAGATACAGACAAGTGATTTGAATGGCTTGAACATACACACAATAGATGAAAACTGTATGATGTCTTAGGGAGGTTCCCTGAGGGAAATTCAGACTTCATCAGAGTAGACAGATTTTAAATTCACATCCCTCTTCTTCATGATAATCACACTATACTATGACTGAGTCTATATGATCATTTTGTGTTTAACCAATGCCGCAAGAATCATCTTAATGAATCTCATCTATGTTAATCAAAAGTAAGTGAGTACATCGGTTCTCTTGCAGTGGTACTCTTTTCCACAGCATGTACTATTCAGCTTTGTTGCAGTGGGGAAAGTGTCATATGGGCATATATTTAAGTGGATTGTCTCTTGGGGTCTGATGGGGTCTGATAATGGTGGGCCACTTGGACCAAAGCTTCTTGTTTGTGACCAGAAAATCTGGCAGTGTGTTTAAGTGGGGGTGACAGGTAGTGCAGGGTAGATGATGGAATAAAACTCGGGTGGCTGGCATGTAGCTAAGTAAACCCAGATGGCTCTATAAATACTTGCAGGCCCTTGGCAACGACTTTCTTCAAGAAAAGATGATACAAAGGCAATATCCAGACCAGTCAGAAAAGCCCCATCTAGTTTTGATCACCTGTCTGAGCTTGTTCATTGTCCAAATCTATCTTTCTATCTATCTATCTATCTATCTATCTATCTATCTATCTATCTATCTATCTATCTATCTATCTATCTATCTATCTATCTATCTATCTATCTATCTATCTATCTATCTATCTATCTATCTATCTATCTATCTATCTATCTATCTATCTATCTATCTATCTATCTATCTATCTATCTATCTATCTATCTATCTATCTATCTATCTATCTATGTCTCCATCTGTTTCATGGAAAAAGTGTCCTTGATTCATTATACAGTTGCTATCTGTAACATAACTGGATTGGTGGATTGACTTGGACTGGACCTGGGGACAGTGAGCAGACAGAGGAAAGAGAAACAGTGATAACAACAATGGCAAAATCATGAGCAACAGGTGTATAGAAAATACCATGAAACAAAAAGAACATATCATGAAGGGAGTACTCTGCAAACAGCATGGAAGCTATGGTAGAGCCTGCCCCTGGTCCAGTGATGCGCAGTCAGGAGGGGCAGGGGAGGCAGAGCCTCACCTGTCATCATGGAAAAAATAAAATATATCATAAAAAATAAACAAAATGGTTATATTTATCAAATGGTTTTAGCTGTGAACAAATTTCCCATTCTACTGAATGGGAATGAATGGGCCTGTATCCAGTTCTTATTATACATCCATGCATGAACCCCACCGCACGTCACAGCTCTGGTACAACCTCCCACACGTAGCTTCTGGTTTAACAACATATATCAGCGATGTTATTTTGCTTTGTCAAAACGTTAATTCATCATTGATTAGGGATGTTGCAGGGGTCTCCAGCTCACATAGGATGAAAAGCGGGGGGATAAACCCTGGACAGGTCACCAGTCCAACACAGGGCACACATACGATTCACTCACATTCACACACCTATGGACAGCTTAGAGTCTCCAGTTGTCTTTACTGCATCTTTTTGGACTGTGTAAGGAAACTGACACAACACAGGAAGAACAGACAACAGCCCTGACAGCTGCACAATCATGTGGCCCACTTTAATTTAGGACCTATGTGTTCACACTTTGACAAGGCAGAATAAAAGTTTAAGATGTCTCAAATTTGAGATATCTGGAATCATGTAATTTCAGAATATCTATGAACAATTATAGATATCTTTAAATGGAATTATGACTTGTTATAATTTAATTGTGGATAGCTGAAACCTAATTGTAGTTAACTGGAATGACCTGTAAAGACACCTGAATCACAAAGACATTTTTAATTTAACTAGTTAAAATAGAATTAGATGTCTTTGATTGGACAGAAAAAGTAAATGTGTTGTTTTTGTTTTTTTCTGGAGGTTGTATTGAGACTATTAACTGGAAAAGAGCTTGACTTCTTGTTGAACCTTCTTTAAAACTAAACCTGAAAATAATTGTCACTTTTATTTTTATCTATTTTTTTAATATGCAACTTTTGGACAGACTTGGATTCTCCTTTTTTTTGATGACACTAATTCTGTTTATTCCTTTACTTGTAAAGGCATTATGGAAATCATTATAAGGCACTTGAGTTTGTCATTCATTTTGTGATTTTGCATGGTACTAACCATGCACACATTTACACTATGCTAATCTATCTCTTAGGACAACTTTTATTGAGATTTCAATATTTGTTTCTTCAACAAAGTTAAAAATGTATCACGTATCGCACGGTCTATGACGTGGCTGGTGGGCGTGTCGTGCAGTGGGCGTGTCTGTACCTACTGCGCGTCCGCAGATGGATGCGCCGGCGTGTAGCTAGTTGGCAGTGACTGCGCTGCAGGCAGTCAAACATGGCTGCGCCCACGGAGCCCTGCCGCCGTGCTCGCGCAGGGTTTGCTCGGGATCCGCGGACAGCGAGGCGGTGGTGGTGCCTGGCGGTGCTCCTCCTGTCCGCGGCGTCGCTCCCGACGGTCGACGCCTTGTTGGAGGGCCTGTACTGCGGCACCGAGGTCTGTTACAATGTGCTCGGCGTCACCCGCGAGGCCTCCAAGGCGGAGATCGCCCGTGCTTACCGGCAGCTGGCCCGCCGGTACCACCCTGACCGCTTCAGGCCCGGAGACCCGGGCTCCGAGGGGGAGACCGCCGAGTCCTACCACAAGAAGTTCCTGCTCATTGCGACCGCGTACGAGACGCTAAAGGCCAGTTCAAGTATCTGTCAAAGTCTCAATGAGTCCACTGTTTACAAAGCATGGAGTGTGTTCACAGGAGCTACGATTGTTGTCTTATGGGACGAGTCATGAACTATGGGCAATTACTAGAATTAACCAGCACTGACGATACTGACCCGCATTGCTACAGTGACACGTCACTTATTCTTTGAAGGGACTTTAAGGGGTTTCGTTTGTGAAGCCATATTTCACTCATAACTTGTAACTTTACCACTTGCCTTGCAGTACACATGCAGTGGTAGTCGAACTGTTGATGTTTCTGGGTTGGTATATTAGCCTCCCTATTCCTCAACTGAATAACTTGAAAGTATAAATGTTCTTTCATAGAGCATGCCTACTTTGCACCTTACCCACGCATCTGTTCATTGTAACAGAAAAGGACACATCATTCTCCCTTTGGGAGGTTTCCAGAGGGAAATTTCAGTTCAGGGTTCACAATTGATTCATAACATGTAGGACGGTGCCTATTGATTATTGTGTAAATGTAGTAATTCTCGCAATTATTTCATCATTAATCGAGTATGCAGATACGAAAATGTAAATAGCATAGGAGAATAGAAATGTCTTTGTCTAGTTGGCCTTTTTGATGCCATCACTTTTTCGAGGAAAATTATAGAAGAACCACAGTTAGACTGGTTCTTGTCAGTGTGTGTCTTGATAAGCGATTGTATTTAATAAACATCAAGTTACACTGCTTTATATTCTGTTTCCTCCATTTATGGGGACAGGTTATGCTGCTGTACATAAGTGATGAGCATTTGTTTGAAACACAAACGGGGCATGTTGTATATTGTGAGAAGAAAAATAAGTCGATTCAAGATAATATGCCTTGATGGTTTTCTGTTATCGAATTATTCCTATTGTAATTAATTTCCACCCAAATTGTTAAAGGTGAACTTGGGACATCACTGCACCCAGTGATGAAGCATTTCCGTAG
This sequence comes from Karalla daura, assembly GCA_029224185.1. Lineage (NCBI taxonomy): Eukaryota > Metazoa > Chordata > Actinopteri > Chaetodontiformes > Leiognathidae > Karalla > Karalla daura. The sequence goes on from CM055201.1 coordinate 3,644,182, forward strand.
TTTGTACAATTCAGTATAAACAGAGATGTAACCTTAAGCAGAGAAATTATAGTGTGAATCCTAAATATAGTATATTTGTTACTAAAGGCTTTGAAACAAGTGCATGTTTCACATTTTCTGGTCTTTAATCAAATGGTAATGTATACCTGTCTCTCTAAAATGACCTTATTGTGCATGTGTAGGATGAGGACACTCGGCGGGACTATGACTATATGCTCGACCATCCTGAAGAGTACTATCAGCACTACTATGCCTACTATCGCCGACAGCTCACTCCTAAGGTGGATGTCAGGATTGTCATCCTTGTCACCATATGTGCCATCTCCATCTTTCAGGTAAGACTGAAGCTCCAGCAGGTTCATAAACTATAAAAAGAGTTCTGAATATGTCCATCTTGGGATTTCTAGAACCATCATGTGTGGGACCGTGTTCACTCAGAAACTTTCACAGAGTTGGCCCCAGGCTTGTGACCCAACAAATGCTTCATTAGGATTTAATGAATAATTCTGTTGACATTGTGTCTTCATGAAAGCTGAGTAAGACGAGGTGTATGATTGGACAGATGTATGTTTGGATGAGGAAGTCAGATCAAAGTCCATAGTGTCATTCTGCTCCGTTGTTCTCCTATAACTCTTAAAACTTCTTTTCATCACCCAATACAGTAGATGATTGCTGTGTTAGTCCCTCTGACACTGGCCGTGTTTTGTTTGTTCCTGGGACATTGTGTAGAACTCTTGACACCCTCAGCATAGACGATAACGAAAGGAAGTATGTCGGGCTCATGATTCAAAACTCCAAAAGTACAACTTAATGTAGAGGTTCCATTTTATGAAAGTGCTAATGGTGCTTTCCCAAAATACAAGAATGTAACTAAGCCTTGTAGGACATTAAGGAATGCATACATACATAATATACATCACGGACAGGAAAGTTAGTTCAAACACCACTACAATATATCATATCACTCCAGAACCATGTGTTCCTACATTGAGTCCTTAGTAATGAGGCAAATTATTCACTCCTTCTGAAACAGCCCATTCTTGATAAAAGGGCTTTACCCAGTAAAGAAGTTATTTGCATTGAACCCCGTAAAACCACAAAATTTAAAATCGTCCATCCTAAACTGCAAAGCCCTAAATAAACACAGTTTATGCTCATAGAGCTCAGTTCTGTAACCTTACTCTGGAAGCAGTCTTGTGGTTCCTGAAGCTTCCAAAAGAAGATTTGTTGTCAGTCTTCAGCTACCAAGGTCTGCAGGGAAGACACTCCACTGAGTTTTATCACTGGGCTTAAAACTTTCTATGCCGATCTATGCCGACCTTCACAAAGTTATGCTGCTACCAGCTGAGACTGTTGGCGAGGAGGGCTTCTATTATTTTTGCCTTTGAAGGCCTTAATTGTGATGGTGATGATTCTACTGAGAGCCAATGAATGAACTTATTGTCGAGGCCAGGAAGCAAATGATCGTTGGTTGATTTTTGGTTGTTTCATTTAGAGTTCTAGCATCCTCAGAAAGGCAGGTGCACACTCATTGGCGCAATCCTATTTTCTCCCTGTCTCTACAAAGTACTACAGCTGGCACAGCAGTTACAATGAGGCCATCAACTACCTGGTGACGGTCCCCAAGTACAGAATCCAGGCCGCGGAGATCGCCAAACAGCAGGGCCTCCTCAACCGCACCAAAGAGAAGGGCAAAAATCGCCGCTCCAAAGAGGAAATCCGAGAGCATGAAGAGGAGGTGATCCGAGACATCATCAAAAACAAGATTGACATTAAAGGGGGCTACCAGAAGCCCAACCTCTCAGACATCCTGTTATGTCAGATAGTGCTCTTCCCCTACTACCTGACCATCTATGTTGCCTGGTACGCCTCCTGGGTTTACCACTTCACCATCTGCAGGGAGGAGTATGGCACCAAGGAAAAACTCTACATCATCAGGTCAGGTGTGATGCAGATCCTTGCAACTTGACATGTTTCTTATCTCAGCATACTCTCAGACATGTCATCTGACGAGTTCAATTTTGTGTTGTCATTCTCAGAAGGTACATGAAGATGTCACAGTCACAGTTTGACAGCCTGGATGAAAGCAGCATACAGTCCTTCCTGGATAAACAACTGTGGATTAAAGAAAACTTTGAGGTCTGTCAACCGCCTCAGGCGTTTCTTTTTTTTCTGTACTTTCTTCCTCCTTTTGACTTCCTGAAGGCTTTATGAAAGGTTGTCTTCACTTTTTCCAGTCATCAAATTATTGATGATATTATTATCAGCAGTGTGACTCTGGGTCACAGTACCAGCACTGCTGCAGTGCGCTGGACAGTGGTTCAGTTACTGCAATTCACAAGAAGCTTCTACAAAACATTGTTTTACTTATCTCCCCTGAGATGGCACGTTGCACAGTAGTTTTCATAACCACTGCATTAATATTGCACTCCTCCTTCTTCTTCTTCTTTTTCTTCTTCTTGTTCCTCTTACTCTTACTCCAACTCGTACTTCTCATGCGTAAAAAAATGACCCTGCACAAAGGTCCTGTCCCATGACAGACTGGCTCAGCTGCAACAACAGGTCAATAGTCCAGATGGGGGTGCGGTGCAAGCTCTTAAAGTTAAAACGTCACAGAAAATCAACCATATGTGGTACAGATTTGCAACATTCGCCAAAATGTAGCCCCGATACGGAGGAAACCTTTTTACATTTAAACTTGTTGCAAATGATGAAATCCTTTTTTTTTTTTTTTTTTCAAAAACTGAAACACTTTCTTCACCTGTCTCCTCCTCCTCCTCCCACAATTTTTGCTCAGTTGACACCAAACTTGGTACAGAGCATCTTCAGACTCTTCTTCACAAACAGTCCACACAGATTTTTGGTTTATTGAAAAATTGACTTTACACTCTAGAGCCGCTGTGTGCCGGGTGACCGACCGCTTCAGTCGGTTTGTGAAGTTTGATGTTCCCACCTGCCAGTTAGCTCAGTGAGGTAGAGGCAGAAGCTGCTGGTGTTGAAGGTTGTGCGTTCAAGCCTCAGCCTCTGCAGTACATCTCTAGGATCTTCTCTCTTCTCTAGGATTTTATGTTTGTTATGCTGTTTATGCATTTATCACGAAGATGTTTCGTGTGTTCTGTAGGTGTACAGGAAGGAACAAGAGGAGGAAATGAAGGCAAAGATGGCGACCGACCCGAGGATGAAAAGGTACCGCCGCTGGATGAGGAACGAGGGACCTGGTCGACTGACGTTCATCGACGACTGAAAAACCACGTGCTCCATCCGTGACGTACACTCCTGCCTCAGTGCCAACATAAATGGGCAACACACGCTGTCTCGTGTTCCTGTGCAAAGAATATACAAAGCCTGTTTCAGTCAAGCCTCGGACAGGGGATGGCAAAGCGAAATAAACTGTGAGCTGGGACTTCAGATTTTTGAGTAATTTTTTTACCTCGTGCTTTTTTTTTTTTTTTTTCCAATCTCTTTAAATTGTATTTAAGGATGATCACTATGATCATTTTCTTCATTTTGTTTTTTCTCTTTGGGCAACAGATTCATGAATTTGATGACACTGTTTTTCTTTTCTTTTCTTTTGTTTTTTTATGAAATGGCCTTCTTCCCCTCCTCTGTCTGTCAGCCTGAGGCTTCTGCCCGTTTTGGCTGGAGTTGCTCCTCAGCCTTTGCGAGGGCATATAAGGCAGGGGTGTCTTATCTTTCTACATAACCTCAGTGCAGTGACCACTGTAAAGCACATTGAGTTTGCCTTGTGCATGAAATGTGCTCTATAAATAAAGATTGATTGATTGATTGATTCAGTTCGGTCAGTACAGTCGACGGTATGTCCTTGGAGCTTTTGACCCATTCATTTTCAATGCTTTTACAAAAAATAAATCTGAGAAACCGGAGAGTATGTTTTAATCCCATTGGCATTTGATGAAGTTGTTGCTTTCTTCAGCAGAATCACCATCAACCTGAACATGGACTCTGTCCAACCATGACGTGTTGAAATCAGCTAAGAGCTGAGACCTGCTGTGCCCACAGTGTAGCGCTGTCATAGGTTTGAAAGCAAGACCCATCCAAGTTCAGAGCCGTCTGGTTTATATGTTGTACCGTGTCAAGTGGAAAACTAGAGATCAAGTTACTGTTGAGTTAGAAGTAAGTGATGAGTGATCTTGTCTGAGTGATCTTGGATTTTCTGCCTTTGCTAAATTGCAGTTCAGGCTTTTCTGTCATTCAAAAAGCAAGGGGAAAGAAGTGTGTAAATTACTGTCATATACTGTGCATGTATAATTGGCACCTACAACTGCAAGTATGTAAAATATAGATGAATATAGTTGAGTTAGAGTTATTCAAGTAATGTCCAGTTTTCCCTACGCCGGAAAACAACAATACCAACAACCAAAAATATGTGAAAAATGTAAAGCACTGTTGCTCTTTCTTAACTGTGCGAGAAATTCACTGTGACATGCAGGTATCAGATGCATGGTTTAGGGCGGCAGATATTATGGTAAGTTTAACAGGCCGTATCGATTGGAATCCAAGAGCCTGTTTCATAGATAAAGTCAGGAGTTGCCAGAGCGTTTATTAACAGACCTTCATGAACATGGCTTGAATTTGTCTTAGCCAATTATGGAGTCAGGGTAAAGTTAACAAACCTCGATGGTGTCCCTTACCTCCATCACTCCTGGCTTCCCCCAGCAATCTTTCCTACCAAACACCCTCACTGTTGGAGACTCCACCACAGGAAAAATCTGGTTCTCCAACACCACCACCTGTTGTTTTCCTGGAGCCACAGCCCAGTAGTCTTTGGCAAATTCCCTGGGTCTCCCCGCAGTTTTGTCCATCAGCTCCAGCGGTGTACTGGATGCAGAGATTATACATACAGATTGTATTTTTGGTGTTTAATGGAACAGAAGTGCCTTCATTCAGGAATAGAGAAATCCCCCCACCCCTTGACTCCGACTGACTTAGGCTCCCTACTGATGAGGCAGAGATCATTGAAAGTAGTCTTTAGTCAGAGAGAAAATATCCAGATATATTATTATCTTGAAAGTAATATTTTATTCATAATATGGTTCAGTTTTGAGAAGTAGACATGCTAGAATGCTAGTAGACTACTAGACATGCTGGTAGACCAATTATTTTATTGTTTCACCTAACTGATCTCCAAGAGCAGGTGAGATTACAAGGAACCCCGCAGCAGTGATTGTGAGACCTGTAAACTGTCCATAGTAGAAGACAACAGCTTTAGGAATTTGATGAGAACACTTGACCCAAGTCACCAAATTCCATTATTAAGTCTTTAATGGGAAACCACCATCTCTTCATCAAGACTGTTGCGTAAGAGTCAGAAAGACACTGAGCAGGGTGGACGATGTTGTGCTTACAACTGATGTGGAGATCAAGAGCCACAAAAGCATATTTAACTCTCAGGCCACATCGTCAATGACAACTGGCGAATGCTGACAAACATGCTTGAAACGTGCCCTGAAACACACGGCAGACGATATTTGTTTGCATGTAATGAGAATCGTGGAAGAGTAGGGCACAATAGTTGACAATTGCACCAACATGGTTGCTGCTGTGCACGAAGCAGTTTGGGCACACTACGCTTGTTGTTTGGTGTTGAAACAATTTCAAGACTCACCCTGACTTATTAGCGATTCAGCAGAAAAGCAGTGCCATTGCTGTTCTGTTTTTTCCTAACACTAAAGCTGCTGACAAGCTCAAAGACATTCAGTAGCAGTGGACGTTCCTCCAAAAAATGTTTTTCAAGCAGTTAAGACTAGGTGAAATTTATCTTCTGCATGTGAGAGAGATTGTTCAGGCAAAAACAGGCAGTCATCACAGCCCTCCGTCTCCTTGGAAAGAGCTCACTTTACTGTCATTGGTTTCTCCACCAATGCACTAACATCATTTGAGGAGGCAACAAGGGAGATGACAACTGTAAAACACATTTGAGTTTCAAAGGTGATTCTCCTGGTGTCACGCAGCCAGCAACCCATCCTCTCACCTGTCCTCTCTGCTCTCCTTCCATTCAAAGTCTCTCCTAATCTCCCTTGTCTGCCTCTCCAGTTTGTTTGCCCCTGTTCAGCTTCCCCAGTTTTCTCCAGTTTGGTCTCCCCAATTCATGTTCTCCTGTTTGGCTTCCACAGTCAGCTTTCCACTATTGCTCTCACCAGTTAGCGTTCTTCTGTTGGTCTTTTCCTTTCCTCTTCTATCCCTAACCTCATCATTTTTGTTCCCACAATAAACCCCTTCATACTGTGATTCTCAGGTGCACTCTAGCACCTCCCTGTCACAGATTGTGACAGAGCAGTTATTGAGTCAAGGCAATGTGAGATAAATGTGAAGAATGTGAACATGATACTACACCTGAGTGAATTCCTATAATTAAAATGTATTTTCTGCACAGTAGGATAATGCCCAGAGAGGAGTCCTTGGAAATATTTATTTGATCTTTTAACTGACTTTGGGGTTGCTAAATTATTCAGACTGTGTATATACAGTATTTTCTCGAATAAAGCCAGAAAAGTGCATTGTTTTATTTTCGTATTGTATGTCCCGAACACACATTCTCCTTGGAAAAAAAAAATTATTTTAAATGTTTTACAATATTTATTGTAGAGTGAGAATTTTGTACCATTTGTTGAGGTGCAATAAAGGGAAAAATATATTGTTGTATGCATGTAAATTGCAGTATGATGCCTGCCAGGGGGCCAGTCATGTGTGTGGTTGCTATTGCCCGCTTTTGCTCAGGCCCGTTCTGTTTTCCAGGTTTTTTTACTAGTGGTGGTGGGCATCAGGGTGCTGCTATTGACATGCAGGAGGATCAGTCAAAATCCCGGAGATATGGGATGTTTGCGATCAAGGACTAAACCACTGAACACCAAGAAGAGCCACCCTTGTTCTGTTGCTAGCCCCATATATTTAGACTGATAAAGGAGTCTGTATGCACGTGTGACATTTGTTTCCATTCATGAATCCAAATTAACTCCAAGAAATGCAATGTGAAAGTGGAGATCCTCAATGAGGTTGATAAAAGAAAAATAATTTTGTTTAGCGGGTATATTTAGCTTGAGCATCACTACTGCCAACAAGGTGGAGGAATGGCAGCAGGTGGCCCACACTGGCACTGGCAAGGCAAGACAAGTTTATTTGTATAGCACCGTTCTTAGACAAGGGAATTCACAGTGCTTTACAGAGACAAGGAGTAGAAACAATAGAAACATCTAAAACAGCAGATTGCAAAGTAGAAGTGAATTTGACACTACAGGAAAGCTGCAGTAAACAATAATGTATTCGGCCCTGATTTAAATGAGTTGACGGCACCCCTCAGGTGTTCAGGGAGTTTGTTCCACAGGTGAGGACCATAGAAGCTACGTGCAGCTTCGCCCTGCTTGGTTCTGACCGTGGGGTCACTGAGTAGACCTGTCCCTGAGGACTCCAGGGGTCTGGATGCTTCATACCCAACCGGCAGCTTTGACATGTATTTTGGCCCAAGACCATTCAGTGACTTGTTGACCAATAACAGGATTTTAAACTGGATCCTTTGACACACACTTAAGGACCAGTGTGATATGGTCTATTTCCTCACTCTTTCTCAGGACTCTAGCAGCAGCGAGCTTCTGGATGAGCAGCTGCTTAATTGTCCTTTTTACTGAAACCTATAAGGACACCATTACAATAATCTAGCCTACTAAGAATAAATGCATGTACAAGTTTTTCCATGTCTTGTTTAGACAGAAATCCTTTAATTCAGGCAATGCTTTTTTAGATGACAATAGACTAATTTAGTCTTTCTGTGGCTGTTGAAATTCAGGTCTGAATCTATACCAAGGTTTCTAGCTTGGTCGGCTGTTTTTTCATGTTATTGAGTGTTGGCAAGTTGGCCACTGACCTCAAGTCCATGATCGACATCGTCTGTCGTCCCCCATCGTCTGGCTCCATAAGTGAAAAACCAATGTTTAAAAATTCAATTATTGCATTGACTCCAGTTGTTCACATGAGAGTGAAATGCAAAATGCTATGAAAGATTCAGTTTTTGTATATATAATCCAAACATCATCTACCATGGCTCAAAAATGTGGTATTTTGTATGAACAATTTTGAAAAATAATTGAAAATGAATATATATTTAGCAAAAATTTGCAAGTATATGTTTAAAATATCTCACAGTCAAATGCATGCATGTCATTTTCGGCAAATCAAAAATCTCTGTGGGTCACATGTCTAGGACAGTCTGAAATTGATCTGTACCAAGTCTGGGTTTGATTGAGGAAACAATAGAGGAGATAGGTTTAATAAGTTTTATAGTTTCTAAATAAATGAAAATAATATAAAAAGCAGAGCACTAACTGACAAAACTGGAGACTAAGAAAAACATTCGACTACACTCTAAACCAAGATAATAAGAATGACTTCTTGAAATAAGATTATTTTTGATTGATTTAAAATGACAACATAAAGTGACCACCTACTTTGTATACATTGCCCCCATCTAGTGGTGAAATCGCATATGGCATTCAAACAAATATTGCACTCTAGCACCTCCCTGTGTCAAACACGCAATACAACTGCGGTAGCTGGTGTATGAAAAAACTTCTCTGGCTGATCTTCTTCGTCAGCTCTCCGCTACCTCGCAGTAAAAATGCGTTGGTGCCATTGGTCCCTTGCCAGCAGCTGTAGTTTCAAGATGGCGGACTGTATGGCGCTGCCCTGCCAGTTTACCCGTCACGTGTAAATAAACCCTAACCCTAACCCATAATTCACGGAGGTCTTAATATACCAATGATACATAAATGCTGACACTGACTTTGGGAAATGAGAAACAAAAAATACTGTACATTGTTCCTTTAAAATATGTAATAATTTTTTTGGTCTTTGGTCTTAGTTTTGGGTCTTGGTAAGAGTGAATAGTAATAGTAAAGTCTATTTCTGCCCTGCAAATTAACACCATACGAAGGTATATACACGAGTATGGTAAAACAGCTTGTTCTTATATAGTGCTTTCTTAGTCTTCATGACCACTCGAAGAACTTTACAGACTGCATCACAAGTCAAATTCACCCTTACTCATTCACTGGTGGCAGAGGCTACCCTGGGGTTCACACACACACTTCAACGTGCTACACTACACGAGCTGGGATTGAACCACCGCCCATCCAATCCACAGACGACCGCGCTATCCTGAGCCACAGTCGAAGCCAGAAACTGACTGTGACTGTGGACAACAATGCTGTTTCTGCTGCAAAAGCAATGTGTAAAGAGATCATTTCAAGATATGGCATCTTAGGGAAGAAATAATTGCGACAATGGCACACACCCACGCACACACACACGCACGCACACTGTCTCACTGGGAGGGGGGGGTTCATGGAAAGTCCTAGAAGGCAAATATCTTGAAATCAAGTATTGCCTTCTCAGTAATGTGTAAAGAGACACTAGTGGCAGAAGGAGATTATATCCAAATCAATTTATTTTTATGATTAAGATGATCTAACGCATGCAGGTATGCACGCATTCTGAGTGTCCATCCACACTACACATTTAGACAAATTTGATGAAATTCATTCCATTCATTCACATCTGTGTAGCATAAATAATCTTTCAGTTTGAACTGTACATGGACATTGATTCAGCTCTTGGGACCTCTGAGACAGGCCCTACAGTCACACAGTATACAGATATGTTACAGTCAGCACAAGCAAGATCCAATCGAAGAGAAACCTGCTCTGATCATACGAGTACAAAGGATAGCTGTACACTACATGACAAGTTTACATGGTTTTAGTTTACAGTTCACTCATGCTTTTTGTAAGGCTTCTGAACAATCATGACGCTGACTACTGTTCCTCCTCCCATCCATGTGTGAATCGGCCAAGCATCAGAGGGAACACTCCAGCAGCTTTAAGGCTGCTATTTTCTGCCTGAGCTCCACAGTAGTTAGTTTTTGTTGTTAATGACAGCACTGCTGTCGAGTCCATGTTAAAACAATAAAAACAGTCCTCTGAGATGAAAAATCACTGAAAGAACTAGATTTAGCAGACAAAAGAAAACACTAAATGTTAGTTATACATTTTGAATTTGAAGCATCTGATCTATACACGTTACGAAACAGAACCCTTTAAAATTAAAGTTTCATCCTGAAATAATAGGTTACAGTTCAATTAAAGGTGGCTGCGTGGCAGTAGTGAGGAGAATCGCTGCCTAACAGTTTCACACAAGATGCATGCCAGTTCTGAATTCCCTGTCTGATACAATACACACGAGTATATGTATACGTGTAGTGTAAGAATATCTTGTCCCTGTATGTTTTAAGTAATAGATCATGGTCAAGTTGCTGATTCAGGGGCTGTTTCCATCATATAATAAGGCACAGCCAGCCCTGCTCAGATCATTTAGTGGAAACGCTGCCCATCCATGACTTACCTACATTTTGTTTAGTATCTGCAGATCTTGAAAAACAGCTAGAGCTATATTTATAGGTAAGAAACTTCAGACGCCGTGTTCCATTTCCATCAGTTTATTAAGAAATGAAATTGGATGAACTTACTATGGTGTAGGCCGTGTCAATATTTTTTCGGGTTTTCGGGTTATTGGAAGACACAACCGTGTGCAAACGGCCAGAACACAGAACAAACAGCCTGCACACCCTGAGAAGAAACTAGAATCTAACAAGGGTATACTTCATTAGAATCACTGACCGCACCTTTGAGTAAACCTGTCGACGAGAAAAACAGCAGGTACTCGATGTGCTAAATCATACGACGGCTTGAAAAATAACAGTGGAAGAAGAAAAAAAAAAAAAAAAAGCTGATAGAAAAATTAAAACGAGACCAGCCTTACTTTCAACTTTGATCTACAAAACAAACTTGTTTTTTTGCCGGGACAGCTGACGTCGCGCGTGTGGAGGTGTTTGACGTTTCCGAGCTTGTTAACTGGTTGACTTGGCTCAGCCACGGCGGCCCGAGGCGGGCCCGCGCTCGCCGGCCGCGCGGCCAGTGCGTGGCGGAGGCGTGCAGCGAGGGTGCCGCGACGGAGCTTCGCCCGAGGAGGTTTTACCTGGGGGTCCCAGGTAGCAGAGTCCACGGCGGCGGTCCTCAGACCACCCACTTCAAGCAAACCAAGGTAAAAGTGAATCGATTCAAGCCAACACAGGCACCTCCCGCTGCTCTTCCCCGCCACTGCTGCTGCTGCTGCTGCTGTTTAATGATTACAATCGGCTACCTAATGAACTTTCTACCTCTCAGAGGTAAGACGGGGGGGGGTGGGGAGGGGTGGGGGGGGGGGGGACTCAGTTGCTGACAGCGGCCTCGCTGTCGGCTGCCGCCGCAGGGATGCGCGGCATCTTCTTGACTGGACTGGGGATGTGCTGCAGGGAAAACAAAACGGGGGGGTTAAAATTATGAACGACGGTTGTAGTCGAGATCTCCAACACTGACTCGGAGACTGCAGCTTGCCAAAAAAAAACGCTGAATACGTCTCGGAAACATCCTGATAAAACATCCGAAAAGTCTGTCTACTTGCTTTCAAAAGCATCACGGGAAAATCATAAAAGTTTAAGATCTCAGGAAATGGATTTTCAGTCTTCCATCAATCCCCAATGTCTTCCGTCATTTAGAACAGACGTTTAGAAAAATGAAATGTATCCGTGGGTACCTCGGTGGCGGTGCTCGAGTGAACAAGCTCTGGCTCCACCGGCAGGTCATTGTGCAGAGGTCGTCGGGCATACTCTCTGCGGTATTTGTCATCTACTCGCGTCATGTACCATGTTCCTGGGAACAGGTCCTCCACGGAGCCTTGAGGGATGTAGCTGGCTGTATGGGGAGTCCGGGAAAACATGAGAATGCGTGAAACTCAGATCAACTCAAATCAATCTCCACTTTGGTCTTCCAGCTGTGTTAGTGCTGCCGTCGGCCAGCTCATATCAGAGCAGGACAGGAGAGCCGTACCTAAGTGGTGGGTCTCTTCTCTCAGCTTCATGATTTCAGAGAAAGCGGCCGGCAAAACCTTCTTCCTTGAGTCAAGCCTGGCCTTCAGGTCACTCAGGCTGCACACCAGTTTGTCCAGGGCAGATCCTAAAGCACAGAAGCAGAGAGGTTGAGGAGCACACTGGCTTCGTCTCTGCAGTCTAGCCAATCGTTCTAATGTCATCCGGTTCACACAGCGTAGGTGACCGGGGACCTGCTTACCAGGTGTGTGGTCCTGTGTGACTCTGAGGGAATAGAGGGTAGCAGCGAAACCTGAACCGTAGGAGAAGACACCAATCCGCTGTCCTGCGATCTGTGAGGGTGTGTTTCTGCAGAACAGAGGCAAAGATTAACTCACGACTATACCATTGTCTCAGAAATCCATGCGTAAAACGTAATTCTCCCATTGCGTTGAAATACAATGAGCTAGGTGATTGAATTAGAATTCTTCAAAAGGACACACTGTGATAGTCTGTCTCCTGAGCAGATAGCTGCAGCAGATGATTGAGTTAAGGGTGACATACTGTGCAATGAGTGATGACAGGCAGCCATAGACGGAGGGGGTATACATGTTCCCGTTCTGGTTGGAGATCAGCAGCGAGGCTTTGGTCTTCACTTCATACAGATCCGAACTGGCCTTCATGAAAGCCTTCTCCACATCCCGGTCAAAGTAGGTCTCCTCCAACTGAATATCTCTGACAAACCAAGAAGAAAAGCAAACAGTATAACGCAACGTTGACTTGAGCTCATTTGTAGAGAAAACACACACAGACTTGTTAATGATCAGCATGGCCGTGTTTTCAATGTACCTGAAAGCATCCAGCCCTGTGAAAGGTCCCGTCTCAGTGTCGGGGTTAGGGTGGCTCAGAAAGTCATTGAGCATCAGTCTAGCAAACGACTTCTGCACCAGTTTACAGTATGGAGAGTGGAACACCAGGTAACCAAAGTCATCCAGGTGGAAGCGCTTCTCTAAACCATCTGTGAAGGGAGGGGGGGGGGGGGGGGGGGGGACAGTTCTTGACTCGCTTTAGACCCAAATGGTGTCGCAGGGTTCTGCACTTCGACAGCCGTGCATTTCAAAATGTAGCAGTCGTCACGTCGGATAAAAGGTTCATCTCGATAAACTGCTTTCTGATCAGTGAACTGAGGCCAACGCCACAGCATGCAGGTCCTAAACCCTCTTAACTAATTAGGCTGTTCGCCATCCTGTGGCTCCACTACTACGACTCCCCTCAGCAATGCAGAGCGAGTTCACAGCTACTCTGAACCAGACTTTTTCAGCCGTCAAGCACGGCCACTTGAACCCACCTCTTTGCCACTGTGCCTGGATCTTGTTACGATACACAGAGTAACAGCGGTCCAGGGCGCTCAGGTAGCACTGAATGGACAGCTTGCCGTCCACCATAGGATACTCCGACACCAGGTCTGGTTTGTAGAAGTCGTACGCATGCTGCATGTGAGTTCCACGTAGGCCTGCCCCAGAGCAAAAGGAATTGTCAGCTGTGAAGCATTTATGCGCCGTCAAAGAAAAATATGTGTCTATGGAGATTCACAGTCAACGATGTTAACCAGTCTTGCGAGACTGCAACCTCTCGGACCGCTTCCAGTAGTCCTGGCTTCACTGACCTCTCTCAAAGGCCAGGGGAGCGTTAGGCCCGACCAGCATGGCCACTGCACCAGCCCCCCCTGTGGGCCGAGCACTTCCTGTAGCGTAGACCGCTATATCCCCTGCGACCACCAAGGCATAGCGTCCTGCAGGGGGGTGACATGAGAGGTGAGGCGTTAATATCAACATTGCACAGTACGATGGGACGCTTCTTTGAGCCTTCACGCCGAACCGCCACGTGGACCCAGGTGTGGACTGCGGTCTTTCCTGGAGTGATGAGACAGGTTACTTGCATTTCTACCTTATGCTTTCAGAACCAAAGCAAGGGCATTTTTACCCCGATTTTAACCCGATTCACAACCAGCGGAGTCCGCACCAGGATCAGTCAGCTGGTTTACTAGACTGTGGTAATCTAGCTGTGTGGCCCGAGCTTCAGCGACAAAGCATGAAACTGAACACCGAAAACTTTTAACACGTTGACTTCTGAGTACTTAACGTGTAAAGTGTTACGAAAGGTGAATCGGCTGTTCTGCTCAATATCTCAGCTAACAGCAAGTCAAAAACAGGGTTAGATGACAGTTCTCTGATGGGAAGGTTGCCAGGGACCCTGCATAGTGTCCCCCAAGAAAAAATAAGCTTTTGAATAGCTATTTGTACCAAGTAAGTCTACTGCATTTTTTAAAAAAAGGTCGATTTTTTTGGTTTCTTTAAATAATCAATCCTTCGAATTGGTCCATAGCAGATAGCAATGCCCAAATTTCCCATAGAGATGAAAGAGGGGGGATAAATAAACGTTTTTACTTTTAAAGTGCCGATGAGGTAACTGCTTCCATCTTTCCCAAATTTATTGTGAGAGCAGGCAAAAGACACACCGCTCAGTGAATATCAAGTATGCTAAAAATAAGAAAAATAGATAAATATAGCAGCCGCAAGCCAAGAAATCTTTGCACAAGGAACACCAGCCCCTGCTGGATCTGAACACATCACTTTGACTCTTGAGAAACAGCGATAGACCGTGACATCTGTCCGTTTCTTAGTGGATGAGGTTAAATAGACTTCATTTGACGAACGTAGAGAGGAAAACACGACAAGAAACGGACATGAGTGGACACAGACTTCTTTTTGAACTTACCATCCCAGGAGCTGGACTCCACCCAGTTGACGGCGTTGAAGAGCGCCGCCGTTCCACCGTAGCAGGCGTTTGTGGTGTCCACGCCCTCCACGTCTGTGTTGCCGGAGTCCTCAAACAGCTGCATGAGGATGGTCTTGACGGACTTTGACTTGTCAATGATGGTCTCAGTGCCCACCTCCAGCCGGCCCACGCTGTCGTAGGACAGGCCATTCCTCTCCATGAGCCTCTGGACCACCGTCAGGCACAGGGAGTTGATGTCCTCACAATCTGAGCAGAAGCCCATGCGAGCCTGTCCCAGGCCCACGGTGTATTTGCCGGCCGGCACGCCGTCAAACTGCTCCAGCTCCGTTTGGTCCACGTACTGCGAGGGGAAGTACACCTCCATGGCAATTATGCCCACATCCTTTGGCCATGGTCCCAGGCAATTAATTGGAGCGGATCCAGGCATCCTGAAAGGTTGAGACCAGGTTTAACGATCGCGTTCAGCAGTCTCTTCATCTGATGAATGTTGAGGGATGCGAGTGCGATGAACTTTGGCTTTGCCCCCAGACCCATCCACCCACCCACTACACCACCCCACCCCCCACACACAGACACACTCAATGCAAGGACACTTTCAAGAAAATAACGGTAGTGCACCTACTGCACTCCTCGGGACTGCACGAAGAATATTTCGCAGTACTTACCATAACCACACTATCACAATCTATGAATAACTCCAGAAGCGTACAGGTTTAACTTTTCCAACTGACAGCTAGTAAGCAAGAGTCCAATAAATAAAGCCGGGACACATGTGATACGAGACAACGTTTGCTAACAGTGTCAGCGTATACAACAACTTCTACTGTCAGCTACATGGATAAAACCATAGCTTAACTTAACCCTCAATGACCAAGGACGTGTCATTACGATTAGATCGATGCATCAAATCTACTGCAGCTGTTCGTTCTCACCTGTTTGCTTTACGTAGCGGATGACTAACACATGAAACATCGGTCCTATTGCGCTAGCTTTCGAAAAGCAGTATGACACTCAAATCAAACATTTCAGATTACAGAGGACAACTTTCGTCAGCTAGTACGTGGTCGTTATAGGCTTGTGTCTGACAGGCACGGTCCGGCGAATGACAGAGACGAGCAGAATTGGGTGAAAGTGCAGCGGGATTTCCTGGGAACTTAAGTCGTTTATGTCCGGTGACGAAGGCTCACACAATGACAGACTAACGACTAAGGCGTAAGGAGCACCACGGGGATGAGAGCAAATTGTCCAAACTATGTTACACCTAAATATAGTTGTTCGAAAAACACAACATTTGGCGGATCACGACAGAATGACAACACGGGTTAGGTCAGCGAAAGCCGTATTCCTACCCGGACCAAATATTTGACGGACCCACTCGAATAGTTCTCTCAACCTTTCGATTAAATCAACGGCGAATCTGTTTCTGGCTATCGAGGGGGAAAAACGAGGCTCTCACCTGTACAAGACGTTAACTCCTCCAAAGGTGACTCAAAACTATTCCAAAACTTGCAGGAATCCCTCTGGCTGCATGTCCAGGGCGAATGTATTTATATCTGACGACGACATGAGCAGCGTACAGCCTTCACCGTAGTACCTGGCCTCTCGTCCAATCAGACCTCGCAGGCAACATGCGGCGCAACCAAATCCACCACCGGAGGGCCAATCGGAGAGCAGGATTCACAACACGCGCCGGGGCCGTCGCGACGGCCCAATGGGGTCACTTGTACGATGTCTGGTGAGGCGGAGGAAGCCAATCAGGGAGTGAGAAGCAGCCCTGGTGCGGGTTCCGCCGCAGGAAGAGACGCTCGAATTAAAGGTCAGCGTGTCCATAGTAACAAACACTCACCGAGGCTGGTCCACGAACCGTACGTCCCTTCGCGAACCGGGGTGCTGGTGTGACGTGGCAGGGGCCCGAGTCGCTGTGATTCAGTTTTATGTGCAAATGAAGTACCCGCTGAGAGAGCGAGACAGAGAGATGGAGAGTTAGAGGTGGATGGATCGATACTGATGTGAATGGAAACTGGATAGGTGTTTCTTGAATAGAAAATTCCTGCGCAGATATTTTGACAGTGCCACTGGAATGTGCTGCTATATTTTCCAAATGCTTAAAACAAGGACGTAAAATAACTGCTTCAACAAGTCTCTTGTTGAAATGTTGATTTAAAAAAAAAATCTTTCAATTGTATATGTACAAATTATATCCCTCTCTCTCTCACTCTGTGTGTGTTTGTGTGTGCTACTACAGAGACATAAAACCTAAAAATTACTAACTGTTAAATCATTACAACTGGAGAAACACAGGCTTCTAATTAACTGACTTCAACTTTAATTTAAGTTCAAAGAAAGGTTATGAAGACCAGGCAAATGTGCCTGTGACTTTGGATGTAGACAGAGGGGTCAGTCTATGGGTCAGTTGAAGTTTGAATTGTCAGTTTGATTTGTGTGACTCACTCAGCTTTTTGGAGCACATTGTCCGACAGAGCACAGATTTTCTATAAAAGTGTAAAACATTACGTGCCTACTGTGTAAGCTATGGCTCAGAGCAATGTGAAATAGAAATATTTAATTGAATTTTCAATCGATTATACACGCAGCAGTTGGCACTCTAACAGAGGCAAAAAGGAAAAACCGTAGTGTCTTTCAGGTGGGATTGATTAAACCCACAGAGACCTAAATCTCCATAAATTAAGCTTCTACATTCAAGTATGGCTACATAGATAAATGTTGTTTGAGAGTGAAAAGTGCTTTTTTAACTCCACTCTTCCGTTTCATTTTAATGGGAAAAATGGACCAGTTTGGTGTGAAAAAAATTGTGTGATCAATGAAAAATGTTAGTCTTCTTAGTAAAAGAGTTACTGGAGATAAGAGAGATAAGATGGACCATGTGTCAGTCACAACCGAAGTGATGTAAAAGTAACCCAGTGGTCCTGGACCCAAGAGGCAGTCAGCCTGTACGTGTGTGTGTGTGTGTGTGTGTGTGTGTGTGTGTGTGTGTGTGTGTGAGAGTGTGTGTGTGGATGCTGTCTTGGTTACCAACCAACTTATTAACATGTTTAAAACAACATGAACAAAATGAATACTTTTAAAAGTTTAAATCAAGTTTCTACATCAAAATATGGTTATGCAGCTAATTGTTTTTTGAGAGTGAAAAATGTTTTTCTCTTTTTGTTTTGCTCTTCCTATTCATCCCTATGGGAAAAACCTCAGTGAGTCACGAGGGAAACACTTAGCTAGACGTTTGCTGCTATCAGGGAGAAGCACACTGCCATGGAGGTGAAAGCCTCCGAAATACATTGATGTTATTTGGTGGTTTTACTGTGAATATTGAAGCCAATGTTATGAGTTGAAGCCTCCAAGTTCAAGTTTGATGGCACGACACAGCATACACATTGCATCTTATGGAGAGATGGATACACGTAGGGATCAGCTGAAGGCTCATAATTTGAAATGTATGAAAGAGCGTACATTTCTGAACAGAAATGGAGAATATCACATTCTTACTGTGTAAGCTGTGGTGGGAAACAGCATGGGAAGTGAAATATTTGTTGTTTTGGTAGTTGCACTCGAAAGGAGGCAAAAAAATAAATGTGAATATCACTGCTGTCTGCATTGTGTTGTGTTGAAGAAGGATTCATACTCTCTTCTATGAGAAAACAGACTTTGTTTTCTCATAGAGGAGCCTGAACACGCACTGGTTGGTCATGGTCAAGCACTGCAATCACTCCCCACAGTTCGTGAGCACGATCATCCCAGGCAACATAAATATATACTTAAAGAAAGATCATGTACCTGTGTAACAATGGAAAACCCATTGGTTAGTAGCATTTTATTCTAACATGGAGTGTGGGGACCTGGACAACATCATTACCATGCCACTACCTATGCCAATGACCAAATGCTCACCTTGCCCCACCATCAATGGTTAACTGCCTCTTTAAAATAAAGACCTGGATGTTATCAAATCTACTAAAGCTTAGTGGTGATAGAGCAGGGGAGAGCAGGGCTCCTGGTTGTTGCTCCCGGAACTCTACTCACCGGGGTCGGTGACCTTCTCCTGGCTGTCGACGGCTGTGCCATCTCCCCATCCTCTGACGTCCACAACATGGGAGTGCTTCTCAACTCCACCCTCTCCTTCCAGCAACTCAGTCACCAAATTTGCCTCCTTCCATCTTAAAAACATTGCTTGGTTGTGACCAACATTCCCTGAGTCACTGGCAAAAAAGCCCATTCACGCTTTCATCTCCTTCCGGTTAGATTACTGCAGTGATGTCCTGTTCGAGGTTTCCTCACTTGTACTAGTCCTCAGGAGTCCTTCTTCTCACCTCTAAGTCCCTCCATATTCTGGCCCCCCAGTACCTATTTGACCCCCCCATCCGTGACTCTGCACTCTGCTGAATCTGGCCTGCTTTCCATTCCCCACTCCCACCTCCACTCCTTTGGGGATCAGGTATTCCACTGCACCCATCTTCTGCGACTCTCCCACCCAACATATGCAATGCCCCGTCTCTAGTCATGATGGATGATTTCACAATAAATGACCTGAAGTTGCTGAAACAATAGTAGAAGCAGCTGAACCAACTGACTCAGAGCACTGCTCCGATGCAAGGTCACACTCCATCACACAATTCTTAACATGGTCAGCAGACATTGATTTGTCACCAATGTCACCATCCTGGGCATTTTGTGCACAACTGTGATGAGGAGAGGGTTTATACTCACTCACAATCTCTTGCCCCCTCTTGTAGGTTGTGCAGTGATGGCCTGCAGCTCCCCTCTGCCTTGTCGGAAAACACTGAGCTGGCGAGCCATACTTCAGGAGGGGGACAAATGGACAGGTGATGCCCTTCCTTGGCTATGCCGAGCTGAGGGTTGAGCTCTGTGGCAAGCTACTGCTAAATTGTGGCATTTTGGTATTAAAAGCCTTCTTGTAGCCCTGGTTCCAATGGTGCCATATAAGTTGGGGATGTATTAAATACATCTTTGGGCAAATTGATGGATCACTGTTTGAGGTACCATTGATTTTCCCAGGTTAGAGTAACTCTAACAGGTGTTCCAAAGTTGCCATCAGGCTGAGATACAGCTTTCTTCTGACTATGGTTGAACTAAGGTGTGAGATTCCTGGGGGAACCATGAAGTTTGTTCCAACGACTTGTTCAACTTAGTTTCCCAGTCGTGTTGCGTTGTCCAGGATTGCTGGTCTCACCATCTTTAGTACCAGTTGTTCATGGTACAGTACTGACTCCTGTAATGTTGGTACCACTGATTTCTGGCTGTATCCACATACATCACTGGGCATGATACAGAATGTCAGTGTTATCAGTTTGCCTGCTGGGGTGAAAGAATACACGGCTACTATGGCATTCCAACTTGCACAGGTCTCTATGGAACAGATAGCAGTAATCAAGTTGCTGTCCTTGACATGTTCAGAACGAGACCACGTTCAGACATTAATTAAATAGTGGCAATTGGTGTTTTATAGCCCACAATAGGGACCTGGGCTGCATCACCTTGCTGTTGCATGATAGTTTGATTTGTCAATTTGTATCCCATGATCTGAGTACGTCAAAGCAGGTATACATCAGTTGCCGGGTCCTAGGTCCATATAACCAGGTCCCAGTGGCAGTGAAGGACCAATCCAAGACAGCCTTATGCACCCCATTTGGTCTGTTTGAGTCGAATCACATGCCTTTCAGACTTTGCAACAATTCATGTAGTAGCTTAGTGGCAGCACAGTCACAGTTGCAATCTTTCTGGCAGTTACTATCTGCAGTTTGTGGAAGGGTTTGCTAAATTAGTGGAGCCCTTGCATTAAGTGGCGCCCAAACACACCGCCCCGGCAGCAAGATTTGCTAGGAAGGGCCATATGGACCAGCACTTTGCCAGTTCATGGGCTGATGCTTGTCAGGCCTTGTCAGTTTTGAACCCTTTAAGGGCAAGTTAGTTGCTGCACCGGTATTAGTATTTTCCTACGCAGACTTTTCACTGCTGTTTATCCTGAAAGTGGATGCTAGCCATGGAAGGCAAGGGGCCATAATGTCCCAAGAGCAAGGTGGTAAGGTATGTCCCATCCACTACACCAGCTAAGAGATGGAACAGGGCGTAACATGACAAACTACAGCACTATGAAGCTGGAAGTTTTGGCATGTAATTTGCCTGTAACCAAAAAATGTAAGTAGTACTTGTGGGGAAACAGCTGCAGAGTTTACAGTGATAGCAACCCTCGCAGCCCTCTTAGATTGAGCAGTGCTGGGCAGCCCAAATGGCATCTTTTGATCTGACGCTCTGGTAGTGGTCAGTTAGGAGCACTCAGAATGCTGATACCTTGTCACAACAAAATCCAGCATGTCCCAGAATGGAATGCCTCATTCCGAATGATACCTTTCCATTCAATCTTGTGCATGCCATGTCAGCAACCTAAGGCCTTATGTCCATCCTTCCCAGTCACATTCCATGCAGTCACTTCAACAGGCAGTCCCCGCTATTAGCCAAGCTTTTTGTTCTGGCAGTTCCTGGTTCAGCCTAACTCAGAGCCAACTTTCCAAAGAGACCTGCTAGGCCAGTGGAAGCGGTTGGTTGAGTGAGATGGAGTGCTTTATCGGATGGGGGTGACAAGGTGTTAAAGTTGGTGCTCTTTGGTGTGTTGTCACCAGGAAATCCGAACACTAGTCTACCAGGGACACGGGCATCAGGGCATTGAGTGAACAGCTGAACTGCTGCGGCCAGGTATGGTTGGAGATGTCTCTTAATGATGTCAGCAATGTAAGAGGTGACAGCTGGCCAAAGACATCTGACCAGAGACGCATAACTTGACACGTAACTTTCTGAGTCATTTGTCTGCTATCAGCCCAAATGAGATTTTAGCCATTTCACAACCAAGCAACTGTCAAGAGGCGAGAGAACATCTTGTTAATGACGGACGTACTCATAAAACACATCATGGCCATACCAACTCAGTCTTACACCACTATGTACCATCCAGCCAGCAACAGCCAGTGCAAGCACTTCAGTAGCACTCTCCACTATATGCTGCGCACACTGCCTTTCTGATGTTCAGACAGGAGCCATGTTGATTTCCTGCTGGGCTGGGTAACAGTGCTGACTGCTGGAGGTATGCGCAATTGGGTGAAGAGAACGCCAGTCCCAGCTGAACTGTTTTTTGAGGTTGTGCAGAAAAAAAGATCTGTAACCTGCGGAGACCAGCGGTGCATTTGGTTCTGAGGACACCATCAGAGGGAGGTCCGTCTACACCACTGCCACTCCCACTTCCCAGTCTGGGTCAGTGATCTAAAAAAAAGCTATGTGCGATGTGGGAGCTACCATATCCCATAGGAAGATATCAAACAAACATTAGGAAAGAGAACTTTAGGTAACTTTTGTAATCCCGGCTCTCTGAGTAACATAAGTGAGAATTCTCATCAGACAACTGTACTCTACTCTCTGGGTCAGTGAGAAAAGGTTCTTATCTTACGAGGGTACAAAAGGTTACGAAAGTAACCTAAACTGTGCTAATGTCATAGTCAGGACATATATGCTGAGAAGAGGCCTGCCAACCAGTGAGAATCCTACTGTAAGTACATGCAGTATAAAAATGTGATTATACTGTAAGTGGCTGCTATAAACAAGTGGAATCAACAATCTGTTACACTTGCCACTTACTCACAAAACTGTGCAGAAAAAATATAAACAAAAAAACAGGCATGAATAATAATAATAATAAGAAGAAGAATGATAATACCCTGAACAATATCAGAGAACAAAAACTTTCATAGTATACATGTATGTACACAAGAAAAAACGATAGCAAATGTCAACTCATTGAAATCACACATAGTCCAGTGAGGACTGATGGCATGAGTGATGCCCATCACCTGTTTCAGCTGCTACCCTCCGGAAGGTGCTATAGGTCCATGAAATCTGATACTTACTGATTCAAAACAGCTTCTTCCCAAATGCAAACCTCAGTCGACAGTCGTATTTAAACCAAGCCCTCCCGTTACCTACTTTTTCACATACACATACAAATTCATTTGTATTGCTCTTTTATTGTTGTTTTTATTTATTCATTCATTGTCTTTTCTGACTTGCATAAGGCTAAAGTTCCACAGTGGAATACAACAACAATAAAGGCATTCAATTCAATTGAATCAGCCCCCTAGTCCCAGTCATCCTGGCTGCAGCCCTCATCACTCTGTATTTACTCACTCTATTACCCCACACCCTGCTACCACTTCCTCACATAACACCTTCACCTATTTCTGCACCTACACCCAAACCTTAAAGCGCCCCGCTCCTAAGACCCAGTCTGTACTTCACTGCACCAAGGCAAGGAAGGCTGTGGGTCCAGACAGTAGCAGTCCCAAGTCCATTTGGAGCATGTCTTCAAACTGAGCCTGATGCTGGAGAGAGTTCGACAACTATGGAAAACATCCTGTGTGCTGCTGGTGCCAAATGTGGCCCACTCGAAAGATCTGAACAGCTACAGAGTGGCAAGGCAGGCAAAGTCTTAGAAAAAGTCAAACGTCTTAGAAAAAGTCTAACTAAAGTCTCAGTTAAATTAACTTTCTTTCTGCATGCTCTGCACGATCTGTCAACTGCACAGTCTCTTACACACTTTTGCTCATGTGTTGCGGCTGTCACAGAGCTTCTATGGACAGTTAGTGGGTTTACATTCATATCAGGTGAAGAGCCTAGGGTTTTTATTACTTACCTTTTCATGTGACCAAAAGTAATTGGATAAACTAACATAATCATGAATCAAATTGTCACTTTAAATGCTTGTTTGCAAATCGTTCACAGTCAACAACAACCTTAAGTCTTCACACTCTTGACACTGGGTTCCCTGGCAAAGCTCTGCCAGGCCTCTTCTGAAGCTGTCTTTAGTTCATGCTCATTGCTGCTTTGTTGTAAGCAGGTGGAATGCATCCTCAGTTGGAATCAGATCAGCTGACTGACCTAGCCATTGCAGAAACCAGTCCAGTTAGAAGCCAAACATCATGGCTCACATGCCATATAACTGACAGCCCACACCATTACATTACTAATAAGGTCATATGTTTCATATCTTGAGCAGTTCATTCTTTCCCTCATACTGCTTTATGGTATTTGAGAAGGGCCGCCTTTTTTATTTTACTGTCATTATCTTGTGATAACAAGTTATTATTTTATTAACACAAGATAACGGCAATTTTCTTGTAATAATGCACTACTATGTCATTATCGAAAGATAAAAAAGTTAATCTGTTATCTTGAGGAAGCATATTTGTTATATTGAGATATCACATTAAATGAACACAAGAAAACTGTTTTCTATTTAGTGGTAGTGGCAGGAAAAAATGGGTGGCCATTCTCACACGCCATACTCTTCTTTCCCCATTATTCTGGTACAAATTGATGGCAAACTCTGTTCTGGGCTGGCCTCCCTGTTTTTGCATCTTATGGTAGACTCTGTATGCACTCTTAATTGCTGACACTGACACAGATACAGTTACTTTCTGGACAGCATTCTTGATTTGGCCAATTGTTGTGAAAGGGTGTGTTTGTGTGTATAGGGGCGGGGGTATTATTACATTGTACAATGCGCGCTCCGTTCGCGAGCACGCTAAAGTGCGTCTGCCTTGCCACCATTTTTCTAGTGGCAAACTTGCGTAGCGTGAGGACTATGTGAAACACACCGAACTAAAATGCTGATGCAAGTGATTAGAAGCAGAGATACTGACTGAGTGTATGTGTGTGCCTGCCTGTGTGTGTGGCCTCCTTCACAGATACCACAGTGACGAATGACCCTGAACATCATTGTTCGAAACAGGTCTCCGAGGATCGTATTTCCGGGTAAAAATAAGCAGGAAAAAAAGCAGACACCCACAGCCCCAACGTGCCACTCACAATATGGCGAGGCCGCTGACGTATACTGAGCGACTGAGCGTGGCTGTTGTCTGCTGAGCTGCAGCGGTGTCGCACTTTGATTCTCCATCGTGTAGTGATTCATCAGCAGAAAGTAGGAAGTACAGCCATGGCGCAGCGTCTCAAAGACAACTTCGAGAAGATCCTCCATGAAAAGAATTTCCTGACGGATATTCTTGCGAAGGTGGAGGCGAGAACGGGAGTGAGCAGGACGTTAATCGCCCTCGGTGAGTGACGAGCCACGGTGTGAGGATGGAGAGAGGACCACAGATCAGGGAGACGGACCTAACCATCTCCTCCTCCCCATCATCTCATAATAATCTACATCTAACGCTAAAGCTGCGTCACTCGCTATACGGTGATCTGTAGTAGAGCTGTCCGTTTGCTGTTGCTGTTCTTTTATGTGTATTTAATAGCGGTTTTTCCTCTCCAGGTGTCATCATCGTCACTGCCGTGTACTTGGTGGTCGGTTACGGAGCTTCCTTGCTCTGTAACCTCATTGGCTTCCTCTATCCAGCCTACATATCGTGAGTATGATCAAAACTCTCAGCGACATGTTATTATCAGACCAGATGGAACAGAAAGACTGTTGTACACTCACACTCACGGTCTCATTGGTCTTAGCGGTTTCCTTTTGATCTTATGACTTTGTTACGTAATTATCACAAGGAACATCCGGTCATATTCATCTGCAAGATATGTTCAGAGGAAACTGTTCAGTCTAAGTCCCGACTTCAGTTGTAGCACAGTTATATCCTGTATGTTCTCATAGCTGGTGTTTTCAGGCAACTGCATTTATCAATTGTAGCATGTTGTCGCCGGCCTGCCGATGAACGGAGCCTAGTTGCTGTCAAAAAGCCACACCCTAAATTATGCTCAGCATTGAAATAGCTCCCTAGAAAAACATTTGTTGTGTTTTGTGCGAAGTAACTGACAAAGTTTTCAGTATACAATGCAGTCAACAATCACAGACTAGTCACTAATTTGTTTGTTAAAACCAGAACAGGAGCAAATAAAATCAATGCAGCACAACAAACTGCTACAGTGGCGCTGGATGTTGCTGTAGTCGTTATGGAAACTGCAGCCGCTCCTCAGGCTGCGCCTCAAGCTCCCCATCATTGACAGCCGATGAAGAAACAAATTATTGAACAAGGGGTGTCCCCACCACTTTTTGTCATCAACAATTTTGTCCCCACCACTTTTTGTCACAGGCGTTAGATATGCCAGGACCCCTGGGGCATGTCTTCACCCACTTTTTGCCATTTGCCATTTTGTCCTCATCCCTTTTTGAAATGTCGCTGTCACAGAGGTGCATTCAAGTACCATTGGAAAGATGAGGTGCAATCAGGTGCCACCAGATAATCTGATGATTGCACCAGTTTCCAACCTATGGGTCGAGGCAAATGGTTAAATGTCAGACCACATAATTTACTACATCCTTCCAGGCCCATGTGACTTTAGTTGCACCAAATCTAACTGTGCCAGTATACTGTCCCTTGTCTGTTTAGGGTTTTTTCAGTGGGTACCACTGGGTAACCCTAACCCACTGAGTAAAATTGTAGGGGAAACACTGCTTTATTCATTGCCTCTGTTGCAAGTTTTGGTTTTATTTGATTTAGTTATGGGCAGGCATTGCCCAGCCCTGACAGCTCTTTTTTTAACCTTAAAGAAGTGCACCTTAATAGAATCAAAATGAACTGGAATCAACCCACATTTTCAAGAGTGAGAGTATTGATCTACTTCATATTTAAGCATTTTTCGATGTTCTTCACCCTCTTTCTAGGATCAAAGCCATCGAAAGTGCCACCAAAGATGATGACACTCAGTGGCTCACCTACTGGGTGGTGTACGGAGTCTTCAGTGTGGCTGAGTTTTTTGCTGACATCTTCCTCTCCTGGTTCCCATTCTATTATATTGGAAAGGTAATCAATTTTGGATCATTGGACCATTATTGTGCTGGTGCTTGATAAATTAGATTTTTGGTAAAAGTTGATTTGATTTCCTTTTCTCAAAGCACTGATTAGTTTTGTTGATTATCACTCTTTACTAGTTGCAACTTGTATCTGTTCTCTTAGAAAACGACTGCAAGCTTGGCACATTTGGCAGCACCGTCCTCTTTTTTTTTTCAACCAGACTCTTTCAGCCCCTCCTGGCCTCTTGCTCACATCAATCTTCACTTGTCATGGCTACACTACAATACTACTGCCTTAGGAAAGGAGAATTCCTCTGATATGGACCCAAGTGACAGATTTGGGAGGTCCTGTTGGGGGGTCTCAGTTGGTGCAGCCCATCTAATCTGTCATGCAGAAGCTTGTGTGACACATAATTTGAATTATACTTTAAGAGAATATGTGAATTGTGTGTGTTCCTTTTGATGGACTGGTGATCTTTCCAGAGTGTATTCCCTGCCTTTGCCCTATCTATACTAGGATCTATACCCTGAGTACAAAGTTTGAGTACAAAGTGGGTATGATAATGGGTTGATGAAGTTTGTTTGATTCCACCTCTGGTCCTTCCAATGCCGCTGTGATGTTTATGTTGTGCTCTCCCATTTCAGTGTGCCTTCCTGGTGTGGTGCATGGCTCCGACTCCCTCTAATGGATCCATGCAGATTTATAACCGGATCATTCGTCCATTTTTCCTGAGGAATGAAGCCAAGATTGACGATGTGGTGAAGAACCTCAAGGACAAGGCGTCAGAAGCTGCTGACAAGTTCAAGGATGAGGGTGAGAAAAAGTTGCCAAACATTATTACAAATAGTAAAGGGTGCTTCAGGTATGAGGAAAATATTTAGAGCTAAATATGTCTTGTTCAACCTGAATTTGTCCTGAAGCTGTGACATATGCTTCTTGCTGATGAAGGCCCTTTTAGTGTTCATCCCTGAAAACAGCATCATAAATATTGTTCTAGCTTACACATCAGCATTCACACAGAAGCAGAGGAGCTCCATCTGGTCATTAACAACATTTCACTTGGGAACCCCTACCAGGAGTGTATAGCTCCACAGGTACATAGGATGACATAGCTCCCAGGTTCATGGGGGAATGCAGACCTCTCCACCATGATAAATAGATGGTAGGGATGGTTTGATGAAGATTTTTTCATGTAAATGTAATTTTTTAAAATTAGTATATTTAAGGCAGCTCTTTCATTGCAGGCCTAGCACAAACACAAGACTGTCTCTCCACTGAGCAGAAACACAATAAAGTAGAAGATTAGGTTGTTTGCAGCTATCAGACTCGTGTTAACAAAGACTTGTGTGTGTAATTTATCCACAGCCAAGAAAGCCACAGCAAATATCATGTTTGAGGAGAAGAAGAGCACTTAAGGAGACTTCCTGTGCACAGTGTCCTCTCTGGAGCTGACTCTGTTACGTCAAAAGGTTGCCTTGCTTTTTTTTTTTGTTTTATTTTAGAGATTGTGTCCCAAGACATTACCTTAATATTCAGCCAACCTGCACCAAATGTTTCCCATTTCACATGCATTTTAATGAAAGCCATTCAACAAGTTGGTTTACATATTTAATGTTGCCTTTGCAGGGCTGTCAAATAACTGTACTCTTGGTCTGATGTGCTTATGAACCAATAAAGAAAGACCTGATGTGAAGTGGTTTCTTTTAGTCAGTTGTGTGCAAAACTGCAAAAATATTCAGCAACTGAGCAAGAAAGACCCCCCCCCAAATGCCTGGGTGGCAATATACAAACTAATTAGTTGTTTGCTTGTCTGTTTCTCCAACATGTTTGCAGGTTTGTTTGCACATGCAAAAGCAAAGATAACATCCTGATGTTATTTAGACAGCAGTCCAATTTATTGTACCTATAGCCAATACTGATTCTAAGGAAAGGGCATGTACAAACCCGATTTAGTATACGGTCTAGCAGCAATTTTTCAATTGTTACACTGGGATCCTGACAGGCTGGTTCAGCAGCGTTCACAAGCTGGCTCTGTTAGCCTGCAAGTCATCAAGTATCGTCAGTCGAAGCCAGTCTGACCCCCTCATTTTTGATTTGCCTTACAACTCATCACACCATAAGTGATTCTCATACTAAACATGCAAACAAACATAGATACATACTTTACTGATCCCACTGGGAAGTTCCGTTCCGGAAATGTAGTTCCAGTTACAGCACCATTTTGGAAGTGAAAGTGAGAACTAAAACAGACACTGTAGTCTCTAAACTAAAAAAAGACTTAAGCTATAAACTGTTCTAACGCAACCAATTGTAGGAAAGCAGTAGGACTGTTGTGAAGAGAAGGTCAGTTGGGTCGTTGATGGTGACAACAGTGATAAATTATTGATTCTTCTGCCTCGGTTGCTAGTTGACAGGTGTTAAGGCTGGGATATACTTCCAGACAATGCAGCACACATGGACAATTTTGACTGCACACATGATTTTTTTTTAGTTTCTCCATTGATTTGAAATCTGCTCAGTTGCAATAATGCTGAGGGAATCCTTATGAAAATGTACAGGTTTACGGCAAATCCCAGACAAAAAAAGAAGGAAAGAAAGAAAGAAATTAAACCTAGGACTCTGTCCGCACAACTCTGTACAGAAAATTATCCCCACAAATGAACATGGTCCTACCCAATCAAAGTGAGTAGTGACTTACATAAACAAAAGCCGGGAATATGCATGTACAAATTACCTTTGGACATTAGGCTTTACATACCTAGATTGCAAAAGCTCCTCAACATGCATAACATTTTATATCCCTGCTTTTTTCTACCCACACTCTTCTGTGGTGGTGCCACATGGTTATACAGGTTATAAAGATCTGCCATAGACACAGTTGTTGCTGAATATCATGAATATCCTCTATTTTTGATGAAAATGTTGCTGAAAACTGAATGCGGTCTGCAGACTGCAAAGACATGGACTTATGGAAGCAACAGGATTGAAACTAAGGGCGTAGTTATGTTGCTGTGCTGTCTGAAGGCACAATATTACACATTACCTTTCTTCATAGTGGTTTCAGATGTACAGCCATTACTTGGATTCTGACATGGAAACTAAGAACAGATGTCAACCATGTCACCATGGACAGCAACATAGAATTCAGAACAGAGACTCAAACGACATGAAGATGTTTTCCATGATGAACTTGGAGTCACCCAGTCACCTTCAATGACACTCAGTGGTGGTACCAGCGTACGTTGTGTCATTGCAATGTGGGAAAAACATGGATGCTACAAAGAAGATGAGTTTCATTATATTGCTTAGAACATATAAATCACAGGTGGATGATATACAGAAAAACTAATAACTAGTAAAATTATCTCAGAGTTACTGACTTGTTTAACAGCCATCATGAGGGGGGTGTTCATTTCTCAGTTTCTCAAGAGGATTTCTCAAGTCATTTTTCATCCCGATACCACATGAATGCAGCAACAGCGATACGTTAGTCGTGTGAGCGCACTTTACATAAATGCTGAGAATAGAGACAGTTGAAAATACATGAAAGGTAAGTAGGTAGGGAGGCAGGCATGTTGGGATGAAAGAACCAAGGATGACTCATCATTGACACCTGCAGGGAAAGATGACTGACCTGGTCTTGGCTGGACAAAGATGAGCAAGGAGAAGGGGAGATGGAGCCATAGAGGAAGGAAAAGAAAAGAGGTAGGGAGAAAGGTGCTGGCATGGCCAACTGGGGGTGGTAACTGGACATGATAAGGCTAAAGCTATCACTGACATGAGCAATCGCCCTGAGGATGAGCCATGGTACCCTTTCAATAAAATGGACCCTTCATGCTAATTGCTAACCAGCAAAGATCGTTCAGTGCTGCCTGGTACGACATGTACACCTGGCTTGAATATCCAGTTGAGATGGATGCAGCTTTTTGCTTTGCCTCCATATTATTGACATGTTTGCTCCCAATCAGAAAAACCTCAATGATGAGTTTAAATATTGTTTTTTTTGTTGTTGTTGTTAATCTTATGCCTTCGTTATAGTATTTTGTGTGTTGCCTTTTTGGTGCTTTTCTTTGCCGCTGTCTGGGTTAGCCCCTCCTTAGCCCTTAGCTAAACCAGAAAAAAATACTCTGGTCCTGCCACTTATTGGATCCCAACACACAACCTCTGGTCTGGCCAACTGTCTATAGAAGGGTGATAGCAAGTAAAGAAAAGGGAAAGGCAAGTAAGGGACCAGGATCAGGACTAATTCAACACCAGTCATCTTACAGTGACAGTGTCCCCTACCACACATACCAGAACCACCATTCAATCAACATGGCAATTCAGTTAACATGGGAAATGTTCCTTTCTGGCATCCTCCCCCCATCATCTTAGACCTGCTCAGATGCTGTGCTGGATGCAGGACCTTCTCTCTGATGGGTGATGGGTCTGATGGGTGCAGTCCCGAAGACCTCATCCATTCCTTATAGTAGTACTACTCATTATTACAGCTCCTGTTCTATATGAATGTGAATTGTGTATTGTGCACCACATGTTGCGAAAGTGAAAGTGATTTTCTTGGTAGACATTTGGGCTGCTGTATAGAATAATTTCCGTTTGAGGATAAATAAAGTACGATCTTATCTTAAATACGTCTACTGGCTGATTTTTCTGACAGTTAAAGTTTTTCCCTTGTCGCCTTCATTTTCAGCTTGCTCATGGGGTTTCCAGGAGTCGGTTGTCAGGTTCGCTGCGGGGTGTAAAGTGATAAGCCTGCCCCATGTTAAGCCACAAATTGTTCAGGGTAACTACTACAGTATTCAGGGATCTCCAGAGTATGCTCATTTGTCTTACATGTCTGTTTTGAGCCCCACGGAAAGGAGTGCTCATCTACCTCTGTTCTTCCATTTACTTGTTGTGGAAGTTGACCACACAGCTACAATCAGTAATCTCATTAACCTTAGGTCTAGGTGTTACAATCCCTGCTAGGTAAGCGCTTGCTTTGTTTCGCAATGACATCTGCAGCCTTCGGGTGGCTTTCAACAGACCAGGCACTACCACATTCAAGTGACCCAGGCTCCGTTAATAGCAGCTCCAGGTAGCAATTAGTGCCGATGCTATGTCATATAATGAAATATAAAATAAAACAAAAATAACATTAAATGTAATTTAATGAAAACAAGTATTGCAGAGGCGTTTGACAAGTGCCGTTAGCTAAGTTAGCAAGCAGACTAGCAGGAGGAAAAAAGGAGAAAAGTCGCCATTTCTGCGTGCATTTTAATGCCGTGAGATTACTTTAGTCGATTGAGTGGAGGCTTCACCCACTTCGCCAATCACTCATCTGCTGGGACGGATCACTCACCGTTGACCAGGGCTCTAAAGCAGTTTGCAGACTCCTTCATTTTAGCCTATGCCAGCCAAGAGACCGTATTTGGGAGCCCACAGAATTTGGCTGCTATTGGCTGGTATGATTTAAAGAGTGTTTGTTTGTCGAACCCATCAAAATATCTTAAATAATTGTATTCCGACTGAATATAGTTTTTAAAAGAAATGCTATACTGTTATTCTGTACCCCTTGAAACTCCCTATTGAAAGATTCCGGCAAATCTGGGTCACTCACTGTTTCCCTTCAGTGGTTGCAGGAAAAACTATGTGATTATTGTGTACAATAATCACAGGATTAACATCGAAAATCATGTCACGTAACATGGGGGGAGTGGTTTTCCAGCTTAGGTGCAACTTGTGGGTGTGTGTTAGGTGAGGCAGGCCAATGAGGTTATTTCTATTGATGCCACGATTGACCATGTTAGGTTCTGCAGATACCACTATGTGGCACTGTTAAACCATGGTACAATGTTACACAGGTGTGAAATGTCGCTATTGAGGTTATGATCAAGGTGTTCGATTGTGTCGGTTTAGGAGAGGGGCTATTGTCCAGATGTAAATGTGGCTGCTCGGTGGTCCCCATTAACGTGTGTGAATGGAGGATACAGCTGGATATGGCTGGCAAGCAGCAGGGGTTGTCTTGAGAAGATGTGGAATGTCGATGTCACCTTCGCTTCTGTGGGTTTGGGATGACAAAATGGGCTTCTGAGGTGTGAGCAGGAAGGTGTGAATTTTCTGTTTGCCCAGGTTATGTCTCCAAGGCTATTGGAGTTCACAACAGGAAATGCTGAAAACTATAAAATTCTAAAACTATGGATGTTTTTTTTTTTTAAAGATATTTGTTGATAAAACCTTGACATATTTAACCTACGAGTGTTAGATTTCTGAGGTTTTCAAAGTCTCTGACCAGAACAAAACAAAGTAATGATTAAGTATGATTGAGTTGAGTGATTAATCATTATCTGAATCTCTTTATTGGCCAAATGTACAATGTACTCAGGAATTTTATTTGGTTTAGGAATAGTTATTTAAATCTCTCGAAGTGTCTTGACAAAACATTTTCATGAACTGGTATGATAAATGAAGTTGAAGTTGAATCGCAACATACAGTATCTGTGTATACTTGTATACAAGAAATGAATAGCTAGAATACCTCCAGAGGTATTTTGCATTTCAGTGGTAGTTAAACAATTTATCCACTGGGAGGTAGCACTGAGTTGTTTACTTCTGGTGAGTGCACAACTTCTGTTCAAAAAATCCCATCACATCTGCTGGTATTGCCACGCTGTTTTCACATCTAATTTCTGTTCCCATTGTTCTTCTGTGTTCCTTTCCAAGCACATGTGAGCTATACTGTACTACAGCATCACAACAATTTCCAGTGGTATTACTCTCTTCATATCGACACATCAGTAAGCTTGAAGAGAGCGGACCAAATCATGAATGTGATCTCTGCACCTAAAGAGATGAAGACTTATAAAAGGTGCTTCATACTGTCAGGGTAAAATGGACTACACATTCATACACAGAAAATGGTAATGCATATTACGCAACATGTCCTGGTCACATCTAAAGAGTGAATCCTACATCCGTATATATGCACACAA
This sequence comes from Karalla daura, assembly GCA_029224185.1. Classification (NCBI taxonomy): domain Eukaryota; kingdom Metazoa; phylum Chordata; class Actinopteri; order Chaetodontiformes; family Leiognathidae; genus Karalla; species Karalla daura. The sequence goes on from CM055201.1 coordinate 3,677,676, forward strand.
AACTTTCCTGCATGCAACATTTTAGAACAGAAATCTAGTATGTCTGAGTAGACAGAGTACGTGTGCAAACTTGGATTTCTCAAGCATTTACTGTACTAAATAAGCTTATCTCTTTAAGTGATACATTCATTCATCTTATCCTCAGGTTGGTAACATAAATATAGTCATAGACTGTTTACATTTACCAAGTGCTGCCCAGTTTATGTGTGGGATGTGAGCTAAAGGAAAGCGATGTAGTAGATCAAATTTAAGATGTTCATATTATGCAGAGGAGGGATTGTATCGCCTTTAATGTGTGCAAGTATTCAGGTTTCAGGGTTTCATTAGTTCTGTCTGCCAGTGAAGTGGCACTCTTTGTATGCTGAGTTTAATAAGAACACACATTGTTGGTCCAAGTCCGTGTGATCTCTGACTCACAGATCACTGATGAGTTGACCACTTGCATAAGTTCAGATATACAGAAAAACTAATACCTAGTAGATCAAATTTGCAGAGGACGCTGGAATGTAGAGAGAAAGCAGGGAACAGATGAAGAAAGGATGTAGTGTAAAGCATCTAAACAACTATATACTTGGCTGCATAGAAAAACTGACATTATTGCTTATGTAGAAAAGAGAGAGAACAAGAGAACAAAAAAGAAATATGTAAAAACTAGTTTATTTAAGATCTGGCAGGGGCTTCTATTGAAAGACAAAATTGTTCAGACCAACTTTTAAAGTCAGTGGCTTCCAACTCACTGAATTCTACAGAGTGAAAATGACTAAGCAGCAAGTGAATAAAACTGAGCATGATTCAAGAACTTTCCCTTTACCAGTTTATATTCTGAAAACATGATTCAAAGAGCTATTATGCAGAAACTCACTTCTTCAAAAAGCCTGAGTTTGTGGGGAAAAGTAGTCATAATAGATCCCAAAAGCCTGAGGAAGAAGACAGAATTTTACAAAAATTACCCAAGAAAACTACACAAGTTGCTCAAAACTTTGTTATGTTATTAAATAATTCCCACCTGGAAGAACAGAACAGAAAACCTGCTTAAAAAAAAAAGAAAGGCTGGTAGAAATGAGGCAGCACTCAAGGTTAAGTATATAAACATAACAAAGAATTGCTGCATGCCGCTGAACCTACATCATAGTGCAGCTTCCAACTCTTTAATAGGAAAATATACCAATTTTTTTCTTAATCTGCTGCCTTGTTGAGTTGCTCCCTGGCTCCCTTCGCTTCTAACCGGTGGTCTCGGCTGGAGCGGAACTCCTCCAGCTTCCTGTACTTGTTGTCGTTGTAGTATCTGTAAATAGGAGCACCCAGGGAGAAGAAACATCAAAACATGCCCCATGGGCAGTATGCTACTATATCCATCATGAAATTTCCTGAGTTTGAGTTTTATATATATATATATATATATACACACACACACACACACACACACACACACACACACACACACACACACACGCACACATGCACACACTTATTTATTTATTCTTGGTAGTATTAAGCAACACTGAAGCTGGCTTGGAATGGGTGGACCTACTGCTCCAGTTAAAACAGAGGAAGCTCCAGTCCTGTTCAGTGCCACTGGACTGCAACTACACTCTTTGAAAAGAGAGTTAAAGTCTCCATCTAAACCCGGCGTCTGTGCATTAAATCACACAGTTTGGCTTCTACATACACTCACCGGCCACTTTATTAGGTACACCATGCTAGTAACGGGTTGGACCCCCTTTTGCCTTCAAAACTGCCTCAATTCTTCATGGCATAGATTCAACAAGGTGCTGGAAGCATTCCTCAGAGAGTTTGGTCCATATTGACATGATGGCATCACACAGTTGGCGCCGATTTGTCGGCTGCACATCCATGATGCGAATCTCCCGTTTCACCACATCCCAAAGATGCTCTATTGGATTGAGATCTGGTGACTGTGAAAGCCATTTGAGTACAGTGAACTCATTGTCATGTTCAAGAAACCAGTCTGAGATGATTCCAGCTTTATGACATGGCGCATTATCCTGCTGAAAGTAGCCATTAGAAGTTGGGTACATTGTGGTCATAAAGGGATGGACATGGTCAGCAACAATACTCAGGTAGGCTGTGGCGTTGCAACGATGCTCAATTGGTACCAAGGGGCCCAAAGAGTGCCAAGAAAATATTCCCCACACCATTACACCACCACCACCAGCCTGAACCGTTGATACAAGGCAGGATGGATCCATGCTTTCATGTTGTTGACGCCAAATTCTGACCCTACCATCCGAATGTCGCAGCAGAAATCGAGACTCATCAGACCAGGCAACGTTTTTACAATCTTCTATTGTCCGATTTCGATGGGCTTGTGCAAATTGTAACCTCAGTTTCCTGTTCTTAGCTGAAAGGAGTGGCACCCGGCGTGGTCTTCTGCTGTTGTAGCCCATCTGCCTCAAAGTTCGACGTACTGTGCGTTCAGAGATGCTCTTCTGCCTACCTTGGTTGTAACAGGTGGTTATTTGAGTCACTGTCGCCTTTCTATCAGCTCGAACCAGTCTGGCCATTCTCCTCTGACCTCTGGCATCAACAAGGCATTTCCACCCACAGAACTGCCGCTCACTGGATATTTTTTCTTTTTCGGACCTTTCTCTGTAAACCCTAGAGATGGTTGTGCGTGAAAATCCCAGTAGATCAGCAGTTTCTGAAATACTCAGACCAGCCCTTCTGGCACCAACAACCATGCCACGTTCAAAGTCACTCAAATCACCTTTGTTCCCCATACTGATGCTCGGTTTGAACTGCAGGAGATTGTCTTGACCATGTCTACATGCCTAAATGCACTGAGTTGCCGCCATGTGATTGGCTGATTAGAAATTAAATGTTAGCAAGCAGTTGGACAGGTGTACCTAGTGGCCGGTGAGTGTACACTATCCATTTCTTCACCTTTACTTTTATTCTTTTTCATAATAACCATGGCCTGTTTACCCGACTGTAGCAGCTGTACCCTTATTCTCACCTGTCTCGGTCTCGGTCTCGGTCTCTGTCTCGGTCTGTGTTGTCTGCCCTGTAGTGCTTTCTGTCTCGTGGTCTTTGCTATTGCTGAAGGAGGAGGAGGAGCTGAAGGACTCTGCTGCCGAGCTCTTCCTGTCAGACTCAGAGCTGGTGCTTTCTTGGTATTGAGCTGAGGGCTCGTGCCTGTCGGAGCTGCAGCTCTCCCCGCTCCTCTCGTCCTGGGGAGAGTTCTCCTTCAATCTCTCGATATCTAAGGATGGAGACCGATCAGACAGGAGCACACACATGGTGACATCACAGTGCTCAGTCTATCTCTTTGAACATTGGACGGAAGGTGACTGTACCTGTGTGTTTATAGCTGTGGGTGTTTAGATTCCTCGGGTAAGCCTTGATTGCCTGCAAAAAACAAAACAAAAGCAAATACTGAAATCTCATGTCAGTTCAGGATGATTGAAGCATTTCCTCATCCAAATTGTATTGAATCATACAGAAGCATGGTCTATGTTTGTTGGTTTTATTTGACTGTTTCTATTGTTTTTGCATGAAAGCATTTAGCACTTGAACTTATTTCAAGTTCTTTTCAAGAACTGTTCATTTCATTTGACAGTTTTTTTTTCAGGATAAGTGTCCCAGCATGTCACTCATATGCAGGTGCACAGCAGTACAAGTTTCCCTACAGAACAATAAAACACATCCAATTCAATCAAAATGTTGAACTCATCTTCACGTACAGTACCTGGGCATTTTCTTGTCTTTTCTTGATTGCATGCTTGTACAGTTTATGTAGTTTCTTGCCATCGAACTCGGTGAAGTTGGAAACAAAAATCCACAGGTTTCTGTAAGACAACAACACGAGCCAGCTGATTATCTTGACAGAGACACACAGAATTGGGCTTCCTCTGGGAAGACCCAAAAGCACACTTGGACAGATTGAAGATTAAAAAGGCTTTATTAAAAAGTACAACACAAAAATATGCTTCCACAGGTGAAAACAAACACAAGAAGCTATCTGAACTAGAAACTAAAGACCTGGGACCACTGGGCATTGCAGGTAAAACTAAATACTTAATTATCTATCTGGAAAACAAAAGACCTGGGACCAACGGTCGCCACAGGCAGAAAAACGAACTACCTGACCAGATTTGACTACAAACAAAAGAACAAGGTTTTAATGGGAAATAACCAAGAACCCAAAACTAACTAGAACACAAAAGAAACCTGACACTAAACTACAAAGTACAGAGAAACAAAACCAGATTGACGGGGAAACCAACCCAAAGGAACAGATAGAAACAGGGCACAAGCAGGGGAGAACAGGACACGAGGCACAGAGAGTTGCTGGCACGGTCTGGCAAATGAATCACAGTACAGGTGCGTTTAAATACCTGGCTGATGAGCCAGCTGCCAGCCAATTGAAAGGAAACTCAGTGCTGGATAGGCAAAGCAGACAGAAGGGAGGAGACCCGATGCAACAGACAGACAGACACATGAAAGAAGCAGACAAAACATGACAAACCCAGACAGAAACATAACACATGGGATGGTAGAACACAGTATTTGACAAGTCAGCAAGCCAGGATTAATGCCGATGGTCATCCTCACTGTGTGTTTAGTGATACCACTGTAAATGTGCAGACGGTGTCTACTAACTTTCTCCACTGTTTCATCTGGTCAGGATCTGAATACTCCTTCAGACACTCTGTGATATGGTCTCCAATCTTGATGAGGCACTGTCGTGTGTGTTCGAGCTGCTCGTCTTCCGACAGCCCCTGCTCTGGCTCGTCCAGCTGTTTCAGCGCTGCCTTCACCGGCCGCATCCTCTCTTTACACTGAAACCATTGACACGAGTCCACATAAAACCTAGAAATTCAAGCATGTCATGGGAACAGCCGTCTATGTTAAGGATATGGAAGAAGTAGAACACACCACACTGAGGGTCCTCTGGTCCAGCTCCTCTGACTCCTCAGACACTGGCACGTTCTCTCCACTTGCCGTTGTGTGTACCGGCACATCAGAGACTTTCTTCATTGATTCACGAACCTCAGTCTTCATTTCAATCTGAGGACAAAGAATCTTAGAGTCAGTCCTCAACCAATTGCTCTTTTTCTGGGGGGTTTGGTCAGCCTCCAAAACAAGACGCAATCGACCGTTTTTACCTTTTCCATGCTCTCATCTTGTCCCCGTCTGTTCAGCGTCTTTATTGGCTTTTCCTCCTCAAAATCATCGTCCTCATCAGTCTTCTTATCTGACGAGGGATCTGAAGACGTGCTCTCCATCACCTTGTCTGTCTTGTTTTGTTTCAAAGTTCTGCCCCTTTTGCTCCTCTTCTGTAAATTGGCCAATAAAACGAGCATGCATGGTAGATTTAATCCATTCCAATTTTGAGAGTGACTTGTATACAGGTATTTCGGTTTGTGCTACAGAAGAAGCATAAGGTGAGATAAGTGGAAGACTTACGGTCTCCGCTTGTTTCTGGGCTTCTTTTTTGGCCAGGTCTTTGCTTAACAGCTTGATCAGGTAGTCTGCTCTCGTCTGCAACTCCTTTGCTTGTGGTTTCTTGTCAGGATCATCTGGTAGGAGCTGATCAACAGCAACAGAAAATCAGAGTGGAGAATAATAAATGGAAACATTCAGTACATGTCAAGTGGCTAGGGCCGGGCAATGTATTGAGTTTTTAAAATATATTTGGAAGCCTATTTCCGCCACTTTGAAAAAAAAGAAGTCAGACTGAGTCAAAATTACGAGATACTAAATCATAACTACTATGGGATACTATGCCAAGCTGTGATACTATGAGATACATCAAAATTATGAGATAGTGAATTGAAATTAAGAGATACTAACTCAAAATTATGAGATAGTGAATTGAAATTATGAGATAGTTGTCAAAATTAAGAGATACTAATGATGAAATGTTGAATGGCTGGACCTATCACAGCAAGCGAAACTGTGCACCAGTTGATGAAGAGAAATGTGGTCGATCTCTGTGCCCAAAACCATTTGAGACACAGCACAAATAATAAAGTAAACAAATCTCTTCAACATTTCTAACTTGTGCACTTCCACTAACTCCGAACTTCAGTCTATAAATAAATAAATACAGAAAAAAACAAACGCAGAAACCAATCAAATCACTGCCTTTGCGATTATGTAATTGTGTTTTATCATATCACAATATTTTCAGAAATGCAATTAATCATTCAGCCTTACTATCTATCTATCTATCTATCTATCTATCTATCTATCTATCTATCTATCTATCTATCTATCTATCTATCTATCTATCTATCTATCTATCTATCTATCTATCTATCTATCTATCTATCTATCTATCTATCTATCTATCTATCAATCTTTTAACCTGATCAACTCCATTTAGCGTTCACGTCAGAAATATGTATAACATGTAGATGGATGTGACAATTGAAGCCATACGGCATATGTATTGTAGCGTCCAACTGGACATCATAGGAAATGACCAGGGCTCGGTCTCACCTTTCTTTATTGAAAGAACTACAACAGTTACTACCGACCGTAACCACGCCAAAAATAAAAACTCCAACAATAACAGCGCTGTATTTGAACCTTTCGCTCGCTCTCTCTCCACCCGGCTCATACATCCACTCAACCACCCACCCCCTTGCTTCCTCATCCAATCACATGCCTGTCTACTTCATACACGTTGGTGGACAGTCAGCAATCACAGCACTTAGAACACAGAACAATAATATTAATGCAAGCTGTCTGTTTGTACATAGTTCTTCTCTCCCTCAGTTCAGATCTCTCACCAATTCTGCTCTGCCTTTCATTGTAATCATGACAAAATAATGGAAGGCAAAGTAACAGCACTGAAATATCTGGATGATCGTTTCCCTAACGATTGTTGTCTATTAAATAATATTTATTGGGGTGGATGATTATACATAACTGTCTGATGACAAGCTACATGTCCCTGTGTGATAAAACTGAGTTTCTAATGTGTTTCTAATGTGAAATTACAAGTGTGTTATTTTGCAACTCACCTTGTGTGTGAGATTGAGGTCAGGGTCCATCTTGATCATCTCCCAACTGCCATACCCATACTCATAGATTCCTATGAGGAGGCTGGAGTCATCCTCCTTCCCCCACTCTATGTCAAAATGGGCTGCCTTCGAATGGCATGGTATTATAAACCTGCAGAAATACACAGGATGAAAATGTTGACAGAAATGTTTGCCTCTGTGACATAAGTTGAATGGAAACTGGAATAAAACGGTGCCAGGAATGTAGTGGATATTACAAAGCTTCTAAAAACTAAAGAGAATGATGGAGTGATGAGGAGTCCTACTTCTTCCTCTCCTCTGGGTCAGCAGGTATAGCCTTATGGAGAGGAGCCAGCTCCTCCTCATGGGAGATAACAAGCATGGCATTGACTTGGACTCCACAGATCCTAAATGTAGGACCCTTCACCTTCCCTCTCCTGCCTCCTGATTAGTAAAAGAAGTGGGGAAATCCATCAATTAAAAAAAAAAGTCCAGAGTTATGCTTTATTACCCATTCGATCCTCAGAATAACATTTTGAGGGGTACGTCATGAGCCGTTTGATTACCTGAGCTCTTTTCTGGTCCGCAAGGGTTTTCTCTTAGTGTCCTCACACAGCCGTTGTGAACAGTCTCAGCCAAACGCTTCAGGTCACATTCAGATTTGTAATCAAGTTCAGCATCGCGGGCAATAGCGTCCAACCTGTGTGGTAGAGCCATACATGTTGCATACAGCAGACCTGTGGCGTTTTGTTCTGAAAAGCAGGTTGATCTCATGCACTGTACCTTTCCAGTGGACCTCCAAACTTTTTGTAACTCCTGACAAACCTGTAAATAATTCAGAGTTATCAACCACACTATATCAATGGTAGGGCTAACTGGTTAACTCACTGGTTCTTGCATAGAGCTTTTATAGTCATACCTGCGGATCTCAGCATCACTGAAGCCCTGAACGTTCCCTCGCCGAATGGTCCAAGGACGGCCTCTTTCCTTTGGCCTCTTTCGGTCTGAGGGAGAATCGCTGTCAGAGCCTGAATACCTCCTTCTTCTGTTCTGCCTGCCTTCACTGGCATTAAAGCTTAACTGTGGACCAAAACAAAAAGTCAGACAGTTTGCCTGGAAATCCTTTGGGGAATGCAAACCATGAAAAAACCTGCTGTCTAGCACACAGTTTATACTTTGATAACGACAATGTTTTACTATAAATACCTGTTTTGCGCAATTCCTCATCCATGGAAGCAAGTAGATTTCCTCCAGCTCTGTCTGTCTCTCTTCTTCTTCCATCCTCTTCCTCTGCTCCTCAGGAATGATGTCGTCCCAGATGTGCTGACTGCGCTCAGAGTTGATATCTATGTCCTCGTCCTCCAACATGGAAAAGTTGCCCACCTGCGTCGGTCAGATCAACAACTGTAAATGATCGCCAGGCAGTGCTGGGACGGATCAATCACCGTTGACCAGGGCTCTGAAGCAGTTTACAGACTCCTTCACTTCAGCCCATGCCAGTCTAGAGACCGTATTTCGAGCCCATAGAATCGGGCTGCTATTGGCTGAAATGATTTATTTAACTGCTTCTATTGTTTTTGCATGACAGCGTGTAGCACTTGAACTTATTTAAAAACTGTTGATTTCATTTGACTGGTTTTCCATTTCAGTGTACATTGTGTGGAAGTATTGAGGATGAGTGCTCCAGCATGACAGGCATATGCACTGTTTAATGTCCTGTGCACTGCAGTACAAGTTTCCCTACAGAACAATAAAGCACATCCAATTCAATCAAAATGTTGAACTCATGTTCACATACTGTACCTGGGCATTTTCTTGTCTTTTCTTGATTGCATGCTTGTAGACTTTACGTAGTTTCCTGTCATCTAACTCAGTGAATTTGGACACAAATATCCACAAGTTTCTGTAAGACAACAAGACGAGCCAGGTGAATATCTTAACAGAGACACATGGGATGGTAGAACACAGTATTTGAAGAGCCGGCAAGCCGGGATCAATGCCGACGGTCATTCTCACAGTGTTTAGTGAAACCACTGTAAATGTGCATACAGCTACTAACTTTTTCCACTGTTTGATCTGGTCAGGATCTGAATACTCCTTCAGACACTCGGTGATATGGTCTCCAATCTTGATGAGGCACTGTCGTGTGTGTTCGAACTGCTCATCTTCCGACAGCCCCTGCTCTGGCCGTTCCAGCTGTTTCAGCGCTGCCTTCACCGGCCGCATCCTCTCTTTACACTGAAACCATTGACACAAGTCGACACGAGTCAGATATCGTCCACGTAAACCTAGAAATTCAAGCATGTCATGGGAACAGCCGTCTATGTTAAGGATATGGAAGAAGTAGAACACACCACACTGAGGGTCCTCTGGTCCAGCTCCTCTGACTCCTCAGACACTGGCACGTTCTCTCCACTTGCCGTTATGTGTACCGGCACATCAGAGACTTTCTTCATTGATTCACGAACCTCAGTCTTCACTTCAAACTGAGGACAAAGAATCTGAGAGTCAGTCCTAAACAAATTGGTCTTTTTCTGGGGAGTTTGGTCAGCCTCCAAAACAAGGCGCAATCAATCGTTTTTACCTTTTCCATGCTCTCATCTTGTTTATGTGCCACCTCCAGAGGTTTTGTTTCCTTTTTCTCCTTTGGCTCCTTGGTCTCTTTAGCATCACAACTCTCCTCCTTCTCCTTTTCACTTTCTTTCTTTAGCTCTTTTGGCCTGACTTCCCTCTCTCCTGAGGAGAACTCCTTGGCCTCTGGCTCGTCGTCGTCATCCTCTTCCTTCATCACCATCCTCTCCACTCGGCCCCGTCTGTTCAGCGTCTTTATTGGCTTTTCCTCCTCAAAGTCATCGTCGTCATCGGACTTCTTATCTGACGAGGGATCTGTAGACGTGCTCTTCATCACCTCGTCCGTCTTGTTTTGTTTCAAAGTTCTGCCCCTTTTGCTCCTCTTCTGTAAATTGGCCTATAAAACGAGCACGCATGGTAGATTTAATCCATTCCACTTGTATACAGGTATTTCAGTTTGTGCTGCAGAAGAAGCGTAAGGTGAGATAAGTGGAAGACTTACGGTCTCCGCTTGTTTCTGGGCTTCTTTTTTGGCCAGGTCTTTGCTTAACAGCTCGATAAGGTAGTCTGCTCTGGTCTGCAACTCTTTTGCTTGTGGTTTCTTGTCAGGATCATCTGGTAGGAGCTGATCAACAGCAACAGAAAATAAGTGTGGAGAATAATAAAAGGAAACATTCAGTACAAGTATAGGTGGAGTGGCTAGGGCCGGGCAATGTATTGACTTTTTAAAATATATACACAAATATATATTCAATTAATACTAGTTGTTTTGTATTAAAACAATCCTATGTGTCTTCCACCGAGCTGTCTGTACATAGTTCTCTCCCTCTGTTCAGATCACTCGTCACTTCTGGTCTGCCTTTCATTGTTTTTCATGTAATCATGGCAAGATAGTGGAAAGCGTAGTAAGTAGAAATAGCTGGATGATTGTTTCCCTAATGATTGTCTATTAAATAATATTCATTGGGGTGGATTATACATATCTGTCTGATGCCAAGTTTAATGTTCCTGTGCAATAAAACAGCGTTTCTAAAGTGGCTGCTGGATAGATTTTAATTCACCAAAGGAATAAGAGAAAAAATAATATCTAAAATTAGAAGTGTGCCATTTTGCAACTCACCTTGTGTGTGAGATTGAGATCAGGGTCCATCTTGATCATCTCCCAACTGCCATACCCATACTCATAGATTCCTATGAGGAGGCTGGAGTCATCCTCCTTCCCCCACTCGATGTCAAAATGGGCTGCCTTCGAATGGCATGGTATTATATACCTGCGGACACACTCAGAATGAAAATGTAGACAGAAATGTTTGCCTCTGTGACATTAGGTGAATGGAAACTGGAATAAAACGGTGCCAGGAATGTAGTGGATATCACAAAGCTTCTAAAAACTAAAGAGAATGATTGAGTGATGAGGAGTCCTACTTCTTCCTCTCCTCTGGGTCAGCAGGTATAGCCTTATGGAGTGGAGCCAGCTCCTCCTCATGGGAGATAACAAGCTTGGCGTTGACTTGGACTCCAGAGATCCAAAATCTAGGACCCTTCACCTTCCCTCTCCTGCCTCCTGATCAGTAAAAGAAGTGGGGAAATCCATCAATTTAAAAAAAAGTCCAGAGTTATGCTTTATGACCCATTCGATCCTCAGAATTACATTTTGAGGGGTACGTCATGAGCCGTTTGATTACCTGAGCTCTTTTCTGGTCCGCAAGGGTTTTCTCTTAGTGTTCTCACACAGCCGTTGTGAACAGTCTCCGCCAAACGCTTCAGGTCACATTCAGATTTGTCAACAAGTTCAGCATCGCGGGCAATAGCGTCCAACCTGTGTGGTAGAGCCATACATGTTGCATACAGCAGACTACAGCAGGCGTTTTGTTCTGAAAAGCAGGTTGATCTCATGCACTGTACCTTTCCAGTGGGCCTCCAAACTTTTTGTAACTCCTGACAAACCTGTAAATAATTCAGGGTTATCAACCACACTATATCAATGGTAGGGCTAACTGGTTAACTCACTGGTTCTTGCATAGAGCTTTTATAGTCATACCTGCGGATCTCAGCATCACTGAAGCCCTGGACGTTCCCTCGCCGAATGGTCCAAGGACGGCCTCTTTCCTTTGGCCTCTTTCGGTCTGAGGGAGAATCGCTGTCAGAACCTGAATACCTCCTGCTACTGTTCTGCCTGCCTTCCCTGGCATTAAAGCTTAACTGTGGACCAAAAAAAAAAAGTCAGACAGTTTGCCTGGAAATCCTTTGGGGAATGCAAATCACGCAAAAACCCGCTGTCTAGCACACAGTTTATACTTTGATAACGACAATGTTTTACTATAAATACCTGTTTTGCGCAATTCCTCATCCATGGAAGCAAGTAGATTTCCTCCAGCTCTGTCTGTCTCTCTTCTTCTTCCATCCTCTTCCTCTGCTCCTCAGGAATGATGTCGTCCCAGATGTGCTGACTGCGCTCAGAGTTGATATCTATGTCCTCGTCCTCCAACATGGAAAGGTTGGCCACCTGCGTCGGTCAGATCAACAACTGTAAATGATCGCCAGTCAGTGCTGGGACGGATCAATCACCGTTGACCAGGGCTCTGAAGCAGTTTACAGACTCCTTCACTTCAGTCTATGCCAGTCTAGAGACCGTATTTCGAGCCCATAGAAACGGGCTGCTATTGGCTGAAATGATTTATTTAACTGCTTCTATTGTTTTTGCATGACAGCGTGTAGCACTTGAACTTATTTAAAAACTGTTGATTTCATTTGACTGGTTTTCCATTTCAGTGTACATTGTGTGGAAGTATTGAGGATGAGTGCTCCAGCATGACAGGCATATGCACTGTTTAATGTCCTGTGCACTGCAGTACAAGTTTCCCTACAGAACAATAAAGCACATCCAATTCAATCAAAATGTTGAACTCATGTTCACATACAGTACCTGGGCATTTTCTTGTCTTTTCTTGATTGCATGCTTGTAGACTTTACGTAGTTTCCTGTCATCTAACTCAGTGAATTTGGAAACAAAAATCCACAGGTTTCTGTAAGACAACAAGACGAGCCAGGTGAATATCTTAACAGAGACACATGGGAAGGTAGAACACAGTACTGGAAGACCCGGCAAGCCGGGATTAATGCCGACGGTCATTCTCACTGTGTTTATTGAAACCACTGTAAATGTGCAGACGGTGTCTACTAACTTTTTCCACTGTTTGATCTGGTCAGGATCTGAATACTCCTTCAGACACTCGGTGATATGGTCTCCAATCTTGATGAGGCACTGTCGTGTGTGTTCGAGCTGCTCGTCTTCCGACAGCCCCTGCTCTGGCTGGTCCAGCTGTTTCAGCGCTGCCTTCACCGGCCGCATCGTCTCTTTACACTGAAACCATTGACACAAGTCGACACGAGTCCACATAAAACCTAGATATTCAAGCATGTCATGGGAACAGCCGTCTATGTTAAGGATATGGAAGAAGTAGAACACACCACACTGAGGGTCCTCTGGTCCAGCTCCTCTGACTCCTCAGACACTGGCACGTTCTCTCCACTTGCCGTTGTGTGTACCGGCACATCAGAGACTTTCTTCATTGATTCACGAACCTCAGTCTTCACTTCAATCTGAGGACAAAGAATCTTAGAGTCAGTCCTCAACCAATTGGTCTTTTTCTGGGGGGTTTGGTCAGCCTCCAAAACAAGACGCAATCGACCCTTTTTACCTTTTCCATGCTCTCATCTTGTTTATGTGCCACCTCCACAGGTTTTGTTTCCTTTTTCTGCTTTGGCTCCTTGGTCTCTTTAGCATCACAACTCTCCTCCTTCTTCTCCTTTTCACTTTCTTTCTTTAGGTCTTTTGGCCTGACTTCCCTCTCTCCCGAGGAGAACTCCTCGGCCTCTGGCTCGTCGTCGCCATCCTCTTCCTTCATCACCATCCTCTCTACTTGGCCCCGTCTGTTCAGCGTCTTTATTGGCTTTTCCTCCTCAAAATCATCGTCATCATCAGTCTTCTTATCTGACGAGGGATCTGAAGACGTGCTCTCCATCACCTCGTCTGTCTTGTTTTGTTTCAAAGTTCTGCCCCTTTTGCTCCTCTTTTGTAAATTGGCCTATAAAACGAGCATGCATGGTAGATTTAATCCATTGCAATTTTGAGAGTGACTTGTATACAGGTATTTCGGTTTGTGCTGCACAAGAAGCGTAAGGTGAGATAAGTGGAAGACTTACGGTCTCCGTTTGTTTCTGGGCTTCTTTTTTGGCCAGGTCTTTGCTTAACAGCTTGATCAGGTAGTCTGCTCTGGTCTGCAACTCTTTTGCTTGTGGTTTCTTGTCAGGATCATCTGGCAGGAGCTGATCAACAGCAACAGAAAATCAGAGCGGAGAATAATAAATGGAAACATTCAGTACATGTCAAGTGGCGAGGGCCGGGCAATGTATTGAGTTTTTAAAATATATTTGGAAGCCTATTTCCGCCACTTTGAAAAAAAAGAAGTCAGACTAAGTCAAAATTACGAGATACTAAATCATAACTACTATGGGATACTATGCCAAGCTGTGATACTATGAGATACATCAAAATTATGAGATAGTGAATTGAAATTAAGAGATACTAACTCAAAATTATGAGATAGTGAATTGAAATTATGAGATATGAAGTCAAAATTAAGAGATACTAACTCAAAATTATGAGATAGTTGTCAAAATTAAGAGATACTAATGAAAAGTTGAATGGCTGGACCTATCACAGCAAGCGAAACTGTGCACCAGTTGATGAAGAGAAATGTGGTCGATCTCTGTGCCCAAAACCATTTGAGACACAGCACAAATAATAAAGTAAACAAATCTCTTCAACATTTCTAACTTGTGCACTTCCACTAACTCTGAACTTCAGTCTATAAATAAATAAATGCATGAAAAATAAATAAATAAAAATACGGAAAAAAAACAAAAAACGCAGCATTTGATTGGTTACATCTTTTTCAACATCTATCTATCTATCTATCTATCTATCTATCTATCTATCTATCTATCTATCTATCTATCTATCTATCTATCTATCTATCTATCTATCTATCTATCTATCTATCTATCTATCTATCTATCTATCTATCATTCTTTTAACCTGATCAACTCCATTTAGCGTTTATGTCAGAAATATGTATAACATGTAGATGGATGGACAATTGAAGCCATACAGCATATGTATTGTAGCGTCCAACGGGACATCATAGGAAATGACCAGGGCTCGGTCTCACCTTTCTTTATTGAAAGAACTACAACAGTTACTACCGACCGTAACCACGCCAAAAATAAAAACTCCAACAATAACAGCGCTGTATTTGAACCTTTCGCTCGCTCTCTCTCCACCCGGCTCATACATCCACTCAACCACCCACCCCCTTGCTTCCTCATCCAATCACATGCCTGTCTACTTCATACACGTTGGTGGACAGTCAGCAATCACAGCACTTAGAACACAGAACAATAATATTAATGCAAGCTGTCTGTTTGTACATAGTTCTTCTCTCCCTCAGTTCAGATCACTCACCAATTCTGCTCTGCCTTTCATTGTAATCATGACAAAATAATGGAAGGCAAAGTAACAGCACTGAAATATCTGGATGATCGTTTCCCGAACGATTGTTGTCTATTAAATAATATTTATTGGGGTGGATGATTATACATAACTGTCTGATGACAAGCTACATGTCCCTGTGTGATAAAACTGACCTTGTGTGTGAGATTGAGGTCAGGGTCCATCTTGATCATCTCCCAACTGCCATACCCATACTCATAGATTCCTATGAGGAGGCTGGAGTCATCCTCCTTCCCCCACTCTATGTCAAAATGGGCTGCCTTCGAATGGCATGGTATTATATACCTGCAGAAATACACAGGATGAAAATGTAGACAGAAATGTTTGCCTCTGTGACATTAGGTGAATGGAAACTGGAATAAAACGGTGCCAGGAATGTAGTGGATATCACAAAGCTTCTAAAAACTAAAGAGAATGATTGAGTGATGAGGAGTCCTACTTCTTCCTCTCCTCTGGGTCAGCAGGTATAGCCTTATGGAGTGGAGCCAGCTCCTCCTCATGGGAGATAACAAGCATGGCATTGACTTGGACTCCACAGATCCTAAATGTAGGACCCTTCACCTTCCCTCTCCTGCCTCCTGATTAGTAAAAGAAGTGGGGAAATCCATCAATTAAAAAAAAAAAGTCCAGAGTTATGCTTTATTACCCATTCGATCCTCAGAATAACATTTTGAGGGGTACGTCATGAGCCGTTTGATTACCTGAGCTCTTTTCTGGTCCGCAAGGGTTTTCTCTTAGTGTTCTCACACAGCCGTTGTGAACAGTCTCAGCCAAACGCTTCAGGTCACATTCAGATTTGTAATCAAGTTCAGCATCGCGGGCAATAGCGTCCAACCTGTGTGGTAGAGCCATACATGTTGCATACAGCAGACCTGTGGCGTTTTGTTCTGAAAAGCAGGTTGATCTCATGCACTGTACCTTTCCAGTGGGCCTCCAAACTTTTTGTAACTCCTGACAAACCTGTAAATAATTCAGAGTTATCAACCACACTATATCAATGGTAGGGCTAACTGGTGAACTCACTGGTTCTTGCATAGAGCTTTTATAGTCATACCTGCGGATCTCAGCATCACTGAAGCCCTGGACGTTCCCTCGCCGAATGGTCCAAGGACGGCCTCTTTCCTTTGGCCTCTTTCGGTCTGAGGGAGAATCGCTGTCAGAGCCTGAATACCTCCTTCTTCTGTTCTGCCTGCCTTCACTGGCATTAAAGCTTAACTGTGGACCAAAAAAAAAAGTCAGACAGTTTGCCTGGAAATCCTTTGGGGAATGCAAACCATGAAAAAACCTGCTGTCTAGCACACAGTTTATACTTTGATAATGACAATGTTTTACTATAAATACCTGTTTTGCGCAATTCCTCATCCATGGAAGCAAGTAGATTTCCTCCAGCTCTGTCTGTCTCTCTTCTTCTTCCATCCTCTTCCTCTGCTCCTCAGGAATGATGTCATCCCAGATGTGCTGACTGCGCTCAGAGTTGATATCTATGTCCTCGTCCTCCAACATGGAAAAGTTGGCCACCTGCATCGGTCAGATCAACAACTGTAAATGATCGCCAGGCAGTGCTGGGACGGATCAATCACCGTTGACCAGGGCTCTGAAGCAGTTTACAGACTCCTTCACTTCAGTCTATGCCAGTCTAGAGACCGTATTTCGAGCCCATAGAATCGGGCTGCTATTGGCTGAAATGATTTATTTAACTGCTTCTATTGTTTTTGCATGACAGCGTGTAGCACTTGAACTTATTTAAAAACTGTTGATTTCATTTAACTGGTTTTCCATTTCAGTGTACATTGTGTAGAAGTATTGAGGATGAGTGCTCCAGCATGACAGGCACATGCACTGTGTTTAATGTCCTGTGCACTGCAGTACAAGTTTCCCTACAGAACAATAAAGCACATCCAATTCAATCAAAATGTTGAACTCATGTTCGCATACAGTACCTGGGCATTTTCTTGTCTTTTCTTGATTGCATGCTTGTAGACTTTACGTAGTTTCCTGTCATCTAACTCAGTGAATTTGGACACAAATATCCACAAGTTTCTGTAAGACAACAAGACGAGCCAGGTGAATATCTTAACAGAGACACATGGGATGGTAGAACACAGTATTTGAAGAGCCGGCAAGCCGGGATCAATGCCGACGGTCATTCTCACTGTGTTTAGTGAAACCACTGTAAATGTGCATACAGCTACTAACTTTTTCCACTGTTTGATCTGGTCAGGATCTGAATACTCCTTCAGACACTCTGTGATATGGTCTCCAATCTTGATGAGGCACTGTCGTGTGTGTTCGAGCTGCTCGTCTTCCGACAGCCCCTGCTCTGGCTCGTCCAGCTGTTTCAGCGCTGCCTTCACCGGCCGCATCCTCTCTTTACACTGAAACCATTGACACAAGTCGACACGAGTCCACATAAAACCTAGAAATTCAAGCATGTCATGGGAACAGCCGTCTATGTTAAGGATATGGAAGAAGTAGAACACACCACACTGAGGGTCCTCTGGTCCAGCTCCTCTGACTCCTCAGACACTGGCACGTTCTCTCCACTTGCCGTTGTGTGTACCGGCACATCAGAGACTTTCTTCATTGATTCACGAACCTCAGTCTTCACTTCAATCTGAGGACAAAGAATCTGAGTCAGTCCTAAACAAATTGGTCTTTTTCTGGGGTGTTTGGTCAGCCTGCAAAATAAGACACAATCGATCGTTTTTACGTTTTCCATGCTCTCATCTTGTTTATGTGCCACCTCCACAGGTTTCGTTTCCTTTTTCTGCTTTGGCTCCTTGGTCTCTTTATCATCACAACTCTCCTCCTTCTTCTCCTTTTCACTTTCTTTCTTTAGGTCTTTTGGCCTGACTTCCCTCTCTGCCGAGGAGAACTCCTCGGCCTCTGGCTCGTCTTCGTCATCCTCTTCCTTCATCACCATCCTCTCCACTCGGCCCCGTCTGTTCAGCGTCTTTATTGGCTTTTCTTCCTCAAAGTCATCGTCGTCATCGGACTTCTTATCTGACAAGGGATCTGTAGACATGCTCTTCATCACCTCGTCCGTCTTGTTTTGTTTCAAAGTTCTGCCCCTTTTGCTCCTCTTCTGTAAATTGGACTATAAAATGAGCACACATGGTAGATTTAATCCATTCCACTTGTATACAGGTATTTCAGTTTGTGCTGCAGAAGAAGCGCAAGGTGAGATAAGTGGAAGACTTACGGTCTCCGCTTGTTTCTGGGCTTCTTTTTTGGCCAGGTCTTTGCTTAACAGCTCGATAAGGTAGTCTGCTCTGGTCTGCAACTCTTTTGCTTGTGGTTTCTTGTCAGGATCATCTGGTAGGAGCTGATCAACAGCAACAGAAAATAAGTGTGGAGAATAATTAAAGGAAACATTCAGTACAAGTATAGGTGGAGTGGCTAGGGCCGGGCAATGTATTGACTTTTTAAAATATATACACAAATATATATTCAATTAATACTAGTTGTTTTGTATTAAAACAATCCTATGTGTCTTCCACCGAGCTGTCTGTACATAGTTCTCTCCCTCTGTTCAGACCACTCGTCACTTCTGGTCTGCCTTTCATTGTTTTTCATGTAATCATGGCAAGATAGTGGAAAGCGTAGTAAGTAGAAATATCTGGATGATTGTTTCCCGAATGATTGTCTATTAAATAATATTCATTGGGGTGGATTATACATAACTGTCTGATGACAAGTTTAATGTTCCTGTGCAATAAAACAGTGTTTCTAAAGTGGCTGCTGGATAGATTTTAATTCACCAAAGGAATAAGAGAAAAAATAAAATCTAAAATTAGAAGTGTGCCATTTTGCAACTCACCTTGTGTGTGAGATTGAGGTCAGGGTCCATCTTGATCATCTCCCAACTGCCATACCCATACTCATAGATTCCTATGAGGAGGCTGGAGTCATCCTCCTTCCCCCACTCTATGTCAAAATGGGCTGCCTTTGAATGGCATGGTATTATATACCTGCGGACACACTCAGAATGAAAATGTAGACAGAAATGTTTGCCTCTGTGACATTAGGCGAATGGAAACTGGAATAAAACGGTGCCAGGAATGTAGTGGATATCACAAAGCTTCTAAAAACTAAAGAGAATGATGGAGTGATGAGGAGTCCTACTTCTTCCTCTCCTCTGGGTCAGCAGGTATAGCCTTATGGAGTGGAGCCAGCTTCTCCTCATGGGAGATAACAAGCTTGGCGTTGACTTGGACTCCAGAGATCCTAAATCTAGGACCCTTCACCTTCCCTCTCCTGCCTCCTGATCAGTAAAAGAAGTGGGGAAATCCATCAATTAAAAAAAAGTCCAGAGTTATGCTTTATTACCCATTCGATCCTCAGAATAACATTTTGAGGGGTACGTCATGAGCCGTTTGATTACCTGAGCTCTTTTCTGGTCCGCAAGGGTTTTCTCTTAGTGTTCTCACACAGCCGTTGTGAACAGTCTCAGCCAAACGCTTCAGGTCACATTCAGATTTGTAATCAAGTTCAGCATCGCGGGCAATAGCGTCCAACCTGTGTGGTAGAGCCATACATGTTGCATACAGCAGACCTGTGGCGTTTTGTTCTGAAAAGCAGGTTGATCTCATGCACTGTACCTTTCCAGTGGGCCTCCAAACTTTTTGTAACTCCTGACAAACCTGTAAATAATTCAGAGTTATCAACCACACTATATCAATGGTAGGGCTAACTGGTGAACTCACTGGTTCTTGCATAGAGCTTTTATAGTCATACCTGCGGATCTCAGCATCACTGAAGCCCTGGACGTTCCCTCGCCGAATGGTCCAAGGACGGCCTCTTTCCTTTGGCCTCTTTCGGTCTGAGGGAGAATCGCTGTCAGAGCCTGAATACCTCCTGCTACTGTTCTGCCTGCCTTCGCTGGCATTAAAGCTTAACTGTGGACCAAAAAAAAAAGTCAGACAGTTTGCCTGGAAATCCTTTGGGGAATGCAAATCACGCAAAAACCCGCTGTCTGGCACACAGTTTATACTTTGATAACGACAATGTTTTACTATAAATACCTGTTTTGCGCAATTCCTCATCCATGGAAGCAAGTAGATTTCCTCCAGCTCTGTCTGTCTCTCTTCTTCTTCCATCCTCTTCCTCTGCTCCTCAGGAATGATGTCGTCCCAGATGTGCTGACTGCGCTCAGAGTTGATATCTATGTCCTCGTCCTCCAACATGGAAAAGTTGGCCACCTGCGTCGGTCAGATCAACAACTGTAAATGATCGCCAGGCAGTGCTGGGACAGATCAATCACCGTTGACCAGGGCTCTGAAGCAGTTTACAGACTCCTTCACTTCAGTCTATGCCAGTCTAGAGACCGTATTTCGAGCCCATAGAATCGGGCTGCTATTGGCTGAAATGATTTATTTAACTGCTTCTATTGTTTTTGCATGACAGCGTGTAGCACTTGAACTTATTTAAAAACTGTTGATTTCATTTAACTGGTTTTCCATTTCAGTGCACATTGTGTGGAAGTATTGAGGATGAGTGCTCCAGCATGACAGGCATATGCACTGTTTAATGTCCTGTGCACTGCAGTACAAGTTTCCCTACAGAACAATAAAGCACATCCAATTCAATCAAAATGTTGAACTCATGTTCACATACAGTACCTGGGCATTTTCTTGTCTTTTCTTGATTGCATGCTTGTAGACTTTACGTAGTTTCCTGTCATCTAACTCAGTGAATTTGGAAACAAATATCCACAAGTTTCTGTAAGACAACAAGACGAGCCAGGTGAATATCTTAACAGAGACACATGGGAAGGTAGAACACAGTACTGGAAGACCCAGCAAGCCGGGATTAATGCCGACAGTCATTCTCACTGTGTTTATTGAAACCACTGTAAATGTGCAGACGGTGTCTACTAACTTTTTCCACTGTTTGATCTGGTCAGGATCTGAATACTCCTTCAGACACTCTGTGATATGGTCTCCAATCTTGATGAGGCACTGTCGTGTGTGTTCGAGCTGCTCATCTTCTGACAGCCCCTGCTCTGGCCGTTCCAGCTGTTTCAGCGCTGCCTTCACCGGCCGCATCCTCTCTTTACACTGAAACCATTGACAAAAGTCAACACGAGTCAGATAGCGTCCACATAAACCTAGAAATTCAAGCATGTCATGGGAACAGCCGTCTATGTTAAGGATATGGAAGAAGTAGAACACACCACACTGAGGGTCCTCTGGTCCAGCTCCTCTGACTCCTCAGACACTGGCACGTTCTCTCCACTTGCCGTTGTGTGTACCGGCACATCAGAGACTTTCTTCATTGATTCACGAACCTCAGTCTTCACTTCAATCTGAGGACAAAGAATCTGAGTCAGTCCTAAACAAATTGGTCTTTTTCTTGGTTGTTTGGTCAGCCTGCAAAATAAGACACAATCGATCGTTTTTACGTTTTCCATGCTCTTATCTTGTTTATGTGCCACCTCCACAGGTTTTGTTTCCTTTTTCTGCTTTGGCTCCTTGGTCTCTTTATCATCACAACTCTCCTCCTTCTTCTCCTTTTTACTTTCTTTCTTTAGGTCTTTTGGCCTGACTTCCTTCTCTCCCGAGGAGAACTCCTTGGCCTCTGGCTCGTCTTCGTCATCCTCTTCCTTCATCACCATCCTCTCCACTCGGCCCCGTCTGTTCAGCGTCTTTATTGGCTTTTCCTCCTCAAAATCATCGTCGTCATCGGACTTCTTATCTGACGAGGGATCTGTAGACGTGCTCTTCATCACCTCGTCCGTCTTGTTTTGTTTCAAAGTTCTGCCCCTTTTGCTCCTCTTCTGTAAATTGGCCTATAAAACGAGCATGCATGGTAGATTTAATCCATTCCACTTGTATACAGGTATTTCAGTTTGTGCTGCAGAAGAAGCGCAAGGTGAGATAAGTGGAAGACTTACGGTCTCCGCTTGTTTCTGGGCTTCTTTTTTGGCCAGGTCTTTGCTTAACAGCTCGATAAGGTAGTCTGCTCTGGTCTGCAACTCTTTTGCTTGTGGTTTCTTGTCAGGATCATTTGGCAGGAGCTGATCAACAGCAACAGAAAATAAGTGTGGAGAATAATTAAAGGAAACATTCAGTACAAGTATAGGTGGAGTGGCTAGGGCTGGGCAATGTATTGACTTTTTAAAATATATACACAAATATATATTCAATTAACACCGTTTGTTTTTATTAAAACAATCCTATGTGTCTTCCACCGAGCTGTCTGTACATAGTTCTCTCCCTCTGTTCAGACCACTCGTCACTTCTGGTCTGCCTTTCATTGTTTTTCATGTAATCATGGCAAGATAGTGGAAAGCGTAGTAAGTAGAAATATCTGGATGATTGTTTCCCGAATGATTGTCTATTAAACAATATTCATTGGGGTGGATTATACATAACTGTCTGATGACAAGTTTAATGTTCCTGTGCAATAAAACAGTGTTTCTAAAGTGGCTGCTGGATAGATTTTAATTCACCAAAGGAATAAGAGAAAAAATAAAATCTAAAATTAGAAGTGTGCCATTTTGCAACTCACCTTGTGTGTGAGATTAAGATCAGGGTCCATCTTGATCATCTCCCAACTGCCATACCCATACTCATAGATTCCTATGAGGAGGCTGGAGTCATCCTCCTTCCCCCACTCGATGTCAAAATGGGCTGCCTTCGAATGGCATGGTATTATATACCTGCAGAAATACACAGGATGAAAATGTAGACAGAAATGTTTGCCTCTGTGACAATAGGTGTATGGAAACTGGAATAAAACGGTGCCAGGAATGTAGTGGATATCACAAAGCTTCTAAAAACTAAAGAGAATGATTGAGTGATGAGGAGTCCTACTTCTTCCTCTCCTCTGGGTCAGCAGGTATAGCCTTATGGAGTGGAGCCAGCTCATCCTCATGGGAGATAACAAGCTTGGCGTTGACTTGGACTCCAGAGATCCTAAATCTAGGACCCTTCACCTTCCCTCTCCTGCCTCCTGATTAGTAAAAGAAGTGGGGAAATCCATCAATTAAAAAAAAAAAAGTCCAGAGTTATGCTTTATTACCCATTCGATCCTCAGAATAACATTTTGAGGGGTAAGTTACGAAGCTGGTTGATTACCTGAGCTCTTTTCTGGTCCGCAAGGGTTTTCTCTTAGTGTCCTCACACAGCCGTAATGAACAGTCTCAGCCAAACGCTTCAGGTCACATTCAGATTTGTCAAGTTCAGCATCGCGAGCAATAGCGTCCAACCTGTGTGGTAGAGCCATACATGTTGCATACAGCAGACCTGTGGCGTTTTGTTCTGAAAAGCAGGTTGATCTCATGCACTGTACCTTTCCAGTGGGCCTCCAAACTTTTTGTAACTCTTGACAAACCTGTAAATAATTCACAGTTATGACCATTGAGAATTGTGACCATTTTTCTATCCCTTAATCAGGGACAACAGGCCATGGGAGGACGGGGGGGAGGGCAGTCGAGCGTCGGGGGAAGGGGGGCATATAATATATATACATATAATGCAAGCAATATTAATGGTAAGGGCTAACTGGTAAACTAACTGGTTCTTGCATGGAGTTATTCTAGTCATACCTGCGGATGTCAGCATCACTGAAGCCCTTGAATTCCTCTTGTGGTATTGGCCGTGGATGGCCACTTTTCTTCGTCGGCGTCTCTCTGTCTATGTCCTCGTTCTCCATCGTTGAAAAGTTGCCCACCTGCGTCGGTCAGATCAACACCTGTAAATGATCGCCAGGCGGTGCTGGGACGGATAGCTCACCGTTGACTAGGGCTCTAAAGCAGTTTGCAGACTCCTTCACTTTGGCCTATGCAAGCCCAAAGACCGCATTTGGGTGCCCAGAGAATTGCGCCGCTATTGGCTGGTATGACGTAATCAGAGTTTGTTTGTCGAACCCCTCAAAAATGTTGAAATAATTGTGTTCCGACTGAATATAGTTTTTTAAAACAAATGCTATACTATTCTGCACCCCTTGAAACTCCCTATGGATTTTTTTTTCAAATTATGAATATATACACACACACACATATATATATATATACTGTATATACACACACACAGACACAAGTTTCTGATAAAACCTTGACTTATTCAACTTTGAGTGTTAGATTTTTTAGGTTTTCAATATCTCTGGGGAGTCTAATAATTGTCATAAAGTATTGTAAATATTTATTCAAACTGTATAAAAGTTTACAAGAAACATTTTCATGTACTTTTTAAGCGATCTCCAGAATTCATGTGAATGTCACAATATTT
The DNA here is from genome assembly GCA_029224185.1 of Karalla daura. Classification (NCBI taxonomy): domain Eukaryota; kingdom Metazoa; phylum Chordata; class Actinopteri; order Chaetodontiformes; family Leiognathidae; genus Karalla; species Karalla daura. The sequence continues at coordinate 3,702,050 of CM055201.1, forward strand.
TTCTAAAAACACAAAAAACCGGCATCACTGTGGCCAACTCACACTTTAAGGAACACTTAACTATTTCCTGTTTGGTACACATGTTGTGAGGCCACATGTCTGGTAAATTAAGATTTTCTTTTCCTTCAATACATCTTTTAGAAAACATTCAGGGTCACAACCATAGTGTGTCAACACAAGAATTGCTAAAATTCAAGGTTTATTTGACTTTTTTTGTAATAAAAGATTTATTTAATTTATTGTCATGGCCACAAGCAGCTGGTGATAAACAAGATGACTGCTGCCAAAAAAACATGAGCGATGATGAAGAATTGTCAACTCCGTAAGTCGTCAACTCCAAAAGGATTTTTGTCTTATGGAGTTATATATGGTGTATATGATTTATATATTGACCTGGGAGATTGTTCTTAAACAGCATAAGAGGGCCAACACCATGTGCAATTATAATATATGAACATGTTTTGGAAATAAGGATTTTTATTTTTTTTTTAGAAAATGAAAACCCATTTTGTCCCTGATCTCAAGAATGACTGGTATGATTAAGTGGCCACAAATCACACAAAAAAAGCCATCCCTGCCTATACAAGTACATGCTTCCCCCTCAGACGTACATCTCTGAAGACAACACTATCTCCTTCCTGCTCCTTTTTACTGGGGCATCATGTCTGATGCCAGAACTTCCTCCAGTCAACCCCTATTGTTCACTGGTAGTTTCCAGTCTTTTATTATCGTAACGCACACTTCAAAAACAACTCATAAGAAAAAAAACCCTGACAGGGAAAGAAAAGGAGGAGAAATCTCAGGGTGAGAAATCTCAGGGTGAGAGACAGAGGGGATCCTCACCCAGGACGGACAGGTGGGCACAAGCACGGCAATATAGAGAGATACATGTACTGATGGCCAATAGTTAAGAATATAGATGAGAAGTCTAATTAGTCCAGAGCAGAAACGTGCATGCAGCAGGAAAAGCCAGGTTGAGAGTCTTAGATCCAGCTCAGCAGCTATGGAATCTGGGTGGGAAGAAAGCACAGACACTCCAGGGATGTGCGGTCCCCGGTCCATATGCTAGTCCTGCATAGGAAGGAGAGGAATAAGTGGAGGAGGAGGAGAAGGAGGAGGAGGTGGGGAACAGATAGGGAGAGACCAAGAGGAGGGTGAGAAGATAGAGGGAACGTGAACCCGATCCACACCCACAGAGAGAATGGAACAGATAGAGCTCCATGGGCCAGGGATCCCCGGCATACTCAACCTATAGCAGCTCATATAGGATATAAGGTCCATCTGTAGTTTCTGTCAAAAAGGAGGGATTTTAACCTACTCCTAAAGGTAGAGAGGGTGTCTGCCTCCCGGAATTAAAAACAATTAAGTTGAAAGTTGAAGGTGTTCACAGAGCTGGTGGCTTTTTCAGATGAAGATAAGATTAGAGCTCGGCCTGTAGTTCACTAGAATTCCCAGATTGAGGGACGGTTTCTGAAGGAGGAGTTTGATTACTGCAACTTTAAACTTAAGATGAACGTAACGTGTTGTTAGGGACAGGTTGATGAGGTCAAGTAAAGAAGTGGCTATTAAAGGTAACACTTCCTTAAACAGCCTAGTGGGAATTGGGTCTAGGAGGCAGGTTGATGATTTAGAGGAAGGGATGATAGTAGTCAAATGATGAAGGTCAAAGGTGTAAAATTAAGGTAGTGGCCTGTCTGTATCCCCAGCTGTATCCTAAATAGCAGTAGTATGGGGTAGATTAATTGCAGTAGATGGTACGTGGTTCTTAATTGCTTGTCTGATCTTCAGAATTTTGTTATTGAAGAAATTCATAAAGTCACCACGGCTGAGTTGTGTGGGAACACACTCAGTGGAGTTATGACTCTGAGTCTGGCTGGCTAGAGTGCTGAAAAGAAACCTGGGGTTATGCTTATTTTCCTCAATTAGAGAGGAGCAGTATGTGGCTCTGGCATTACATGGAGCCAGTCTGTATGTTTTCAGACTATCTTTCCAGGTCTGAGTATGTCTGAGCACCCGGTCAGGTCTGAATATAAAGAGTGTATGTGCAGACTTGGATTTCTCAAGCATTGACTGTAGTGGGATTTTACTGGAAATAAACCTATCTCTTTAAGTGATACATTCATTCATCTTAATTTAAAGTTGTTTGGTACCTTGAATGTTTGTAGGTTATCTAGGTGTATCCTCAGGTTGGTAATAAAGTGTAAAGTCATATAGAGTGTTTACTTTTAATAGTGCTGCCCAGTTTATGTGTGGGATGTGAGTTAAAGGAAAGGGATGTAGTAGATCAAATTTAAGATGTTCATATTATCCCGAGGAGGGGTTGTATCGCCTTTAACTTTTGATTAGTTATTATTTATTATTTAGTTATAGATTTGGGTTTGATTCGTTCTGTCTGAGTGACACTCTTTGGATGAATCAGAGAAAGGAGGAGAATTCTGTGTAGCTTGTTCTATATAAACTTGGTCTCCAAATTACTGTTTCTGTGACGCCGTTTTGGTTTAAATGTGTCATTATTATTATTGTTAAAATATATTGTTTCTATGTTTTTGTTTGAAACTTCTGTCAATACAGGTAGACTGTCAAACACACACACACACACACACACACACACACACACACACACACACACACACACACACACACTTAAAAGGGCCAAAGAATGAAAAGAGAAAATGCACTTTACATCCTCAGAATTTAATACTGCAATGACCTCTTGTGGTGACAAGGAAGAAAAGCATCAAATAAAAAGTTCATTCAGATTGAAAGATTAATTGAAATTGAGGTGAAGATCAGTGACAACTTCTTGCAGGCGTGCCAGGAGCGTCCCAAAGCCACCAACACAGGGGACGCACATAGTGAAAGCGTCCTTTGAGCTGATGAAGCTCGGACACTCCTGATGGTCTGGCTTGCTGGCTGGAGAAGATGGTGCCATCCAGGAGCAGGGTTCAGTGGTCTGTGCTGTCCAGAAAACACAAAATTACTTCATGAATCACTTTATTACAAGACACAGCTTAAACACAATCTATGTTTCTTCATTAGTTACATTTGTATAGACACGACAATCCATTTGAAAATATTCATAAATGTTCTTCTCAAAAAATATGCTGCTATTATGTAAAATAATGTATTGTTCATGTATTATTATTGTTAAAATGTATTGTTTCCATGTTTTTGTTTGAAACTTCTGTCAATACAGGTAGACTGCCAAACACACACACACTCACACACACACACACACTCACACACACACACAGGGATGCTGGAGAAAGAGGAGGCAGCATAAGGACGCTGCTGACCTCTACAGGGACTTTGGGTTTATTTTTGGCTTGAGCTGGACTTTTCACAAGTTGGTCATAGGGATGATCAGCAGGAGAAGAAATATTTCCACTAGTTGGTCATGGGGATGACCAACTAGTGGAAATAGAGGTATATTGAGTGTAATGATTTACTCATGGACTGGACCAATTTATTAGACATTGTTGCATTTTGATATTCATATGATTAATGTCTCTTATTGTGTTTGAAATTGAAATGAATTATTACGTGAGACCTAATAATTAGGGGCTGGTGTATAGGAGACATATAGGTAGAAGATGGGGAGCACTGTGTGTGTGTGTGTGAATATGGGTAGAAAATGGGGAGCACTGTGTGTGTGTGTGTGTGTGTGTGTGTGTGTGTGTGTGTGTGTGTGTGTGTGTGTGTGTGTGTGTGTGTGTGTGTGTAGGATGAGTAGGCGGGTCCACTGGCGGAAGGGTGTGTATCTAGGTGTGCACGCACCTGTGGCCCATAGGAGAGAGTCAGGGTTGGGTAGAAGCCGTGATTTTTGTTGACTGCTACACACGCTACACATTCATTCATTCATTCATTCATTCATTCATTCATTCATTCATTCATTCATTCATTCATTCATTCATCACCCTTGTATTTGTTTAACCTGCTGGTTTTCTATTCATTCATTTTTCTGCGCCGGTGCTGTTTCTAATAAACGCATCAAAGCCATTTTGGGATCTCAGCGCATCATTACAACAACCTTTAGCGCGTCACAAATTAGCGAACCTGCAGGACCCAGCTTCATACTCTCAGCGGCTAAAAGGTATAAAAGAAGCCACATAAATTTTTTCAACAAAAAGGCGTTTAACGAAAATCATCGAGCTGCACCAAAGAGCCAAACCATCACGCAGCCACGAGCCCAAGAGTAAAGGAGCCACAGCTAAGTGTCACACCACGCCATCCACACACCTGGGCACAGGTAGGCCTCAACCTGTCTATGTTTGTGGATTAAGGAATCCGCTCTGATCGGAATGCATCACCTGTAATGAGGACAATGTATCAAATGGATGGTGCGCTGGTTGTATTGACGTATTTATGGCCGTAACTTCCCCGTGATTTATATGGTTGTGATGTCGGGACTTTGTGGAGTTAAATATGGGGCGGCTGGTGTTGTCTAAAGTCCTGTTGCTTGTTGGAAAGCTTGGCTAGAATCTGCTATATCAAATGAATCTAAATGCAATGTTTGTGGATGGATTTTGAATGCGCTCTTGATGAACTGTGACCGCATCGCTTCGAACAAAATACAATCTGATGGAAGTGAATCAAATAAACGCTGCTACTGAGTGTTCAAACATGGAAAGGGAAAAAAGGGAAATCAAAATGACGGTAAAAGCTGTGGAAAATAAAGTTGAACGGCTCCAGCATGAGCGCAAAAGTGCCGTTAATAAAATCAAAGCGCTGATTCCGCAAATAAAAGCGCACATGAAATCAAACGAGAATATAACAAATCTCCTCGCAACTGAACAACTTGGAAGTACTAAGTAAAAAGGCCACTGACCTGCACAATGACTTACTACCACTACTTCCTGATGAAGAAAACCAAAAGCAAGATGAATGGTTTTCCAGCATTGAGGATGACAGTGATGCATTCAAGGAACGATTGGAAAAATGGATACAGGATAATCTCCATGGGAAATCAAATAAATTGCCATATCAAACAAATACTTCCGAGCAATCACCGAAGGAAATAAATCATGCATCACAAGTTCCTGTGGAAAATAGCAAGGATTTGGCTGCTGCTGACCCTGCAGTTCAAGACTCTCAGGATGAACTGCGGCCCTGCGACAGCATCTCAAACGCAACCAAGAGATCACGCTCACATTATTCCTCATCCTCAGCCTCACGCTCACCTGCCCGCTTAAAAATGGAAACAAATCTTGCAATTTTGGCAGCAAGAAAAAGGCATTATTTGAGAAACATGCATTGGATGAAGAGGAGTTAAAGCTACGCTAGAGAAGAGAACAGCCTTTACTGGAGAATGAAATTGCTGAGGAAATGGCAAAACTGAGTTTTATAAAATCACAAGGCAGTGTTGGTAGTAAATCAAAGTCAAAGGTCTTAGATGGCATGAACTCATATTATGAAAGGACACGTTCAAAACAACTTAATGTCAATGCCACTGAATTTGCCCCATCACTGCCAGTTGAACCAAAATCCAAGGCAACTGAAACCACACAGGTAACTGAATGACTTTAGTCTCCACAGCTGTCTAACATGGAACACCTTCCAGGTCCTTCTTACATGCTCCAGCGTCATCTTAATGCCCCTGAAGATCCTGTGATCAATGTTACACAAACTGATATATCACAAAATGACTCTACTTCCTTGAACAGTACCAAAGGACATGCTAAAGAGCTGGTGAGGAGCTGTCAGCACATCGAATCAGAGGATATGTGAAGGCAAAGGCTCTATTGAAAGAACATTATGGCAATGAGCTAAAGGTGGCAGCAGCATACATGGAGAGAGCTTTGCTGTGGCCTATTATGAAAACAGAGGATGTGAGGGCCCTTCAGGAATACAGTCTCTTTCTGCGTGGTTGCTGCAATGCTATGGAGGATGTGCAGTATTTAAATGATCTGGACACAGCCACAAATATGTTGGAAATCATCAAATAACTTAAAAAAAAAAACAAACTGAGATCGCTGGAGGTGCCACGTATGTGACCTGCAGGAAAGGGACAATAGAAGAGTAAAGTTAATGGACATTACCAACTTTGTTGAAAAACAAGTGAAAACACAGACCCTGTATTTGGAAACATCCAGGACACTGCTTTATTAACTAAACAACTGAAACACAAATCTCACCCTCGCTCCAGCATCAAAGGAACCAGCTTTGCTACCACAGTGAACCACATGGAAACAACAGCCCAACCTGTGAACAAAGCCAAGGACATAAAACCACCAACCAAGAAGTTCTGTCTCTGCTGCACTGGAGGACACACATTGGATGTATGTGCACGGTTGGGAAAATATGGCACACAAGGAGAAAGTTAACTTTTTGGAGGAAAATGCAGCTTGTTTTCGCTGCCTGTATATAGGACACATCAGCAAAAATTGCAGGAGGAATATTTCCTGTTCAAAGTGTGGCCAAAACATCCAACTGTGCTCCATAACGACAGTGTAGCAAGTGCAGAACCGGCTGAGAGAAGAATCCAGGCTACAGTGGACGGCACTTTAGTTTCCAGTGGGCTTACAGGGGCTGGTGAGATGGATTGCAAGCTTCCTGTTGTGCCGGTCCAAGTAAAGGCGAAAAAAGGTAATAAAATCATCCTCACCTATGCTTTCTTGGACCAGGGAAGTGCTGCAGTGTTCTGTACTGAGTCTGAAGCAGAAGCTCAATTTGTCAGGAAAAAGAGCCAATATTCTTCTCAGAACCATGGGGCAGGAAAAGGTGGTCAGGCCAGAGCTGGAGGTGGCAGCACTTGGAGATGACTGCTTCATTGAGTTACCAAAAGCATACACTCAGTTGTCAATGCCAGTCCAAAAAGCAAACATAACCACTAATAATGATCTTACAAGATGGACATATCTAAAACACATCTCATTACCACAAATTGAGGCTGGAATTGAGTTGCTAATTGGAACTAACGTCCCACAAACCATGGAACCGCTGGAAGTCATCCACAGTGAGCATAACGGACCCTACGCTACAAGGACGGTGCTGGGCTGGACAGTAAATGGACCACTGACAGGAAATGGTGGAGAGGCCAATTATTGTGAGCAGCCAGTAACTGTGAACCGTGTGTCCATTGTAAATTTGGATGAACTGTGACAACAGCAATTTAAAATGGATTTTCCAGAATCTGCTGTGGAGGAACAGGTGGGTCTGTCTGGATAAGACCTGAGGTTCATGGACATGGTGACACAGTCAGCCAAACACATCAATGGTCTCGACCAGGTCGCCCTGCCTTTCAGTAATTCAAACATCAGCATGTCAAATAACAGGAAAGTAGTCAAACAGCATCTCTACCAGCTGAAGAGGACGCTCCAGAGGGATCCAGTGTTTTAAGAGGAGTATAGCACCTTTATTAATCTCCTTGGTAAAGGCTATGCTGAAAAAAGTTCCTGAGGCAGAGCTGGAAAGAAGGGATGGCAGGACTTGGTATATACCACACCATGGTGTCCACCACTCGACAAAAGGAAAACTCAGAGTTGTGTTTGACTGTGGCTCCAGTTACCAAGGAAAATCTCTGAATAAAGAGCTGTTGCAAGGCCTTGATCTAACCAGCTCACTAATTGGATTTGTAACCAGGTTTAGGAGAGAACCCCACATCAAAACTTCCAGTCGCTGTTCCTCCACAACCTGCACGAGTCAATCCGCACAGAGGTTACATGCACTGTCGGATTAATAAACCCAACACCTGTGACATGAAAAAATACGCTCAGATGTTCTGGGAAACGAAGCTGCAGGGATACAGGAGACAAGAAGAAGAACCCAGAGTGTTAGCATCGAAAGCTCCAGAGGCACACCACCTGGCCCTTGAAGATGCAGAAACATCCCATTCAAGAAACTTTGGGGCAGCCACATCACCGCACAATTCTCGGCAAGTGTACAAGTCCCAGTTGGACAACGACAGTCATTGGAGGGGGGATGCACGACATGCCTGGCAGCAAGACAAGCAAAGAAAGCACCTGCACCAAGGCCACAAAGAGCAGCCCAGACATTACCAAAAGCAACGAAGACACGCTGATGGACAAAGTCCCCCTCCGAAAGAACACGATGCAGAATACCAGAGATTCCTGGAATGGAAGCAAAAGAAAGGAAAGGGGGGAGAGGAGCCAACACAAGCATGACTAGGCCGGGAATCTCCTCAGCCCTCAGCAAAAGTCTACTTTGTGGGCTGGGGAAGAGGACCAGGCGGCCCCCGGACACTCCCCACACCTCCTGGCCATCGTCACGACTCTGAACCTCCTAAACTGATGTTCATGAGCACCCTCACTGACCTCGCTTTCCAGCAGATGGCGCTGACTCACCCCATCTATGTGTGCGACCTCGACACTGAGCCACTCCTGATTGGACAGGACTTACTGGACCAGCTGGCACCCCTCATTGACCTCCGGCGAGGATATATCTGGGCCCTAGTACCAAAACCTAAACCTCTGGACGATGGTGGAAACTCACTGACAGTGGACAGACGAGGAGCTGCAGAAGAAGGATTACGTGAACTAGGACCAGAACCTGCTCCCGTGAATCAACTCCAGACTACCAAGCCACCACCTGGTATGTTGCCCGAGCACTCGACCTACTGCCCTCATGTGGTCAGAGATATACAGCCGAGTGGCTCGGCCAACCCAGACACCTCTGTTGTACTCCAGCCTGATGGGACAGCCACCGATCAGAGCCCTCGCAATGATGTGATGGAGGATGAAAGAACCCTAACTGTGAGACCAGAGCAACAGACATCCGCTCAACTCTCCATCACCTTCTCCAATCCTAACAAGAGCCGAACACCACCACAGCCAAGAGGGGGGATCCTCACCCGACCAAGCCCCCAGGCAGATTCAGCTGAACCAGACCCCAGACCTTCTGGAGAAGATGACGACAGCAGCCTCACTGCAGTCTACACCAACCATGAGTACGATGTAGGAAGTGAGATGCTCTGCCTCCTGTCTCTCCATCTCCACCAAACAACATGGCTGGAGATAATGAAGAAGCTCCCACAGGTGGCGTACTGCTTCAGAACTTACAAGCCCAGGAAACCTCCTGACAAATGACTCCCAACAAACCAGATGAAGCCCCTCAAGGCACTCAGAGCTTCACTGGAGGAGCCTCGCTTCACTAGTGACCAAGAGGGTCCACCATAGTCAAAGCAACTAACCACTAATCATAACTCATCCATAACATACAACCATCTAACACTAACGCACATAATTCAATACATAACCCTGTACCTTATCTTTCTCTTAACTTCTCAGTTCTATTTGTAACAACTTTCAGATAGATCGAAAACTGCGTTAACTCTGCCCAATTGATGCCTTTACTGTCAACCATGCATTGTTCTCCATGTTTCTAACCTGTCCAGTCTCCAAGTCTCAACAACACAGGTCGAGGACACTTGGACCGTAGCAGCCTGGAGTTGCCCCGAAGGACAGGGATCACCCCATCCTCTGGACCAAAGGGGGGATGTTGGGACTGCTACACTCATATGGTGCAGGAACAGCAATGCATGTGATTTTACAAACAACAGTCATAAACAGAGGAGGGTAAGGATCCCTCTGGGAATAAAAGTCCCAGAAACCAGCTCCTCACTCTCTGCCACCACAACTCTGCCGCCACAACTCCACTTCCACTCATCTTCATCGCTACAACTCGTCAGCTGACCGCCCGGAGCTCCAGCCGCCGGACATCGCCGCCGCTGCGCCAAGACGCACAGGAGCCGCCGCAGTCCGACCGCTCTCCATGGCAGCCACCGGTGCCACAGCTGCTTTGAGCGCTGCACCACAGTCCTTTTCAGGACTAAAAGAGTTGTTTTCTGAGTTTGATTCACCACCCGGTGATCAAACCCGGTCCACCTGGACTGCAAGCAGACGGCAGCCAACTCTGCGGGGAGTCTGCCGACAGGATCACAGATCCTGAGAGGATAAAAGAGTCAAAACGCTCGTGCCAAGAGAGCACCAAGGGGCTGAGGCTCCTAACCTCACTGCACCAACCGATCCGTATCCAGAGAGGTGAGGCACGCCCGTGCAAGAAGAGCACCCAGGGTCTGAGCGCCTCATCCTCCTCCAACTCCGAAACCCACGCTGCAGCAGAGGCAGCGAGAGGGCCGAGTCTGCGCCGTCACGGGGACGCGGAGCATCAAGGAGCTACACTGAGCTGGACCACAGGACAGAATCAGGACCGCAACACGTGGGACACGTAAGGGCTCGATTCGGGCAGAGACTGTGATGCAGTAGCACCTCTTAAGTATTGAAGCCTACATGGACTTTAGGTTAATGTATGACAGTGTAGGACGCACGGCTGAGTGAATCCATCGCTGACCGGCTCCCATTACTTTTTCCCCTTTGTTCTCGTGCGTCCGAGCGGACCCCGTGATCACATGCACGCGCACTTACCCGTGCACACACACACACACACACACACACACACACACACACACACACACACACACACACACACACACACACACACACACACACACACACACACACACACACACACACACACACACACACACACACACACACACACACACACACACAAACAGAGAGATGCATGCTTGCTTTATTGTTTATTGTTTGTTCAGTCTGTCTAGTCAGGAATGCATGTTTCTTGTTAGAGAATAAATGGTCAATGATAACCTTAATGCACTAATTGTAAAATTGATGTGTCATTAAAGTGTGATTGTTGCACTAAGAAGTGTGTAATTATTGAACCTGCACAACCGTTGCTAAATCCAGGTCAGTGCTCGGATCTCGCTTCCTTCAGAGAGACTAGAGGTAATTTGAAATTGGACTGATTTACTAGGCAAATTGACTAACCAGATTATTGGTCCCTGTTCGCAGGGTGGTGCCCTGAAATTCTTAAATAATAATAAAGCTAGTAATCTAGGTTTACTATATTTGGTTGACATAAAGTCCCAACACTGGTGATCCTATAAGATTTACTGAATGGAAAGCAATGTTTTCCTCGCTTGTTGATCAAAGAGCAATCACTCCAAGATGCCTGGAACAAGTTGAATCGTCGCTATGGCCAGCCATTCACCATTCAGAGAGCATTCAGAGAAAGACTCTCCAAATGGCCATGGATCCAACCTAATTATGCTGAAGGACTAAGAGACTTCTCAGACTTTCTGAACAACTGTCAAGATGCCATTCCTCATGTCAAGGGCCTTGACAAGGGCCTTGTGAGGAGAACCAGAAACTCGTCCATAAACTCCCAGACTGGGCTGCCTCACGCTGGAACCGTCTAGTCACACAGAGCCTGAACGAGAAGCTAGAATTTCCCACTTTGGGGTATTTTTCTAGTTTCTTGTCAACTGAAGCTGAGATTGTGTGCAATCCCATTACATCTCTTCGTTCATCAGACTCAAGCACAGATAAGAGATTCTCGAGACACAAAGAGAAATAAGGCCAGCGTTCTCACTACTCAAACGGCTCCCAATAATGAAAAACAAAAGTCAAGAAAGACCAAGACTCCATGTATTGTTTGCCAAGATGTCATACATCAACTTCATGCATGCTCCAAGTTTGCAGAAATGTCATTAGTTGAGCGACATAAAGGAGAGGAAACTCTGCTACGGATGCCTGAAAACAGGCCACAGCACCAACGACTGTCCCCATCGTCACTTTTGTGACACGTGCAAAGGAAAGCATCCGATAGCCCTTCATGACAACAACTACGTGAAGGAAAGGTCTTCATCTGAGGCGAGGACAAGCGAAGGTCTTACTGCAACGTCACTTAGTGTTGCATCAAAGGGCTCATCCATGGTAATACCAGTGTGGGTTTCATCCAAAAATAACCCGACTGTTGAGAAACTTGTCTACGCTCTCCTTGACACCCAAAGTGACACGACATTCATCGACCAAGATGTTGGCGACAGTCTTGATGCGTCCTGTAAGTTAAAATTGACCACCATGTGTGGAAAGGACACAGTCATCAGAAGTGACAGTGTTTCTGGTCTTCTTATTAGGGGATACAGTTCTGGCACTCAAATCAATCCAGTCGCCTACACAAAGGACTGTATACCACTAAATCATGCCCACATTCCTACATGTGAGACAGCAAAACAATGGAGTCATCATGCAGTAATTGTTGATGAAATTCAACCACTGAAGGACTGTGATGCAGGGCTTCTCATTGGTTACAACTGCTCTAGGGCCATGGCTCCAAGGCAAGTCATTGTAGGAGGAAATGAAGAACCCTACGCTATACAAACAGACTTGGGGTGGAGCATCGTGGGTTGCTCATCGCAAGGCCATGATTCTTTGAGAACAAGTCACCTGTGTTACAGAATCACTGTTAAGGAGTTGCCTCCAGCAACCCCTGCAGATGTGATCCATGTCCTAGAATCAGACTTCAAGGATGGCAGTCAAGATGATAAAACAGTGTCACAAGATGACATTGCATTCCTCAACAAGGTAGAAGAGGGCATAAAGAAAAACATACATGGCCACTACGAAATGCCACTGCCCTTCAAAACCAGACCCGTCTCACCTGACAACAAGGAAGCAGCCAGGATACGCCTTAACCACTTGAAAAGGAAACTGCGATGAGACGAAAAATATAAGGAACAGTATATCAGATGCATGGAAGAAGTCATTGAACAAGGGGATGCAGAACTGGTTGAGGACAGTGGGAGCATGGGGGAAAGATGGTACATACCCCATCATGGTGTTCGCCACACAAAGAAGCCAGATAAACTTCGTGTGGTGTTCGATTGCTCTGCCAGATACAGAGAAACGAGCCTGAATGACCACCTTCTCTGTTAAACAACTTGATTGGAGTTCTCGTCCGATTTCGACAGCACCCCATTGCACTGATGTGTGACATTGAAAAGATGTTCCACCAATTTCATGTTGCAGAGGCTGACCGTAACTACCTGCGCTTTCTTTGGTGGAAATAAGGAGACTTGAAATCGGAGCCTAGCGAGTTCCGTATGAAGGCCCATTTGTTTGGCGCAGCATCTTCTCCCGGATGCGCAAATTTGGGGCTGAAGCATTTAGCTAAGGTTAATGCTGACGTCTACCCTCAAGGCTCACAATTTATCATGAGGGACTTTTACGTCGACGACGGCCTCACAAGTGTGGAAAACAAAGGATGCTATTCAGCTTGCTAGGGAGGCACGTGAACTTTGCGCCACAGGTGGACTCAGACGACACAATTTGTGTCAAACAACAGAGAAGTCCTAGAAAGTATACCATCCTTCCAACGGGCAGCCAATGTGAAGGATATGGATCTCGCCGATGACCTGCCACTTGAGAGAGCACTAGGAATTCAGTGGGACGTGGAGGTCGACCACTTCAGGCTTAATGTTTTGTCCACAGTGGCCTCTCTGTACGACCCTCTTGGGTTTGCGGCACCCATCCTGCTCAAAGCAAAGATCATCCTTCAAGAGATGTGTAGGCATGGCACAGGCTGGGACGATCCAGCAACTGATGAGCTTCGTCTACAATGGGATCGGTGGAGAAGTGATCTGGCTCATCTGGATAACGTCATACCCCGCAACTATGCACCTGCTGGATTTGGGAGAGTGCTAAAGGCGGAGCTGCATCATTTCTCCGACGCCAGCACAAAGGGTTACGGTCAGTGCTCGTACTTGAGACTGCAAAATGAACATGGAGCTGTTCACTACGCCTTAGTTTTGGGAAAATCACGTGTCTCACCAACAAAACTCACCACGATTCCAAGACTGGAATTGACGGCGGAAGTGACCTCTGTGAAAACAAGCAACCTACTCAAGGAAGAATTAGGATTTGCTGACATTGAAGAGTTCTTCTGGACTAACTCAAAGGTGGTTTTAGGATACATACAAAATGAGGCACGGCATTTCCACACCTCTGTAGCCAACCGCGTTCAGAAGATTCAGCTGAGCTCAGCTCCTCAGCAATGGAGATACATGCCAACTAACAAGAATCCTGCTGACCATGCTTCTCGGGTTTTGACCACCAATGAGCTTCTGTCATCCACCTGGCTCACTGGATCCCGGTTCTTATGGAACGTGGAATTGAAAGGGATCCCTCTACCCTCTCACAATCCACTCGACTCTCGACGCATTCCTACACGAAGATGGCATTCTCTGTGTGGGAGGAAGACTGAGCAACTCCTCTCTTCCTAACTCCTTCAAGCACCCTGCCATCATTCCCAAGAATCATCACATCACCAAGATGTTGATTGCTCACTGTCACTGGCATTGGCTACTGGATTCCAGGGATCAATCGCGCTGTTGCTTCTCATATTCATCAGTGCGTCACTTGTAGACGGCACCGGAAACCGACGGAAGAGTAAAAAATGGCTGATCTTCCCACCGAACGTGTGGAACCATCACCCCCCTTTACGTTTTGAGGCATGGATTGCTCCGGCCCATTCCTTACCACGCAAGGTAGAAAGGAGAACAAGCGGTACGGCCTTCTCTTTACTTGCCTCATTTCCCGTGCCATCCATATTGAGATGCTCGATAGCTTGTCAACGGATGCTCTTATCAGTGGCCTGAGATGTTTCATTGCCATATGTGGTGCTGTTTGTCAGATCAGGTCTGACCAAGGGACCAACTTTGTTGGAGCCAAAAACGAATTCAAGGAGGCCCTCAAGGAAGTTAATGCAGACCAGCTGGCTGCATTTCTTGCAGACAAACAATGTGACTTTGTCATGAATTCACCCTATTCAAGTCACGCTGGAGGGGTGCGGGAGAGACAAATTAGGACCGTGAGAAGTGTCCTCAGGACCACGCTTTCCCTGTCCTCTGGCAGGCTAAATGATGCTTCTCTCCGGGCTTTTCTTTATGAAGCTATGGCAATTGTCAACGGTCGCCCACTGGCCATTACCAACCTCAACGATCCCCACAGCCTTGAGCCACTCACCCCAAACCATCTCCTGACTGTGAAATCCGCAAACGCCTTACCTCCTCCAGGAGAATTCGTCAAGGAAGGGGAAGAAAAGGTGGCGACATGTCCAATACTTGGCTGGACAGTTCTGGAGTCGATGGCGTAAAGAGTACCTTGCCAACATAGCTCTCAGACGGAGGTGGCACACCCCCAGAAGGAATCTGCAAGTTGGAGACATAATGATGACAAAAGAAGATGACGTCGACAGGAACAAGTGGAGATTGGGAAGAGTTACGGAAACCCTCTTGGAAAAGATGGACTCGTAAGGAGTTAAGATTCGCCTTGGTGACAGGAAGCTTGGCCAAAAGGGGCAGCGTCTTCACAAGATGTCTGAAGTAGAGCGTCCAGTCCAGAAACTAGTTTTGTTGCTTGAAGCTGATTAAAACTACGTTTTATCGTTAAGCTCTTATGTCTCTTCTATACACTTTATTATCTTGACATGGTTTACAAAAGGGTTCTACCTGTGTTCTGAGTTATTATGTGTGTTTACATAAGAAGTCGTCCTTTTTTAAAATCACTCGTGATTAATGTAAGTTGTATAAGTGGGTGCAAGGGCTCCACCTACTGGACAACTTTGAGCTACCCAGATGTCTGAAAACTCTGGAGTTTAGAGATGTTATTACTGCGCAACTGCACCATTTCTGCCATGTTTGTGAGGAAGGCTATGGTACAGTCACTTACCTGCTGTTGCAGAATGAGCACCTCCAAACGCACAGTGCTTTCATTATGGGAAAAGCGAAAAGGACAACGGCCTCTGAACGGAACCAGTTGCTCGTCTCCGGTGACGTGAGGCCCCGGGTTGTAGGGGGTCAGCAACCGCTCGACCCACACGTCCCATAGTTTTCTCATGGCCGCCAGTTTGTCCGAGGTGCGTCTCTCTGCTCTAGTCTCTCGGTTGTCGAATCGCACCAGCTTTGAGTAAACGTAAAAGATTTTCAGAGGCATCGCGGGGTGAAAAATCGCCCCGTCCACTCTCCCATCCTTCCCATCTCCCATCTCCCAGGCTGGCGGTGGCCTTGCCTCGGGACCTGGACACGCCAGCAAGGATCAGCAGCCCCATATACGCGTGCAGATCGATCTTGTCCATCCGTCTCCATTCGTCTCTAACGTATTTCATAAAACCCTCGCGATTCATCTCCTCCAGGATGATTTTTGTCTATTTCTGGCGTGAGGAAAACGTGGAAGGTTGAGACAATGTCTTTGGCATTGGAAATCACGCAGGCCATGGGGCTCCTTTTGCTCCCGACTGCTCTTCTCCCGTTCACGTTGCAACTGCCTCATCATCCTGCCCTCTCACGCTTGCTCTCGCAGTGGCCTCGTGCTCTCCTTCTCTTGCTGTACTTCTCGCTCTCCACTCCTCTGCTGCTCGCGTTGCCGTAGCTTAGCCCTCCTCTCTGCTCTGTCCAGCTTCCTGCTTTCACGGTCCAGCTGCTGCTGCTGCTGCTGGTGCTGCTGTATTACTTCGTCTTCATTTTCCACTACTAGGTGTTAGCAGTGGCCGAAAATATTCATTTTTAAATTTTTTTTTTTCCTTGTACTATTTGGTGCTATCTTACTTCCACACTCTCATCCCAGCATTTCCATGCTGTCGTCATTAGACTGCCAACCAACTCTTGTCTCACTTGGTCCACGCAAATTCGGTCATCGTTGGGGAGTGGGTGAGCCCGGGCTGGGGTGGGCGGTGGTAGTGTTAAGTGAGAGTGAGTGAGTGAGTAAGTGTAAGTGATCGAGTCGAGAGTGAAGTATGTATATGTGAATAAATGTTTGTGTATTACGTATAAGTGTTCTGTTGAATATTCACTCTCTGTTGTTACCACCCTGGTCAGCAATTATTCCTAGAAACATCACGGCTTTACACAGCCAGTTTTAAACTCCTGAGGTGAACATAATGCAGTACTTAAACTTAGCTCCCCAGCTACATTTTGGTCCTTCGAGCCGGATAATTGTGTATTGTTAGTGTTAATATGGCTGACCAGGAAGCTAAACGGCTTGAGAGTGATGTTCCCCACAAGACTGAGACACGCCCTCAGAGGACTAGACAGCCCCCGAAACGTCTACAGGACTATCAGGTTGGAAGTATAGAGCAGCTTAGCTCCCAGTTAGTCAGTGAAGTAGCTTCCACTGACAACACTACAAGCGCAGAAACTGCATGCCTAGCAAGTTCTAGTCCAGATGACATAGATTCGCAAGTAGGAAGGAAGACAGATAAGTTTGGACAACCAAGTGAGCATGAGACAGATAACTGTGATAGTGATTCAGTCTGCTCAGCAGAGACAAACATGTCTTGGGGCCGGCACCCCAAACCCCCATCTAAGGCAAATTCGCCCCACTCCCAGAGGAGCAGGAAGGTGAGTTCGGAACGCCACCACATAGTGAGGTTAGGACCAAGTTCAGTCTGTTCAGCTCAGTCAGTGCGCTCTAGGAGGAGTGGAGCATCTGGTGCATATTCAAATGTGAGCAGACACTCCACGGGCATGGATCTTGCATTCCTATCTGATATTTTTTGAAGCCAATCAGAACAGGCGCTGGAACGTGACCGCCAAGTAGCGGCACGTGAGCGTATGCTATTGGATGCCATGGTTGCTAGCAGACCCACATCTATCCACGGTTTTAGGACATTCCCAACCGACAAGAAGGAGCCCTCTCATACACCTAAAGCTAGTGTCCCCTACTGTACGACTGTGAAGGGTTCAAGCAGATGAACACGGAGGAGAGGAAGCGGTAGATCCTGGAGAACAAGAGGTGCCATCAGTGTGGACGAGACCACCAGTGCTGTGACAGCACGTTGAAGAGGCATTGCAAGCAGTGCGGTGAGGTCCACCTCAACATCCTCCACGACGTCATCTTCCTCCTCGACCAGACCAGGAGGAACTCCAGACCATCTATGTCAGACGAGACAGTAGAGGATTCTGGATCTTCCACCGCCTACTACCTAGACCCCTCCCAGAGCTGTGGCTCGAAGGTCCTCCTCAAAGTGGTTAAGGTTCGTCTACATCACCAAGACACTGTGTACGACACCTATGCCGTTTTAGATGATGGGTCGGAAAGGACCATCATCCTTCCTGAGGCAGTGCACAGACTAGGACTAAAGGGGGCAGAAGAGAAGTTGACCATCAGGACTATCCGCCGAGACACCAAGCAGATTGTAGGAGCTAGAGTGAGCTTTGCGATCTCCCCGATTGGGCACCCAGAGGATCAGTACCAGTTAAGAGACGTCTTCACTGGAGACCAGCTGGCACCCTCACGTTATGACTACCCAGTAGAGAAGCTGCGTGAGAAGTATCAACACCTGAGAATAATAGACCTCCCTCCAATCAGAGATGCAGAGCCTACCCTCCTAATAGGATCGCCCAACTGATAGTCTCGCTTGTCCCACCACTCCGAGGACCACGAGGCTGTCCACTTGCAGTGAAGACTGCACTGGGATGGACGCTCCAAGGTACCACTGAGTGTGGAGACCGTGAGATAAGAGCTACAACCAGCCTCCACACTCGCATTGAGGAAGTTCTATCCCTCACAGGTCTCAATGCCAGTGCCGACCCCTCAGAAATGGCACTGTTCGACCATGTCCAGAAGCTCTGGACTCTAGATGTCCTCCCATTCCGAAATGAGAAGCTGTATGTGAGGTCAAAGGAGGACGATTACGCGATCGACCTCCTCCGAGCGTATCGAGGTTGATGGCGTGCAGAGGTACACCACCCCACTTCTCAGGAGGGAGCCAATGCCGAAGTTCAAGGTCCCTCCAAGAGTTGTCATGCAGTGCCTGGCTAGCACTGAGAGGCGCATGGCACGAGATGAGGCACTAGCTGCCTCCTACCGGACTGAAATGAGAAAACTGGTAGAGTCGACCTTGACACCTTCGCTCATTGGATGCTTGTGAGGTTCAGACAGCAGCCCATAGCCATCAGTGGAGACATAAAGCTCATGTTCCACCAAGTACGACTGCTTGAAGACGATAGACCCCTGATGCGCTTCATCTGGAGAGAGAACCCCTCTGATCTCGAACCATCCCTCTACCAGTGGAAGGTGCTCCCCTTCGGAACCACATATAGCCCCTGTTGTGCGATCTATGCACTCCAGGCCCATGTGTCACCGGAGAAAGCGCCCACCGGAGTTTGAGACGTGGTCCACTCCAGCTTCTTTGTTGACAACTGCCTGTTGTCAACGAGTAGCATGCACTTTGTTTTTCACTTGCTGTACACTTGACCAAGAAAATACAATAAAATAAAATAAAGAATACACAATTACAAAAATGATGGACTTTTATTTGTTTTCTTCCTTTCTTGTATCATGAAATGGGGAAAAAAAAGAAAAAAATTCAATGCAAAGGACTTTTATTCATCGCAGACTTCACTACAAAAAAAAACTGCCACACCAACAAAGAACTTTCTATCGCTATCTGTGATAGTCCAGAAGTGTATCAACATATAGAGAGGTAATGACTCGAAGGCAATCTGCCTTCGAGTTATTACATTATCATGTCGTTGGCGCATAGTCTCGCTCATTTCGTTGGAGCATAGTCTCGCTAATTTCGTCGGACTGATCTGTCTCACTCATGTCGTTGGAGCATAGTTTCGCTCATGTCGTTGATGCAGCATCCCGCTCGGTTCACACAGACAAACAAATACAGACACAAAAATACACAAAGAAACAGGCACATACAGATACACAATTCATTTCATACTCACCCCAGATATCGTTGGAGCATAGTTTCGCTCATGTCGTTGGAGCGAGGTATCGCTCTTGGAGCATAGTTTCGCTCATATCGTGGGAGCGGTATCTTGCTCAGTTTGTTGGAGCATAGTCTCGCTGATTCCGTTGGAGCATAGTCTTGCTCATGTCGTCGGAGCGGTCTGTCTCGCTCATTTCGTTGGAGCATAGTCTCACTCATGTCGTTGCGGCGGCATCCCGCTTGTTTCACACAGACAGACAAACGGATACAGACACAAAAATACATGCAGAAACAGGCACATACAGATACACATTTCATTTCATACTCACCACAGATATCATTGGAACATACACTCACCGGCCACTTTATTAGGTACACCTGTCCAACTGCTCGTTAACACTTAGTTTCTAATCAGCCAATCACATGGCGGCAACTCAGTGCATTTAGGCATGTAGACATGGTCAAGACAATCTCCTGCAGTTCAAACCGAGCATCAGTATGGGGAACAAAGGTGATTTGAGTGACTTTGAACGTGGCATGGTTGTTGGTGCCAGAAGGGCTGGTCTGAGTATTTCACAAACTGCTGATCTACTGGGATTTTCACGCACAACCATCTCTAGGGTTTACAGAGAATGGTCCGAAAAAGAAAAAATATCCAGTGAGCGGCAGTTCTGTGGGTGGAAATGCCTTGTTGATGCCAGAGGTCAGAGGAGAATGGCCAGACTGGTTCGAGCTGATAGAAAGGCGACAGTGACTCAAATAACCACCCGTTACAACCAAGGTCGGCAGAAGAGCATCTCTGAACGCACAGTACGTCGAACTTTGGGGCAGATGGGCTACAGCAGCAGAAGACCACGCTGGGTGCCACTCCTTTCAGCTAAGAACAGGAAACTGAGGCTACAATTTACACAAGCCCATCGAAATTGGACAATAGAAGATTGGAAAAACGTTGCCTGGTCTGATGAGTCTCGATTTCTGCTGCGACATTCGGATGGTAGGGTCAGAATTTGGCGTCAACAACATGAAAGCATGGATCCATCCTGCCTTGTATCAACGGTTCAGGCTGGTGGTGGTGGTGATGTAATGGTGTGGGGAATGTTTTCTTGGCACTCTTTGGGCCCCTTGGTACCAATTGAGCATCGTTGCAAGGTCACAGCCTACCTGAGTATTGTTGCTGACCATGTCCATCCCTTTATGACCACAATGTACCCAACTTCTGATGGCTACTTTCAGCAGGATAATGCGCCATGTCATAAAGCTGGAATCATCTCAGACTGGTTTCTTGAACACGATAATGAGTTCACTGTACTCAAATGGCCTCCACAGTCACCAGATCTCAATCCAATAGAGCATCTTGATGGCTACTTTCAGCAGGATAATGCGCCATGTCATAAAGCTGGAATCATCTCAGACTGGTTTCTTGAACACGATAATGAGTTCACTGTACTCAAATGGCCTCCACAGTCACCAGATCTCAATCCAATAGAGCATCTTTGGGATGTGGTGGAACGGGAGATTTGCATAATGGATGTGCAGCCAACAAATCTGCACCAACTGTGCGATGCCATCATGTCAATATGGACCAAACTCTCTGAGGAATGCTTCCAGCACCTTGTTGAACCTATGCCACGAAGAATTGAGGCAGTTCTGAAGGCAAAAGTGCAATTTCGCTCATATCGTGGGAGCGGTATCTCGCTGATGTTGTCGAAGCATGCTATTGCTCATTTTGTCACAGCACAGTCTCGCTCATGACATTGTAGCGATGCCTCGTTCATTTCTTTGAAGCATTCTTTCGCTGATTTCTTTGGAGTGGTGTCTCGCTCGTTTCGTTGTAGCATGCTGGCGGTCATTTCATCAGAGCATATTTCACACAGACAGACAGACAGAAACTTATAGAGAGACAGGCACGCATAGACACAGTTTTCATTTCATACTCACCACAGATATAGTTGGAGCATTCTTTTTACTGTTTTGGTCTGAGCTGTGCCTTGCTGATTTCGTCATAGCGGTATCTCGCTCATGTCGACGGAGCGTTGTGTCACTGATTTCGTTGGAGCGGCTGCCCGCTTATTTCACACACAGACAAACGCTGACAGAAAACAGGCGTGTAAAGACACACATTTCATTTCATACTCACCCCCCCAGATATCGCTGTAGCATAGTTTCGGTAATATAGCTGGAGTATGGTTTCGCTCATTTCATTGTAGCAGTATCCAGCTCATTTGGTCGGAGCGGCATCTCGCTGGTTTCCTTGGAGCGGTATCCCACTCATTTCATACAGATACAGACAGCAGAGACAGACATAAAACACTCACAGAGACAGGCACGCGCAGACAATTATTTCATTTCATATTCACCCCAGATATCGTTGTAGTATAGTTTCATGGTTTCGTTGGAGCATAGCCTTGCTTATTTTTCGTCGTAGTGGTGTCCTGCTTCAATACAGACATTGTTCAATTATTTTTCTGCATTACTCCTCGAGGAAATACAAAATATTGTTTGACACATTTTACACCAGCAGATGTCAGTGTGGGACTTTGTGTATGGACACTGGCAAACGCGCAGGCAGGCAGACATACGCACACAGACATACAGACACACAGACACACACACACACACACACACACACCGGATGATAGTTTTGTTGTTTTATACCAAATGAGATAACTGTTTTTATGTACCTCAACATACAGACAAACACACACATACACACACCGGTTGATAGTTTTGTTGTTTTATACCAAATATAACTGTTTTTGTGTACCTCAACATACAAACACAGAGATCTCTCTCTTCGTCTCTGTCTCTCTCTCTCTCTCTCTACCTTCCAAAACATGTATAATGAATATGCTAAACGTGCTACAGACAAAAGTGAGAAAATAAACTTCATACCTTTTTTTCTCTTCTCTTTTTTTTTCTACTGTTACATTGAACGCTATCCTCTCCTCCGCTGCTCTCCTCTCTCCACTTCCTCCTTGCAGGGTTGCATGTGAATGCACTAGATCCGTTGTCCCGTGTGTGTGTGTGTGTGTTTGCGGATGCTTGTGCGTGTTTGGACAGATCACAGCCATCCGTATTACCAGCCAATCAGCGTCACCAGTTTATTTTCTTCATCAGCTTGTTCCAGTGTTTTATTTATATATATATATATATATATATATATATATATATATATATATATATGAGATGGATAGATGAACTCACTACAGACGCTTTGACAGTCTCTCTCTCTCTCTGTCTCTCTCACTACCAAAGGAGGGTGTGTGGCCCACGACACAAGAGCGGGAAGAAAGGATGATCACGATGATGATAAAGCAGCAGCAGCCTGCAAGTTACTGGAGACCATGGGAATGTTCACGGGAGAGTGAAAAAATAACAAATGAAAAATCAAATCAGTGCCGACTGTTCCAGTATGTTTTCGAGCATGATATTTTGCACAGCGTGATAGACCCACGCATCTACTCCATGCTCCTCAACTTTGAGTCTCACAACGGGGCCGGCTGTTACTACTATTATGACCGCATGTATGGGGGGAGGAGGAGGGGGATGGAAGGCCCCATAGCGGTATCTACAGCCTTCTCTACTGCTGGTAGCGTCGTGGCTGCGACCCAGGGGGTAGAGAACATCCCACAATTGGACAAGAACAAAGGAGGAGATGAGAAGAACGATCGCGGCTGTGAAGCAGGCTGTGGGGACAGCCCCGCCAAGCCCGATCCATTGCTGCCGTGGAGATGTTCCGATACTCTTGGCCCGAGCCGAGGCAGTGGCAAACTCATCCACTGTACGGAAACAGATCTCTGCTTGGACGAAGAGAATGAAGAGAATGGTCAAGTGATAAAGTTCTGCTCTCACCCTTTCGGCACATGCGATGTGCACCAGACATGGGTCCAAAGAAACCTGTATAACATGTATTCTTTCTTCTTCTTTCCTTTCTTTCTTCTTTCTTCCTTCTTTCTTCTTTCTTTCTTTCCTTTCTTTCTTTCTTTCTTTCTTTCTTTCTTCTTCTTTCTTTCTTCTTTCTTTCTTCTCTTTCTTTCTTCTTCTTCTTCTTTCTTTCTCTTTCTTTCTTTCTTTCTTTCTTTCTTTCTTTCTTTCTTTCTTTCTTTCTTTCTTTCTTTCTTTCTTTCTTTCTTTCTTTCTTTCTTTCTTTCTTTCTTTCTTTCTTCTTTCTTCTTCTTTCTTTCTTTCTTTCTTTCTTTCTTTCTTTACCTTCTTAGTATCATTCAAATAAAGACAAGATAACAGCTTTAGAATCACGGATGTCATCCACAACAAATCCAACATATTTTTCCCCCATCTATCTGTGTGTGTATGTATCTGTGTGTGGAAGTACCCCATAAGTGCTCTTTGTCCGTGCATGCGCAGTTTGTGTATTCTAGTCCGAGTATTCACGACAATGCCCAATTCGTCTCTTGCGGTTTGTTTAGATTCTATTACCTCAGGGTGGTGCGAAAGAGACTTACAGCAGTGCCTTTCAGCTAGGGAGCATCTTACTGACGAAACTTTATAACATTTCTTTGTGTTTTATTCATTATAGAATTACTTTTGAATTTTATAAGCACTGCGGGAATATATTTCCACAGGAAAAACATCTACTGTGGTGCCTGTGAAGAAGCTGAGACGGGCGAGAGACAATTTTATAGTAAATAAATCATTTAAAAAGCTAGCAACTGCCGTAACTCAACAGGTACGAATCGGACAAGCAAACCGTCCTTCTTCCTCACACGTCATGTCCATTTTCCTGAAACGTGATCAAACGTCATTGTGCACATGTGCAGTATACACAGAGCACCGATCGGGTACTTCCGGACAGATCGGGTACTGACACTACTGGTGTGGTGAGTTTGACAGGGCGCATGCGCGACCAACGCGACCAAAGCCGCGAGGTCTCCACTTTTGAGCGACGCAAAACGGGCCGCGCCACAGCACTTTGGCCGTGCCGCTTGGCCGCACGGCTCGCAAAAACGGGCCAAAGCCGCGGAAGCTTGTGCCACTTGGGTTCACTTGGGCCGGCTCTGCACCGTGAGTGAGTGAGTGAGCGGTCCGCGGTGGATGTTCAGTGAATATGTTTTGCTTTGTTTTCGGAAAAACAAACAAACAACAAAAACACCTGTCACCCCCACCTCTCTCTCTCTCTCTCTCTCTCTCTCTCTCTCTCTGTGTATGTGCTTATGAACAGTCCATGCAATCCTACTGCACTCAAATACACGGGCACACACACACACACGCGGCGCTAATCCTCATGATGACAATTGTAGCATACATCAGTATAGATTAGTGAAAGTCCATTTACAACACTAGACAGTAGAACGTCTGCAGTGCAGCAGCAGATAACTGGGATGGGACATTGACTGTTTGCGTGGAGGGTGGCTTTGTTAATCCGTGATGGTTATTTCTCCTGCTTTAATGTAGATAAAACACAATACTGCTCTTTGAGACAAGTTGGCCTTGTTATTTCTTTCTTTCTTTATTTACCTTCTTACTATCATTCAAATAAAAAAAAGACAAGATAACAGCTTCAGAATCACGGATGTCATCCACAACAAATCCAACATATTTTTCCCCCCATTTATATGTGTGTGTTTGGTGTGTGTATTTTGTGTATGTGTGTTGTGTGTGTGTATGTCTGTGTGTGTATATGTGACAAGCAAGTAACGAAGTAACGAGCAGGCCCCCTAGTGGCCGTGGGGGCCTAAGCAGGCACTTCGTTCACTTATGCCACTTGGGTTCACTTGGGCCGGCTATGCACCGTGAGTGAGTGAGTGAGTGAGTGAGTGAGTGAGTGAGTGAGTGAGTGAGTGAGTGAGTGAGTGAGTGAGTGAGTGAGTGAGTGAGTGAGTGAGTGAGTGAGTGAGTGAGTGAGTGAGTGAGTGAGTGAGTGAGTGAGTGAGTGAGTGAGCAGTCCGCGGTGGATATTCAGTAAATATGTTTTGTTTTGTTTTCAGAAAAACAAACAAACAAAAACAAAAACAAGATAAGTGCTTCAGAATAACAGATGTCATGCAAGTCCAACCCCCCCACCTCTCTCTCTCTCTCTCTCTCTCTCTCTCTCTCTCTCTCTCTCTCTCTCTCTCTCTCTCTCTCTCTCTCTCTCTCATTCTCTCTCTCTCTCTCTCTCTCTCTCTCTCTCTCTCTGTGTGTGTGTGCGTGTGTGCATGGGTACACACACACACACACACACACACACACACGAAACACAAGCACACAAGCACACACACACACACACACACACAAAAACATGCATGCACGAGCAGACAGCCACAGAGGCTAATTGTTAGCTATCACCTGGACAGCTTGACCCAGAGGACAACGGGAGGTTTAAACTTAAGATGAACATAATGTATTGTTAGGGACAGGTTGATGAGGTCAAGTAAAGAAGTGGCTATTAAAGGTAACACTTCCTTAAACAGCCTAGTGGGAATTGGGTCTAGGGGGCAGGTTGATGATTTAGAGGGAGATGACAGTAGTCAACTGATGAAGGTCAAAGGGTTCAATTGAAAGTAGTGACCTGATCCCTTGCTGTATCCAAAATAGCAGCAATAGGGGGTAGATTAATTGCAGTAGATGGTATGTGGTTCTGAACTGCTTGTCTGATCTTTATAATTTTGTTATTGAAGAAATTCATAGTCACCACTGCTGAGTTGTGTGGGACCACACTGCTCAGTGGAGTTATAACTCTGAGTCAGCCAGGCTAGAGTGCTGTAAAGAAAACGGGGGTTATGCTTATTTTCCTCAATAAGAGAGGAGTAGTATGTGGCTCTGGGATTCAGACTATCTTTCCAGGTCTGAAAAATATTGTTTCTCAAGCATTTACTGTGCTGGGATTTTACTGGAAACAAAGTGTAAAGTCATATAGAGCGTTTACTTTTAATAGTGCTGCCCAGTTTATGTGTGGGATGTGAGTTAAAGGAAAGGGATGTAGTAGATCAAATTTAAGATGTTCATTTTATCCCGAGGAAGGGTTGTATCACCTTTAATGTGATGTAGTGTAAAACAACTAAACAACTATATACTTGGCTGCATAGAAACACTGACATTATTACCTATGTAGAAAAGAGAACAAAAAGGAAACGTAAAAGAACTAGTTTATTTAACATCTGGCAGGGACTTCTATCGAAAGACAAAATTGTTCAGACCAACTTTTAAAGTCAGTGGCTTCCAACTCACTGAATTCTGCAGAGTCAAAATAACTAAGCAGCTAGTGAATAAAACTGAGTTCAAGAACTTTCCCTTTACCAGTTTATATTCTGAAAACATTATGTATCATTAAAGATCTATTACACAGAAACTCACTTCTTCAAAAAGACTGAGTTTGTGGGGAAAAGTAGTCACAATATATCTCAAAAGCCTGAGGAAGAGAAAATTTTACAAAAATGAACATTAACCAAGAAAGACAAACATTACACACGTTGCTCAAAAGTTTAACAGCTAAGATATGTTATTAAATTTCTGCCTGGATGAACAGATCTTAAAAAAGAACAAAAAACAATGGTGTGAATGAGGTGATGGGCCTGAGCCCAGACTAGATTCAACCAAATACCTTGAAATGTGATTTGAGACATCCAAACACTTCAATTAGGCTTGAAAATCACATTGAGGTGATGGAGAGACTGACAGAGATGCAGAATAACAAAGAAACAGCCAAATACAGGACCCAGGATCAAAGCTTGGTGGAAATGAGGCAGCAATCAAGGCAAACTTTTTTCCACTCCAAGATAAAACTCTGCACGCTGCGGAACCAACATCATAATGCAGCTTCAAACTCTTTAATAGAAAAATATGCCAACTTTTTTCTTAATCTGCTGACTTGCTGAACTGCTCCCTGCCATTTCCTGGTTCCCACGATGAGCTGACTGACGCAGCGCTTCCAGCAGCTTCAAACTGCTCCAGGCCTGGAGCGAGGCCTGCTGGTTGACGCCCGCTGCTCCGTCTGCCAGTCCGAGTGGGAGCGGTAGCAGCGCTGCTCTGGGTGCGTGTGATCCTTCGCTTATAACCGGTGGTCTCAGCTGGAGTGGAACTCATCCAGCTTCTTGTCCTTGTTGTCGTTGTAGTATCTGCACATAGGAGCACCCAGGGAGAAGAAACATCAAAACGTGCCCCATGAGCAGTATGCTACTATATCCCTCATGAAATTTCCTGAGTTTGAGTTATATATATATATATGTGTATATATATACACATATATATATATACATATACACACACACACACACACACACAGTTATTTTTTTTATTCATGGTTGTATTAAGCAACATTGAAGCTGGCTTGGAATGGGTGGAGCTACTGCTCCGGTTAAAGGAATATGCAGTCCTTTGTTCAGTGCCATTGACTACAACTACACTCTTTGAAAAGAGTTACAGTCTCCATTTAAACCCAGCGTCTGTGCATTAAATCACACAGTTTGACACAGTTTGTCTTCTACATACACTGTCACCTTTACTTTTGCATCCACCCATCTTCTTCTGCTTATCCGGTGCCGGGTCGCGGGGGCAGCAATCTGAGCAGGGATGCCCAGACTTCCCTCTCCCTGGGCACTTCCTCCAGCTATTCCAGGAGGAGCCCGAGGCGTTCCCAGGCCAGCTGGGTGACATAGTAACTCCAGCGTGTGGGTCTTCCTCTGGGTCTCCTCCCAGTGGGACATTTCCGAAACACCTCCCAGGGGAGGCATCCAGGAGGCATCCGATACAGATGCCCGAGCCACCTCAGCTGGCTCCTCTCGATGTGGAGGAGCAGCGGCTCTGCTCTGAGCTCCTCCCGGGTGACAGAGCTCCTCACCCTATCTCTAAAGGAGCACCCCGCCACCCTGTGGAGGAAACCCATTTCGGCCGCATCTATCCGGGATCTCGTTCTTTCGGTCATGACCCAAAGTTCATGACCATAGGTGAGGGTAGGAACGTAGATCGACCAGTAAATCAAGAGCTTCGCCTCTCGGCTCAGCTCTTTCTTCACCACAACGGACCGATACAGTGACCGCATTACTGCAGCCGCTGCACAGATCCGCCTGTCGCTCAATCCTTCCCTCACTCGTGAACAAGACCCCAAGATACTTGAACTCCTCCACCTGAGGCAGGAACTCTCCACCGACCTGAAGGGGGCAGCCCACCTTTCTCTGGTCGAGAAACTTGGCCTCGGACTTGGAGGTGCCAATTCTTATCCCAGCGGCTTCACACCCGGCTGCAAACCGCCCCAGTGCATGCTGGAGGTCCTGGCTCGAGGGAGCCAATAAGACAACATCATCTGCAAAGAGCAGAGATGAAATCCCATGACTCCCGAACCAGACCCCCTCTGGCCCCCTGCTATGCCTAGAAATTCTGTCCATAAAGATAATGAACAGAACCGGTGACAAAGGGCAGCCCTGTCGGAGGCCTACATGCACCGGGAACAGGTTTGACTTACTGCCGGCCATGCGAACCGAACTCCTGCATCGGTCATACATCACACGGCCCTCAATAAAGGGCCCTTGACCCCGTACTCCCGGAGTGCCCCCCACAGAATGCCATGAGGGACACGGTCGAAAGCTTTCTCCAAGTCCACAAAACACATGTGGACTGGTTGGGCAACTCCCATGAACCCTCGAGCACCCTGTGGAGAGTATAGAGCTGGTCCAGTGTTCCACGGCTGAGATGGACATTGTTCCTCCTGGATCCAAGGTTTGACTATTGGCCGAACTCTCCTCTCCATGACCCTGGAATATACTTTCCCCGGGAGGCTGAGGAGTATGATCCCCCGATAGTTGGAACACACCCTCTGGTCCCCCTTTTTAAAAAGAGGGACCACCGCCCCGGTCTGCCACTCCAGGGGCAATGTTCCCGACTGCCACGTGATGTTGCAGAGGCGTGTCAACCAGGACAGCCCTACAACATCCAGGGACTTGAGATACTCAGGGCGTATCTCATCCACCCCCGGAGCCTTGCCACTGGGCAGCTTCTGAACTACCTCAGTGACTTCGGCTTGTGTGATGAATGAGTCAACCTCTGGGTCCTCAGCCTCTGCTTCTTCTAAAGAAGGCGTGACGGTGGCATTGAGGAGATCCTCGAAGTATTCCTTCCATCACCCGACAATGTCCCCAGCCGAGGTCAGCAGCTCCCCATTTCCACTGTAAACAGTGTTGGTGGATCACTGCTTCCCCCTCCTGAGGCACCGGACGGTTTGCCAGAATTTATTCGAGGCCAACCTATAGTCTTTCATTTCCTCCCCGAACTTTTCCCAGACCCGGGTTTTTGCTTCTGCGACTGCTCGCGCTGCCATCCGCTTGGCCTGTTGGCACCCGTCAGCTGTCTCAGGAGTCCCCCGAGCCAACCAGGCTCGGTAGGACTCCTTCTTCAGCTTGACGGCATCCCTTACTTCCAGCGTCCACCACCGGGTTCTGG
The DNA here is from genome assembly GCA_029224185.1 of Karalla daura. NCBI lineage: Eukaryota > Metazoa > Chordata > Actinopteri > Chaetodontiformes > Leiognathidae > Karalla > Karalla daura. The sequence goes on from CM055201.1 coordinate 3,731,963, forward strand.
GATGGCCGCCGCGACAGGCACGGGAGGTCTTGCGACCACAGCTTTGAACAGCCGCATCTACAATGGAGGTGGAGAACATGGTCAACTTGCACTCCATGTCCCCCGCCTCCCTCAGGATCTGGTCAAAGCTTTTCCGGAGGTGGGAGCAGAAGACCTCCCTGACAGGGGATTCTGCCAGGCATCCCCAGCCCCAGCTCCAGCTCCAGCTTCCTCCCGGATCCAACTCACAACCAGGTGGTGATCGGTTGACAGCTCAGCCCCTCTCTTTACCCGAGTGTCCAAGACATACGGCCGGAGGTAAGATGATACGGCTACAAAGTCGATCATTGATCTCCGGCCTAGGGTGTCATGGTGCCACGTGCATTGATGGACCTTATGCTTGAACAAGGTGTTTGTTATGGTCAAACTGTTACTGGCACAGAAGTCCAGTAACAGAACGCCGCCCGGGTTCAGATCATGGTGGCCGTTCTTCCCAATCATCTTTACTTATATTATTTCTTTTTCATAATAACCACGGCCTGCTTACCTGACTGTAGCAGCTTTACCCTTATTCTCACCTGTCTCTGTCTCTGTCTCTGCTGTCTGCCCTGTAGTGCTCTCTGTCTCATGGTCTTTGCTATTGCTGAAGGAGGAGGAGGAGCTGAAGGACTCTGCTGCCGAGCTCTTCCTGTGGGACTCAGAGCTGTTCCTCTCCTTGGTGCTTTCTTGGTATTGAGCTGAGGGCTGGTGCCTGTCGGAGCTGCAGCTCTCCCCGCTCCTCTCGTCCTGGGGAGAGTTCTCCTGCAATCTCTCGATATCTAAGGATGGAGACCGATCAGACAGGAGCACACACATGGTGACATCACAGTGCTCAGTCTATCTCTTTGAACATTGTACGGAAGGTGACTGTACCTGTGTGTTTATAGTTGTGGGTGTTTAGATTCCTCGGGTCAGCCTCGATTGCCTGCAAAAAACAAAACAAAAGCAAACATTGAAATCTCATGTCAGTTCAGGATGATTGTAGCATTTCCTCATCCAAATTGTACTGAATAATACAGAAGCATGGTCTATGTTTGGTGGTTTTATTTGACTGCTTCTATTGTTTGCACTTGAACTTATTCAAGAACTGTTGATTTCATTTGACTGGTTTTGTCAGTGTAGATTGTGTGGAAGTATTGAGGATGAGTCTTCCAGCATGGCACTCATATGCAATGTGTTTAATGTCCGGTGCACACCAGTACAAGTTTCCCTACAGAACAATAAAGCACATCCACTTCAATCAAAATGTTGAACTCATGTTCACATACAGTACCTGGGCATTTTCTTGTCTTTTCTTGATTGCATGCTTGTAGAGTTTATGTAGTTTCTTGGCATCAAACTCGGTGAAGTTGGAAACAAATATCCACAGGTTTCTGTAAGACAACAAGACGAGCCAGCTGAATATCTTGACAGAGACACACGGAATTGGGCTTCCTCTGGGAAGACCCAAAAGCACACCTGGACAGATTAAAGATTAAAAAGGCTTTATTAAAAATTACAAAAATGAACCTGGAGCAATATGCTTCCACAGGTGAAAACAAACACAAGAAGCTATCTGAACTAGAAACTAAAGAACTGGGACCATCCGTCGCCACAGGCAGAAAAACTAACTAACTGACCGGATCTGACTACAAACAAAAGAACAAGGTTTTAATGGGAAATAACCAAGAACCCAATCCTAACTAGAACACAAAAGAAACCTGACACGAAACTACAAAGTACAAAGAAACAACACCTGGTTGACGGGGAAACCAACCCAAGGGAAGAGATGAACAGGAAACAGGGCACAAGCAGGGGAAAACAGGACACGGGGCACAGAGAGTCCCCACGCATGTACTTGTCCTGCTAGGTGGCTAATAACATAAGCTACCTTGGTAGTTTCCAAAGCAAAGGTGATCAGCTGCAATGCGAAAAGTAAAGAGCAGTTTGTTAGGAAGGGACCGACGGACTCCTGATCCCCACTGAAGCACTCCTGACTCAAGACGAACCAGAGACCGGAGTGCTACAGGATAAGCAGATGCTCCAGTGACCTGATCATCTGATAATCCGAAGCCATCTAGCATCTGAGCTAACTAGAACACAAAAGAAACCTGACACTAAACTACAAAGTACAGAGAAACAAAACCAGATTGACGGGGAAACCAACCCAGAGGAACAGATAGAAACAGGGCACAAGCAGGGGAGAACAGGACACGAGGCACAGAGAGTTGCTGGCATGGTCTGGCAAATGACTCACAGTACAGGTGGGTTTAAATACCTGGCCGATGAGCCAGCTGCCAGCCAATTGAAAGGAAACTCAGTGCTGGATAGGCAAAGCAGACAGAAGGGAGGAGACCCGATGCAACAGACAGACAGATACATGAAGGAAGACAAAAACATGACAAACCCAGACAGAAACATAACACATGGGATGGTAGAACACAGTATTTGACAAGTCGGCAAGTCGGGATTAATGCTGATGGTCATCCTCACTGTGTGTTTAGTGAAACCACTGTAAATGTGCAGACGTGTCTACTAACTTTCTCCACTGTTTCATCTGGTCAGGATCTGAATACTCCTTCAGACACTCTGTGATATGGTCTCCAATCTTGATGAGGCACTGTCGTGTGTATTCGAGCTGCTTATCTTCCGGCAGCCCCTGCTCTGGCCGTTCCAGCTGTTTCAGTGCTGCCTTCACCGGCCACATCCTCTCTTTACACTGAAACCATTGACACAAGTCAACACGAGTCAGATATCGTCCACGTAAACCTAGAAATTCAAGCGTGTCATAGGAAGAGCCGTCTATGTTAAGGATATGGAAGAAGTAGAACACACCACACTGAGGGTCCTCTGGTCCAGCTCCTCTGACTCCTCAGACACTGGCACGTTCTCTCCACTTGCCGTTGTGTGTACCGGCACATCAGAGACTTTCTTCATTGATTCACGAACCTCAGTCTTCACTTCAATCTGAGGACAAAGAATCTGAGAGTCAGTCCGAAACCAATTGGTCTTTTTCTTGGTTGTTTGGTCAGCCTCCAAAATAAAACGATCGTTTTTACCTTTTCCATGCTCTCATCTTGTTTATGTGCCACCTCCACAGGTTTTGTTTCCTTTTTCTCCTTTGGCTCCTTGGTCTCTTGAGCATCATATCTCTCCTCCTTCTCCCTTTCACTTTCTTTCTTTAGCTCTTTTGGCCTGACTTCCCTCTCTCCAGAGGAAAACTCCTTGGCCTCTGGCTCGTCTTCGTCATCCTCTTCCTTCATCACCACCCTCTCTACTCGGCCCCGTCTGTTCAGCGTCTTTATTGGCTTTTCCTCCTCAAAGTCATCGTCATCATCAGTCTTCTTATCTGACGAGGGATCTGAAGACGCGCTCTTCATCACCTCATCCGTCTTGTTTTGTTTCAAAGTTCTGCCCCTTTTGCTCCTCTTCTGTAAATTGGCCTATAAAACGAGCATGCATGGTAGATTTAATCCATTGCAATTTTGAGAGTGACTTGTATACAGGTATTTCGGTTTGTGCTGCACAAGAAGCGTAAGGTGAGATAAGTGGAAGACTTACGGTCTCAGTTTGTTTCTGGGCTTCTTTTTTGGCCAGGTCTTTGCTTAACAGCTTGATCAGGTAGTCTGCTCTGGTCTGCAACTCTTTTGCTTGTGGTTTCTTGTCAGGATCATCTGGCAGGAGCTGATCAACAGCAACAGAAAATAGGTGTGGAGAATAATAAAGGGAAACATTCAGTACAAGTATTAGTCATAATTACTATGGGATACTATGCCAAGCTATGAGACTATGAGATACGTCAAAAGTTAGTGAATTGAAATTCTGAGATACTAAGTCAAAATTATGAGATAGTAGTCAAAATTAAGAGATACTAATGATGAAATGTTGAATGGCTGGACCTATCACAGCAAGCGAAACTGTGCACCAGTTGATGAAGAGAAATGTGGTCGATCTCTGTGCCCAAAACCATTTGAGACACAGCACAAATAATAAAGTAAACAAATCTCTTCAACATTTCTAACTTGTGCACTTCCACTAACTCCTAACTTCAGTCTATAAATAAATAAATACAGAAAAAAACAAACGCAGAAACCAATCAAATCACTGCCTTTGTGATTATATAATTGTGTTTTATCATATCACAATATTTTCAGAAATGCAATTAATCATTCAGCCCTACTGTCTGTCTGTCTATCTATCTATCTATCTATCTATCTATCTATCTATCTATCTATCTATCTATCTATCTATCTATCTATCTATCTATCTATCTATCTATCTATCTATCTATCTATCTATCTATCTATCTATCTATCTATCTATCTATCTATCTATCTATCTATCTGTCATTCTTTTAACCTGATCAACTCCATTTAGCGTTCACGTCAGAAATATGTACAACATGTAGATGGATGTGACAATTGAAGCCATACGGCATATGTATTGTAGCGTCCAACTGGACATCATAGGAAATGACCAGGGCTCGGTCTCACCTTTCTTTATTGAAAGAACTACAACAGTTACTACCGGCCGTAACCACGCCAAAAATAAAAACTCCAACAATAACAGCGCTGTATTTGAACCTTTCGCTCGCTCTCTCTCCACCCGGCTCATACATCCACTCAACCACCCACCCCCTTGCTTCCTCATCCAATCACATGCCTGTCTACTTCATACACGTTGGTGGACAGTCAGCAATCACAGCACTTAGAACACAGAACAATAATATTAATGCAAGCTGTCTGTTTGTACATAGTTCTTCTCTCCCTCAGTTCAGATCTCTCACCAATTCTGCTCTGCCTTTCATTGTAATCATGACAAAATAATGGAAGGCAAAGTAACAGCACTGAAATATCTGGATGATCGTTTCCCGAACGATTGTTGTCTATTAAATAATATTTATTGGGGTGGATGATTATACATAACTGTCTGATGACAAGCTACATGTCCCTGTGTGATAAAACTGAGTTTCTCATGTGAAATTACAAGTGTGTTATTTTGCAACTCACCTTGTGTGTGAGATTGAGGTCAGGGTCCATCTTGATCATCTCCCAACTGCCATACCCATACTCATAGATTCCTATGAGGAGGCTGGAGTCATCCTCCTTCCCCCACTCGATGTCAAAATGGGCTGCCTTCGAATGGCATGGTATTATATACCTGCAGAAATATACAGGATGAAAATGTAGACAGAAATGTTTGCCTCTGTGACATTAGGTAAATGGAAACTGGAATAAAACGGTGCCAGGAATGTAGTGGAAATCACAAAGCTTCTAAAAACTAAAGAGAATGATGGAGTGATGAGGAGTCCTACTTCGTCCTCTCCTCTGGGTCAGCAGGTATAGCCTTATGGAGTGGAGCCAGCTCCTCCTCATGGGAGATAACAAGCTTGGCGTTGACTTGGACTCCAGAGATCCAAAATGTAGGACCCTTCACCTTCCCTCTCCTGCCTCCTGATTAGTAAAAGAAGTGGGGAAGTCGACCAATTAAAAAAAAAAGTCCAGAGTTATGCTTTATTACCCATTCGATCCTCAGAATAACATTTTGAGGGGTACGTCATGAGCCGTTTGATTACCTGAGCTCTTTTCTGGTCCGCAAGGGTTTTCTCTTAGTGTCCTCACACAGCCGTTGTGAACAGTCTCAGCCAAACGCTTCAGGTCACATTCAGATTTGGAATCAAGTTCAGCATCGCGGGCAATAGCGTCCAACCTGTGTGGTAGAGCCATACATGTTGCATACAGCAGACCTGTGGCGTTTTGTTCTGAAAAGCAGGTTGATCTCATGCACTGTACCTTTCCAGTGGACCTCCAAACTTTTTGTAACTCCTGACAAACCTGTAAGTAGTTCAGAGTTATCAAACACACTATATCAATGGTAGGGCTAACTGGTGAACTCACTGGTTCTTGCATAGAGCTTTTATAGTCATACCTGCGGATCTCAGCATCACTGAAGCCCTGGACGTTCCCTCGCCGAATGGTCCGAGGACGTCCTCTTTTCTTTGGCCTCTTTCGGTCTGAGGGAGAATCGCTGTCAGAGCCTGAATACCTCCTTCTTCTGTTCTGCCTGCCTTCACTGGCATTAAAGCTTAACTGTGGACCAAAAAAAAAAGTCAGACAGTTTGCCTGGAAATCCTTTGGGGAATGCAAATCACGCAAAAACCTGCTGTCTAGCACACAGTCTATACTTTGATAACGACAATGTTTTACTATAAATACCTGTTTTGCGCAATTCCTCATCCGTGGAAGCAAGTAGATTTCCTCCAGTTCTGTCTGTCTCTCTTCTTCTTCCATCCTCTTCCTCTGCTCCTCAGGAATGATGTCGTCCCAGATGTGCTGACTGCGCTCAGAGTTGATATCTATGTCCTCGTCCTCCAACATGGAAAGGTTGGCCACCTGCGTCGGTCAGATCAACAACTGTAAATGATCGCCAGGCAGTGCTGGGACGGATCAATCACCGTTGACCAGGGCTCTGAAGCAGTTTACAGACTCCTTCACTTCAGCCCATGCCAGTCTAGAGACCGTATTTCAAGCCCATAGAATCGGGCTGCTATTGGCTGAAATGATTTATTTAACTGCTTCTATTGTTTTTGCATGACAGCGTGTAGCACTTGAACTTATTTAAAAACTGTTGATTTCATTTGACTGGTTTTCCATTTCAGTGTACATTGTGTGGAAGTATTGAGGATGAGTGCTCCAGCATGACAGGCATATGCACTGTGTTTAATGTCCTGTGCACTGCAGTACAAGTTTCCCTACAGAACAATAAAGCACATCCAATTCAATCAAAATGTTGAACTCATGTTCACATACTGTACCTGGGCATTTTCTTGTCTTTTCTTGATTGCATGCTTGTACAGTTTATGTAGTTTCCTGTCATCTAACTCAGTGAATTTGGAAACAAATATCCACAAGTTTCTGTAAGACAACAAGACGAGCCAGGTGAATATCTTAACAGAGACACATGGGAAGGTAGAACACAGTACTGGAAGACCCGGCAAGCCGGGATTAATGCCGACGGTCATTCTCACTGTGTTTAGTGAGACCACTGTAAATGTGCAGACGGTGTCTACTAACTTTTTCCACTGTTTGATCTGGTCAGGATCTGAATACTCCTTCAGACACTCGGTGATATGGTCTCCAATCTTGATGAGGCACTGTCGTGTGTGTTCGAGCTGCTCATCTTCCGACAGCCCCTGCTCTGGCCGTTCCAGCTGTTTCAGCGCTGCCTTCACCGGCCACATCCTCTCTTTACACTGAAACCATTGACACAAGTCGACACGAGTCAGATATCGTCCACATAAACCTAGAAATTCAAGCATGTCATGGGAACAGCCGTCTATGTTAAGGATATGGAAGAAGTAGAACACACCACACTGAGGGTCCTCTGGTCCAGCTCCTCTGACTCCTCAGACACTGGCACGTTCTCTCCACTTGCCGTTGTGTGTACCGGCACATCAGAGACTTTCTTCATTGATTCACGAACCTCAGTCTTCACTTCAATCTGAGGACAAAAAATCTGAGAGTTAGTCCTAAACAAATTGGTCTTTTTCCAGAAGCCTCCAAAATAAAACGATCGTTTTTACCTTTTCCATGCTCTCATCTTGTTTATGTGCCACCTCCAGAGGTTTTGTTTCCTTTTTCTCCTTTGGCTCCTTGGTCTCTTGAGCATCATATCTCTCCTCCTTCTCCCTTTCACTTTCTTTCTTTAGCTCTTTTGGCCTGACTTCCCTCTCTCCAGAGGAAAACTCCTTGGCCTCTGGCTCGTCGTCGTCATCCTCTTCCTTCATCACCATCCTCTCCACTCGGCCCCGTCTGTTCAGCGTCTTTATTGGCTTTTCCTCCTCAAAGTCATCGTCATCATCAGTCTTCTTGTCTGACGAGGGATCTGTAGACGTGCTCTTCATCACCTCGTCTGTCTTGTTTTGTTTCAAAGTTCTGCTCTTTTTGCTCCTTGGCTTCCTCTTCCGTAAATTGGCCTATAAAACGAGCATGCATGGTAGATTTAATCCATTCCAATTTTGAGAGTGACTTGTATACAGGTATTTCAGTTTGTGCTACAGAAGAAGCATAAGGTGAGATAAGTGAAGACTTACTGTCCCTGCTTGTTTCTGGGCTTCTTTTTTGGCCAGGTCTTTGCTTAACAGCTTGATCAGGTAGTCTGCTCTGGTCTGCAACTCTTTTGCTTGTGGTTTCTTGTCAGGATCATTTGGCAGGAGCTGATCAACAGCAACAGAGAATCAGAGCGGAGAATAATAAAAGGAAACATTCAGTACATGTCAAGTGGCTAGGGCCGGGCAATGTATTGAGTTTTTAAAATATATTTCAAATGCGATACAGGACAAGACAATATATATTTTTTTATTAATACTGTTTGTTTTGTATGGAAACCTATTTCCGCCACTTTGAAAAAAAAAGTCAGACTAAGTCAAAATTATGAGATACTAAATCATAATTACTATGGGATACTATACCAAGCTATGGGATTATGAGACACGTCAAAATTATGAGATAGTGAATTGAAATTATGAGATATGAAGTCAAAATTAAGAGATACTAAGTCAAAATTATGAGATAGTAGTCAAAATTAAGAGATACTAATGATGAAATGTTGAATGGCTGGACCTATCACAGCAAGCGAAACTGTGCACCAGTTGATGAAGAGAAATGTGGTCAATCTCTGTGCCCAAAACCATTTGAGACACAGCACAAATAATAAAGTAAACAAATCTCTTCAACATTTCTAACTTGTGCACTTCCACTAACTCCTAACTTCAGTCTATAAATAAATAAATACAGAAAAAAAACAAACGCAGAAACCAATCAAATCACTGCCTTTGCGATTATATAATTGTGTTTTATCATATCACAATATTTTCAGAAATGCAATTAATCATTCAGCCTTACTATCTATCCATCTATCTATCTATCTATCTATCTATCTATCTATCTATCTATCTATCTATCTATCTATCTATCTATCTATCTATCTATCTATCTATCTATCTATCATTCTTTTAACCTGATCAACTCCATTTAGCGTTTACGTCAGAAATATGTATAACATGTAGATGGATGTGACAATTGAAGCCATACAGCATATGTATTGTAGCGTCCAACTGGACATCATAGGAAATGACCAGGGCTCGGTCTCACCTTTCTTTATTGAAAGAACTACAACAGTTACTACTGACCGTAACCACGCCAAAAATAAAAACTCCAACAATAACAGCGCTGTATTTGAACCTTTCGCTCGCTCTCTCTCCACCCGGCTCATACATCCACTCAACCACCCACCCCCTTGCTTCCTCATCCAATCACATGCCTGTCTACTTCATACATGTTGGTGGACAGTCAGCAATCACAGCACTTAGAACACAGAACAATAATATTAATGCAAGCTGTCTGTTTGTACATAGTTCTTCTCTCCCTCAGTTCAGATCTCTCACCAATTCTGCTCTGCCTTTCATTGTAATCATGACAAAATAATGGAAGGCAAAGTAACAGCACTGAAATATCTGGATGATCGTCTCCCTAACGACTGTTGTCTATTAAATAATATTTATTGGGGTGGATGATTATACATAACTGTCTGATGACAAGCTACCTGTCCCTGTGTGATAAACCTGACCTTGTGTGTGAGATTGAGGTCAGGGTCCATCTTGATCATCTCCCAACTGCCATACCCATACTCATAGATTCCTATGAGGAGGCTGGAGTCATCCTCCTTCCCCCACTCGATGTCAAAATGGGCTGCCTTCGAATGGCATGGTATTATATACCTGCAGAAATATACAGGATGAAAATGTAGACAGAAATGTTTGCCTCTGTGACATAAGTTGAATGGAAACTGGAATAAAACGGTGCCAGGAATGTAGTGGATATCACAAAGCTTCTAAAAACTAAAGAGAATGATGGAGTGATGAGGAGTCCTACTTCGTCCTCTCCTCTGGGTCAGCAGGTATAGCCTTATGGAGAGGAGCCAGCTCCTCCTCATGGGAGATAACAAGCTTGGCGTTGACTTGGACTCCAGAGATCCAAAATGTAGGACCCTTCACCTTCCGTCTCCTGCCTCCTGATTAGTAAAAGAAGTGGGGAAATCGACCAATTAAAAAAAAAAAGTCCAGATTATGCTTTATTACCCATTCGATCCTCAGAATAACATTTTGAGGGGTACGTTACGAGCCGTTTGATTACCTGAGCTCTTTTCTGGTCCGCAAGGGTTTTCTCTTAGTGTACTCACACAGCCGTTATGAACAGTCTCAGCCAAACGCTTAAGGTCACATTCAGATTTGGAATCAAGTTCAGCATCGCGGGCAATAGCGTCCAACCTGTGTGGTAGAGCCATACATGTTGCATACAGCAGACCTGTGGCGTTTTGTTCTGAAAAGCAGGTTGATCTCATGCACTGTACCTTTCCAGTGGACCTCCAAACTTTTTGTAACTCCTGACAAACCTGTAAATAATTCAGAGGTATGACCATTGAGAGTTGTGACCATTTTTTCGTCCCTTAATCAGGGACAACAGGCCATGGGAGGGCGGGGGCGCAGTCGAGCGTCGGGGGAGGGGGGCATATAATATATATACATATAATGCAAGCAATATTAATGGTAAGGGCTAACTGGTAAACTAACTGGCTCTTGTATGGAGTTATTCTAGTCATACCTGCGGATCTCAGCATCACTGAAGCCCTTGAATTCCTCTTGTGGTATTGGCCGTGGATGGCCACTTTTCTTCGTCGGCGTCTCTCTGTCTATGTCCTCGTTCTCCATCGTTGAAAAGTTGCCCACCTGCGTCGGTCAGATCAACACCTGTAAATGATCGCCAGGCGGTGCTGGGACGGATAGCTCACCGTTGACTAGGGCTCTAAAGCAGTTTGCAGACTCCTTCACTTTGGCCTATGCAAGCCCAAAGACCGCATTTGGGTGCCCAGAGAAATGCGCCGCTATTGGCTGGTATGACGTAATCAGAGTTTGTTTGTCGAACCCCTCAAAAATGTTTAAATAATTGTGTTCCGACTGAATATAGTTTTTAAAAACAAATGCTATACTATTCTGCACCCCTTGAAACTCCCTATGGATTTTATGTTTTTTTTGTACACACACACACAATTCTTTTGATAAAACCTTGACATATTCACCTTTGAGTGTTAGATTTTTGAGGTTTTCAATGTCTCTGGGGAGTCAAAGTATTTCAAAATACTTAAATAATTGCTTAAAGTAAAATAAAACAAACATCATAATTATTGTCATAAAGTATTGTAAATATTTATTCAAACTGAATAAAAGTTTACAATTCAATAAACATTTTTATGTAGTTTTTAAGTGATTTTAAGTGATCGCAAGAGTTCATGTCAACATCATAAGATTTTTCTAAAAACACAAAAAACCGGCACCATTGTGGCCAACTCACACTTTCGGGAACCCTTTACAATTTCCTGTTTGGTACACATGCTGTGAGGCCACAGGTCTGGTAAATTTAGATTTTTTTTTTCCTTCATTGCATCTTTTAGAAAACATTCAGTGTCACAACTATAATATGTCAATACAATAATTGCTAAAAATTTGACTTTTTTTGTAATAAAAGCGTGAATTAACTTTATTGTCATGGCCACAAGCAGCTGGTGATAAACAAGATGGCTGCTGCCAAAAAAACATGAGCGATGATGAAGAATTGACTGTTTTGTCAATTCCGTAAGTCGTCAACTCCAAAAGGATTTTTGTCTTATGGAGTTATATATGGTGTATATGATTTATATATTGACCTTGTTCTTAAACAGCATAAGAGTTATGGTTCTTGTTTTTTGTGTTTTTTGCTGTTGTTATGCTCTTGTCCTCCCCCCCCCCCCCCCCGGTACATTCCATCCAGAGAGGAGAGGCACAGGTGCGCTTCATTCACCTGTCTATAAAAGCCTGCCTGTGACTTCTCCTCAACGCAAGATAATTCCACTGTGTCCAGTGAGAGCCTTCTAGCCCTTCGTGTCTTGTCTTGCGATTCCATGTGCTTTGTTCATTCTGACTAATTCTTGTTTTTTTCTTTCTTCCAGTTTGAAGACTTCCTGATCCCTGTTTCCAGCCTAGCTGTGATTTTCTGTTTTTCTCCTGCCTTTTTCTGCAGTGTGTTTTTGTTCTAGCACTTGACTGTCCAGCGTAAACTGAGTTTTCAGTTTCATTTGTGTTCTTTCTTAGTTATCCGCAGCCTTTTGCTCTGAGGACTCTTAGTTTTTCTAGTTTTCCAGCGGAAGCTGTGATGGGGAGAGATCAAGAGGAGGGTGAGAAGATAGAGGGAACATGAACCAGATCCACACCCACAGAGAGAACGGAAAAGATGGAGCTCAACAGGACGGGATCCCCGGCATACTGCCATGTTCTGAATGTGTGACAAAGTTCTCAACAACCTATTGGAGCATCCAGCCAGTAAAGAGTTGCAGTAGTCCAGCCTGGAAGTAACAAAGGCATGGACCAGCTGTTCTGCTGCATGAAGAGGGAGTAGGTGTCTAATTTTTGCAATATTGTGGACATGGAAGTAGGCAGTCCGTTATATAAATTGTTAATTAATTAAATTGTGTGGGAGATAAAAGACAGGTCTTGATCAAAGCTAACACCTAGGTTCTTTATGGCGGTGGCAGAAGCAGTAGCAAGTCTATTTGTAGTGCTTTGGCGTCTGATATAGAGTCACACAGGATATTTGGACCTATGAGCAGTTACTCTGTTTTTTCAGAGTTCAGAATGAGGAAATTATGGGTCATCCAGGCCTTAATGTCATCAAGGAAGGATTGAAGCTGCTGTAGAAAATTGTGCTCACCCGATTTGATAGATAAATATAATTGGGTGTCGTAATCGTAACAGTGGAAATATTGATTCCCTATGATATCACCTAGAGGCATCATATATAAAGAGAAAAGAATTGGGCTGAGCACAGACCCTTCTGGAACCCTGTGGTTGACTTTCGTACGTGGAGATTGTTTATCACTGACACAAACAAAATGATATCGGTCCGAAAGATAGGACCGGAACCAGCCTCAAGCAGTGCCTCTGATTCCAAGTTGATATTCCAGTTTCTTTTGTAAGATCTGGTGGTCAACTGTGTCAAAAGCAGCATGAAGACCCAACAAGACTAGCACTGAAACAAGACCTTGGTTGGACGCCATTAAGAGGTCATTAGTGAGTTTAACCTGTGTAGTGTTAGTGCTATAATTTTTTCTAAAACCAGACTGGAAGGACTCAAATAAACTATTATTATTAAGGTGTTCACAGAGCTGGTTGGCAATGATTTTCTCAAGGATTATTGAGATGTAGGTAACTTTGGCCTGTAGTTCTCTAGAGTTCCCAGATTGAGGGACGGTTTCTTAAGGAGCGGTTTGATTTTTGCAACTTTAAACTTAGGAGGAACATGACCTGTTGTTAGGGACAGGTTGATAAGGTCAAGTAAAGAAGTGGCAATTAAAGGCACCAATTCCTTAAACAGCCTAGTGGGAATTGGGTGTGGGAGGCATGTCAATGATTTAGAGGAAGAGATGATTGTAGTCAACTGATAAAGGTCAACAGGGTCAAATGAAGGTCGTGACCTGTCTGTAGCCCCAGCTGTCATCTTTCCAGGTCTGAAAAATGTTTTTGGTCAAGCGCCATTGTCATAGTTGCCATATGTCTGAGTATAAAGAGTATGGATGCAAACTTGGATTTCTCAAGCATTTACTGTACTGGGATTTTACTGGAAATAAACTTCTTTAATCTCTTTAAGTGATACATTCATTCATCTTAATTTATAGTTGTTTGGTACCTTGATTGTTTGTGGTTTATCTAGGTGTATCCTCAGGTTGGTAACAAAGTGTAAAGTCACATAGTGTTTACTTTTAATAGTGCTGCCCAGTTTGTGTGGGATGTGAGTTAAAGGAAAGGGATGTAGTAGATCAAATTTAAGATGTTCATATTATCCCGAGGAAGGGTTGTATCACCTTTAATGTGATGTAGTGTAAAACAACTAAACAACTATATACTTGGCTGCATAGAAACACTAACATTATTACCTATGTAGAAAAAAGAACAAAAAGGAAATATGAAAGAACTAGTTTATTTAACATCTGGCAGGGACTTCTATCGAAAGACAAAATTGTTCAGGCCAACTTTTAAAGTCAGTGGCTTCCAACTCACTGAATTCTACAGAGTCAAAATAACTAAGCAGCTAGTGAATAAAACTGAGTTCAAGAACTTTCCCTTTACCAGTTTATATTCTGAAAACAATATGCAGGAACTCCCTTCTTCAAAAAGCCTGAGTTTGTGGGGAAAAGTACTCACCCAAGAAAGACAAACATTACACACATTGCTCAAAACTTTGTTTTAACAGCTAAGATATGCTATTAAATAATTTCCACCTGGATGAACAGACCTTAAAAAAGAACAAAAAACAATGGTGTGAATGAGGTGATGGGCCTGAGCCCAGACTGGATTCAACCAGATACCTTGAAGTGTGATTTGAGACAAATCAAACACTTCAATTAGGCTTGAAAATCACATCAGGGTGATGGAGAGACTGACAGAGATGCAGAATAACAAGGAAACAGCCAAATACAGGACCCAGGATCAAAGGATGGTGGAAATGAGGCAGCAATCAAGGTAAACTTTTTTCCACTCCAAGATAAAACTCTGCACGCTGCGGAACCAACATCATAATGCAGCTTCAAACTCTTTAATAGAAAAATATGCCAACTTTTTTCTTAATCTGCTGACTTGCTGAACTGCTCCCTGCCATTTCCTGGTTCCCACGATGAGCTGACTGACGCAGCGCTTCCAGCAGCTTCAAACTGCTCCAGGCCTGGAGCGAGGCCTGCTGGTTGACGCCCGCTGCTCCGTCTGCCAGTCCGAGTGGGAGCGGTAGCAGCGCTGCTCTGGGTGCGTGTGATCCTATACACACGCACATGTGATCCTATATATAATACATATACACACACACACACACACACACACACACACACACACACACACTCACACACACACACACACACACACAGTTATTTTTTTTATTCTTGGTTGTATGAAGCAACATTGAAGCTGGCTTGGAATGGGTGGAGCTACTGCTCCGGTTAAAACAGAGGAATATGCAGTCCTTTGTTCAGTGCCATTCACTACAACTACACTCTTTGAAAAGAGAGTTAAAGTCTCCATTTAAACTTCTACATGCACTGTCCATTACTTCACCTTTACTTTTATTCTTATTTCTTTTTCATAATAACCATGGCCTGCTTACCCAACTGCAGCAGCTTTACCCTTATTCTCACCTGTCTCGGTCTCGGTCTCTGTCTCTGTCTCTGTCTCTGTCTCTGTCTCTGTCTCTGCTGTCTGCCCTGTAGTGCTCTCTGTCTCGTGGTCTTTGCTATTTCTGAAGGAGCAGAAGGAGCTGAAGGACTCTGCTGCCGAGCTCTTCCTGTGGGACTCAGAGCTGTTCCTCTCCTTGGTGCTTTCTTGGTATCGAGCTGCGGGCTGGTGCCTGTCGGAGCTGCAGCTCTCCCCGCTCCTCTCGTCCTGGGGAGAGTTCTCCTTCAATCTCTCGATATCTAAGGATGGAGACCGATCAGACAGGAGCACACACATGGTGACATCACAGTGCTCAGTCTATCTCTTTGAACATTGTAAGGAAGGTGATTGTACCTGTGTGTCTATAGCTGTGGGTGTTTGGATTCCTCGGGTAAGCCTTGATTGCCTGCAAAAAACAAAACAAAAGCAAACATTGAAACCTCATGTCAGTTCAGGATGATTGAAGCATTTCCTCATCCAAATTGTACTGAATCATGCAGAAGCATGGTCTATATTTGGTTTTATTTGACTGCTTCTATTGTTTGCACTTGAACTTATTTAAGAACTGTTGATTTCATTTGACTGGTTTTGTATTTCAAGGTAGATTGTGTGGAAGTATTGAGGATGAGTCTTCCAGCATGGCACTCATATGCATTGTGTTTAATGTCCGGTGCACACCAGTACAAGTTTCCCTACAGAACAATAAAGCACATCCAATTCAATCAAAATGTTGAACTCATGTTCACATACTGTACCTGGGCATTTTCTTGTCTTTTCTTGTTTGCATGCTTGTAGAGTTTACGTAGTTTCTTGGCATCGAACTCGGTGAAGTTGGAAACAAATATCCACAGGTTTCTGTAAGACAACAACACGAGCCAGCTGAATATCACACACACAGAATTGGGCTTCCTCTGGGAAGACCCAAAAGCACACTTGGACAGATTAAAGATTAAAAAGGCTTTCCAACACAAAAATGAACCTGGAGCAATATGCTTCCACGGGTGAAAACAAACACAAGAAGCTATCTGAACTAGAAACTAAAGACCTGGGAACAACGGTCGCCGCAGGTAAAACTAATACTAAATCTATGTATCTGGAAAACAAAAGACCTGAGGGGAGACCTGATGAAACAGACAGACAGAGACATGACAGAAGCAGACAAAAACATGACAAACCCAGACAGAAACATGACAGAACCGCCCCCCCCTTAAGGGATTGTTCCCGACATCCCAAAAAACATATTACATATCCTCATAATCCCACATCATTTCATTATCAGAGTCTACAAAGTTTTTCTGAGGAAAGTCCAAATTGGCCTCAGACCACGACCCTCCCAGAGGCTGGGCGGGTGGCGGGAGGCTGGCAGGGTGGGGGCAAGTTAGGGGCACGAAGATCAGGGGGCACAAACAATCTCCCCTATGGACAGGAGTCCGCAACGTCTCGGAACGCTCTCCAGAGCCTGAGGAACCCTTTGCTCCACACCCCAGGACACTGCTGTGACAAACAATGAAGGCGGAAGGATTGAGTCACTCACAGGAGATTCCCTCTCCTCAAATGCTCTAGATAGAGTGTCAGGCTTAGTATTCCAAGACTCAAGTCCCAGAAAGGAAACAGTAGAAACATGGAATTCGCACTTTTCCGCCTTCATGTACAGATCATTATCCCAGAGTTTCAGTAGGACCAGCTTGACATGATTAACGTGGTCCTCCATAGTCCGAGAGAAAACACAGATTGCTTCAAGTACTCCATTAGGACATCATTGATGAAGGACTGCAACACTGCAGGAGTGTTTGTTAATCCAAAGGGCATCACCAACTGTTCATAGTGGCCAGCGGGAGTGGTGAATGCCGTCTTCCATTCAGCGCCTTCACGAATGCGAACCAGGTGGTAGGCATTTCATCACAGGTCCAATTTGGTGAACACAGTCGCTCCTTGAAGCAGCTCAAAAGCAGAAGCCAATAAAGGCAGAGGATAACGATTCTTTACAGTTACATCGTTTAATCCAGGGTAATCAATGCAAGGACAAAGTGAACTGACTTTCTTTTTTACATAGCTGGTGACGAAGAGGGATGTATTCAGATGCGAGATGCGAGAGCTGTGTCAGTATAACTGTCCATAGCCTCCCACTCGGGAGCTGAGAGGGAATTCATCTGCCCACTCTACCAATCCCAGACGGGACTATGTTCTCTTAACCAGGGATAACTGAGGATAAGGGGAACGAGAGGAGAGGAAATGACATGGAACCAAATTGATTCCCTATGATCACTCCCAATGACAAGAATTAACACCTCTGTCTGTTCTGAAACCTCAGCTAGTGAATGGAAGAGAGCCATCTAGTCGCTCGAGACAAACCCCTAACTGAGTTACTAACTCCCGATCAATGATGTTAGCCTCGACACCTGAGTCTTCTAGCAGGGACAACGTGATTATAGACAGAGGGACTTCTAACGTGGGCTCATCATTCCCCTCTGGACTACTGATGAGTCCTGTCTTTAACTGGACATGTAGCTGCATAATGTCCCGAACCACCATGATAAAGACGATAAACCCTGCTTTACGTCTGCGTTCCTTCTCTTTCGGTTTCAGTGTCGAACGCCCAATGACCATAGGTTTCAGTTCATCCTTTGGTCTATTGCCTACCCCTTCTAGACTCTAGACCTGAACTCTAGACCTGACCCAGAAAGGTATCCGATTAGCACCCCGAGCTAACTTCTGGGCCTGTATACGAGTGTCAATTCTTACAGTTAGTTCTATAACCTCGTCTAGGGTAGGAGGCAATTCAAAAGAAACCAACTTATCTAGGATATGATCACTCAATCAATCCTCATTCCAACCCGAATGTGCAGCCCTGGTCCTGAACTCTATGGAGTCAGCTACTGTGCGTTTAACCTGCTTCATGCGAGTTAGCCCGCTAACTGCTTGTTTCAAAGCCAAAGACCTTGCGTATATCAGCAGCGAATCTCTCAAACAAGGCGCAGGCTGGAGATCCACAATCCCACTCTGCCGTTCCCCACGCATGTGCTCGTCCTGCTAGGTGGCTAATAACATAAGCTACCTTGGTAGCTTCCAAAGCAAAGGTGATCGGCTGAAATGCGAAAAGTAAAGAGCAGTTTGTTAGAAAGGGACAAACGGACTCCCAATCGCCACTGAAGCACCCCAGACCCTCAAGACGGGGTTCACGAAGAGAGAGGAGACCGGAGTGCTACAGGATTAGCAGATGCTCCAGTGACCTGATCATCTGATAACCCGAAGCCATCTGGCCTCTGAGCTAACGCGCTAACACGTTGCTCGAGGATCTCCAATCTATCCTGAGGTGCTGGGTCTGACATGGCACAAAAGCAAAAAAAAACCTAGAGCAATATGCTTCCGCAGGTGAAAACAAACATAAGAAGCTATCTGAGCTACTGTCGAAACCAAAGACCTGGGAACAGCGGTCGCCACAGACAGAAAAATTAACTAAATAAACTAACTAACTAACCAAATCTGACAACAAACAAAAGAACAAGCTTTTAATGGAAAATAAACAAGGACCCAAAACTGACTAGAACACAAAAGAAATCTGACACTAAACTACAAAGTACAAAGAAACAAAACCTGGTTGACAGGGAAACAACCCAAAGGAACAGATGAACAGGAAACAGGGCACAAAATAAATATCTGGCTGATGAGCCAGCTGCCAGCCAATTGAAAGGAAACTCAGTGCTGCACAGTGCAACAGTGCAAAAACCACTGTAAATGTGCATACAGCTACTAACTTTTTCCACTGTTTGATCTTGTCAGGATTTGAATACTCCTTCAGACACTCGGTGATATGGTCTCCAATCTTGATGAGGCACTGTCGTCTGTGTTCGAGCTGCTCATCTTCCGACAGCCCCTGCTCTGGCCGTTCCAGCTGTTTCAGCGCTGCCTTCACCGGCCGCATCGTCTCTTTACACTGAAACCATTGACACAAGTCGACACGAGTCAGATATCGTCCACATAAACCTAGAAATTCAAGCATGTCATGGGAACAGCCGTCTATGTTAAGGATATGGAAGAAGTAGAACACACCACACTGAGGGTCCTCTGGTCCAGCTCCTCTGACTCCTCGGACACTGGCACGTTCTCTCCACTTGCCGTTGTGTGTACCGGCACATCAGAGACTTTCTTCATTGATTCACGAACCTCAGTCTTCACTTCAATCTGAGGACAAAGAATTTGAATCAGTCCTAAACAAAATGGTCTTTTTCTTGGTTGTTTGGTCAGCCTCCAAAATAAGACACAATCGATCGTTTTTACCTTTTCCATGCTCTCATCTTGTTTATGTGACACCTCCAGAGGTTTTGTTTCCTTTTTCTGCTTTGGCTTCTTGGTCTCTTTAGCATCACGACTCTCCTCCTTCTTCTCCTTTTCACTTTCTTTCTTTAGGTCTTTTGGCCTGACTTCCCTCTCTCCTGAGGAGAACTCCTTGGCCTCTGGCTCGTCTTCGTCATCCTCTTCCTTAATCACCACCCTCTCCACTCGGCCCCGTCTGTTCAGCGTCTTTATTGGCTTTTCCTCCTCAAAGTCGTCGTCGTCATCGGACTTCTTATCTGACGAGGGATCTGTAGACATGCTCTTCATCACCTCATCCGTCTTGTTTTGTTTCAAAGTTCTGCCCCTTTTGCTCATCTTTTGTAAATTGGCCTATAAAACGAGCACGCATGGTAGATTTAATCCATTCCACTTGTATACAGGTATTTCAGTTTGTGCTGCAGAAGAAGCATAAGGTGAGATAAGTGGAAGACTTACGGTCTCCGCTTGTTTCTGGGCTTCTTTTTTGGCCAGGTCTTTGCTTAACAGCTCGATAAGGTAGTCTGCTCTGGTCTGCAACTCTTTTGCTTGTGGTTTCTTGTCAGGATCATCTGGCAGGAGCTGATCAACAGCAACAGAAAATAAGTGTGGAGAATAATAAAAGGAAACATTCAGTACAAGTATAGGTGGAGTGGCTAGGGCCGGGCAATGCATTGAGTTTTTAAAATACAGATGAGTTTTCAAACACGATATGGGACAAACCATATCTTCTTTTTTTTCAATTAACACCGTTTGTCTTTATTAAAACAATCCTATGTGTCTTCCACCGAGCTGTCTGTACATAGTTCTCTCCCTCTGTTCAGATCACTCATCACTTCTGCTCTGCCTTTCATTGTTTTTCATGTAATCAGGGCGAGATAATGGAAAGCGTAGTAAGTAGAAATATCTGGTTGATTGTTTCCCTAATGATTGTCTATTAAATAATATTTATTGGGGTGGATTATATATAACTGTCTGATGACAAGTTTAATGTTCCTGTGCAATAAAACAGCGTTTCTAATGTGGCTGCTGGATAGATTTTAATTCACCAAAGGAATAAGAGAAAAAATAAAATCTGAAACTCACCTTGTGTGTGAGATTGAGATCAGGGTCCATCTTGATCATCTCCCAACTGCCATACCCATACTCATAGATTCCTATGAGGAGGCTGGAGTCATCCTCCTTCCCCCACTCGATGTCAAAATGGGCTGCCTTCGAATGGCATGGTATTATAAACCTGCAGAAATACACAGGATGAAAATGTAGACAGAAATGTTTGCCTCTGTGACATTAGGTGAATGGAAACTGGAATAAAACGGTGCCAGGAATGTAGTGGATATTACAAAGCTTCTAAAAACTAAAGAGAATGATTGAGTGATGAGGAGTCCTACTTCTTCCTCTCCTCTGGGTCAGCAGGTATAGCCTTATGGAGTGGAGCCAGCTCCTCCTCATGGGAGATAACAAGCTTGGCATTGACTTGGACTCCAGAGATCCTAAATGTAGGACCCTTCACCTTCACTGTCCTGCCTCCTGATTAGTAAAAGAAGTGGGGAAATCCATCAATTAAAAAAAAGTCCAGAGTTATGCTTTATTACCCATTCGATCCTCAGAATTACATTTTGAGGGGTACGTTACGAAGCTGGTTGATTACCTGATCTCTTTTCTGGTCCGCAAGGGTTTCCTCTTAGTGTCCTCACACAGCCGTTATGAACAGTCTCAGCCAAACGCTTAAGGTCACATTCAGATTTGTCAACAAGTTCGGCATCGCGGGCAATAGCGTCCAACCTGTGTGGTAGAGCCATACATGTTGCATACAGCAGACCTGTGGCGTTTTGTTCTGAAAGCAGGTTGATCTGATGCACTGTACCTTTCCAGTGGACCTCCAAACTTTTTGTAACTCTTGACAAACCTGTAAATAATTCAGAGTTATCAACCACACTATATCAGTGGAAGGGCTAACTGGTTAACTCACTGGTTCTTGCATAGAGCTTTTATAGTCATACCTGCAGATCTCAGCATCACTGAAGCCCTGGACGTTCCCTCGCTGAATGGTCCGAGAACGGCCTCTTTCCTTTGGCCTCTTTCGGTCTGAGGGAGAATCGCTGTCAGAGCCTGAATACCTCCTGCTTCTGTTCTGCCTGCCTTCCCTGGCATTAAAGCTTCTCTGTGGACCAAAAAAAAAGTCAGACAGTTTGCCTGGAAATCCGTTGGGGAATGCAAACCATGCAAAAACCCGCTGTCTAGCACACAGTTTATACTTTGATAACTACAATGTTATGGACGGATCACTCACTGTTGACCAGGGCTCTGAAGAAGTTTGCAAACTCCTTCACTTTAGCCCATACCAGCCTAGAGACCGTGTTTGGGAGCCCATAGAATCGGGCTGCTATTGGCTGGTATGATTTATTTAAGTGCTTCTATTGTTTTTGCATGACAGCATGTAGCACTTGAACTTATTTAAAAACTGTCGATTCCATTTGACTGGTTTTGCCTTTCAGTGTACATTGTGTGGAAGTATTGAGGATGAGCGTTCTAGCATGACAGTCATATGCATTGTGTTTAATGTCCTGTGCACTGCTTTTAGACACCCAGGGTTAAGGCCAGGAGGTGATGCAGGGTAGTGTGGTTCAGCCCCATCTTCTTCCTGGTCTGGGGCACTCCCTGTACCACTAGGTGGTATGAGGGGGGGGCTCAGGTGCGGCACCTAGTGGCGGCATCAGGGGCCTCTGGGCTTGCCTCCTTCCTCACCAATCTTGCCCCACCCTGGAACCATATCAGGGGTGGGGTGTGATGGTGTGAGGTTGCACCCTCGGTCTAGTTACCTGCTCACCTGGCCTGATGGGCGAAGAGGGGGCTGAGGGGCCGCTGTCGCTCAGGAGATGGTAAGAAGGTGGGGGGGGGGGGCCGCAGGCTCAAATTCTGGCCCTGCGGCTGGGTACTGCCTCGCCCTGGCCGTTGGACCCCCGGTGGCCCGGCTACCCTGTTGCCCGCTCTCGGGTGTGGGGGCGGGAGCGGTGCCAGGCACCCAGGGAGGGTGAGTCAGTGGTGGCGGGGGGACGCCCAACGGGACTTGCTGCTTGGGGGGCTGGCTTCATCCATACTGGGTGTGGGGTGTCGCTGGGCCTGGTGGCTCGACCTGGGCTTGCCCTTGGCAGTGCGCTGGTCAACTCGGCAGGGGCCGAGTGCCTTGAATGTCAGGGTTGGGTGCTGCCCTGTGCTCCCTGGCGAGGGGGGTACGGGTGGGGGGGTGGCGGGTCACCCATTCGTGTGCATGGTACACCACAGGGGGGGGCAGGTGGGCGGGCAAGAGTTGTGCTGGATTATGGGACCCCGGTCTCTATTTGCTGCTGGGGGTGGCGGACCTAACCTGTGGGCCCACTGCCCTCGAATTCTCCGGGTTCTAGTGTCAAGCGTGGGGGAGGGGGGGCTCGTGCCCCGGCCCCCCGGCCGGCTTCACTGCAGGGTTGGTGCTAATGACTGGGCCGGGGACACCCAACCCGGCAGCCCATCTGGTTCTGCAGGGCTGTAGGCTCCACCGTGCCCTGGCCTCCGGTCTTACTATTGCCTTGGAGTGTGCCCGGGGCAGTCATGGCTCCCACCTTTGTTGGGGTGTGACGTCGTTAATTCCTGTTCCTCCCCACTGAAGCCTAGTGACAAACCTCTCACCGATGCAGTTCTACATGAAGGCATGCACACAGGTGCAACGACGCACATAAGGGATCTCTCACCCACCTGCTACACAAAACTCATGCACACACATAAACGCAAACACAACATTGTGCTGCAATGTTATGTTAGGTTGAGTATTGTAATTGCTTGTCATTGTCATTGATTTTGGTTACATCCATTATGCCAAAGAGCCATCACAGCTCATGGCTGCAATTTTGAGAGTGACTTGTATACAGGTATTTCAGTTTGTGCTGCAGAAGAAGCATAAGGTGAGATAAGTGGAAGACTTACGGTCTCCGCTTGTTTCTGGGTTTCTTTTTTGGCCAGGTCTTTGCTTAACAGCTTGATCAGGTAGTCTGCTCTGGTCTGCAACTGTTTTGCTTGTGGTTTCTTGTCAGGGTAATCTGGCAGGAGCTGATCAACAGCAACAGAAAATAAGTGTGGAGAATAAATAAAGGAAACATTCAGCACAAGTATATGTCAAGTGGCTAGGGCCGGGCAATGTATTGAGTTTTTAAAATATATTTCACACGCGATACAGCAAGCGAAACTTTGCACCAGTTGATGAAGAGAAATGTGGTCGATCTCTGTGCCCACGACCATTTGAGACACAGCACAAATAATAAAGTAAACAAATCTCTTCAACATTTCTAACTTGTGCACTTCCACTAACTCTGAACTTCAGACTATAAATAAATAAATACAGAAAACAAACGCAGAAACCAATCAAATCACTGCCTTTGCGATTATATAATTGTGTTTTATCATATCACAATATTTTCAGAAATGCAATTAATCATTCAGCCTTACTATCTATTTATCTATCTATCTATCTATCTATCTATCTATCTATCTATCTATCTATCTATCTATCTATCTATCTATCTATCTATCTATCTATCTATCTATCTATCTATCTATCTATCTATCTATCATTCTTTTAACCTGATCAACTCCATTTAGCGTTTATGTCAGAAATATGTATAACATGTAGATGGATGTGACAATTGAAGCCATACGGCATATGTATTGTAGCGTCCAACTGGACATCATAGGAAATGACCAGGGCTCGGTCTCACCTTTCTTTATTGAAAGAACTACAACAGTTACTACCGGCCGTAACCACGCCAAAAATAAAAACTCCAACAATAACAGCGCTGTATTTGAACCTTTCGCTCGCTCTCTCTCCACCCGGCTCATACATCCACTCAACCACCCACCCCCTTGCTTCCTCATCCAATCACATGCCTGTCTACTTCATACACGTTGGTGGACAGTCAGCAAACACAGCACTTAGAACACAGAACAATAATATTAATGCAAGCTGTCTGTTTGTACATAGTTCTTCTCTCCCTCAGTTCAGATCTCTCACCAATTCTGCTCTGCCTTTCATTGTAATCATGACAAAATAATGGAAGGCAAAGTAACAGCACTGAAATATCTGGATGATCGTTTCCCTAACGACTGTTGTCTATTAAATAATATTTATTGGGGTGGATGATTATACATAACTGTCTGATGACAAGTTACATGTCCCTGTGTGAAAAAAACTGAGTTTCTCATGTGTTTCTAATGTGAAATTACAAGTGTGTTATTTTGCAACTCACCTTGTGTGTGAGATTGAGGTCAGGGTCCATCTTGATCATCTCCCAACTGCCATACCCATACTCATAGATTCCTATGAGGAGGCTGGAGTCATCCTCCTTCCCCCACTCTATGTCAAAATGGGCTGCCTTCGAATGGCATGTTATTATATACCTGCAGAAATACACAGGATGAAAATGTAGACAGAAATGTTTGCCTCTGTGACATTAGGTGAATGGAAACTGGAATAAAACGGTGCCAGGAATGTAGTGGATATCACAAAGCTTCTAAAAACTAAAGAGAATGATGGAGTGATGAGGAGTCCTACTTCTTCCTCTCCTCTGGGTCAGCAGGTATAGCCTTATGGAGTGGAGCCAGCTTCTCCTCATGGGAGATAACAAGCTTGGCGTTGACTTGGACTCCAGAGATCCAAAATGTAGGACCCTTCACCTTCCCTCTCCTGCCTCCTGATTAGTAAAAGAAGTGGGGAAATCCATCAATTTTTTAAAAAAGTCCAGAGTTATGCTTTATTACCCATTCGATCCTCAGAATAACATTTTGAGGGGTATGTTACGAAGCTGGTTGATTACCTGAGCTCTTTTTTGGTCTGCAAGGCTTTTCTCTTAGTGTTCTCACACAGCCGTTATGAACAGTCTCAGCCAAACGCTTCAGGTCACATTCAGATTTGGAATCAAGTTCAGCATCGCGGGCAATAGCGTCCAACCTGTGTGGTAGAGCCATACATGTTGCATACAGCAGACCTGTGGCGTTTTGTTCTGAAAGCAGGTTGATCTCATGCACTGTACCTTTCCAGTGGGCCTCCAAACTTTTTGTAACTCTTGACAAACCTGTAAATAATTCACAGTTATGACCATTGAGAATTGTGACCATTTTCCGTCCCTTAATCAGGGACAACAGGCCATGGGAGGAGGAGGGGGGGGGGGGGGGGGGTGCAGTCGAGCGTCGGGGGAGGGGGGCATATAATATATATACATATAATGCAAGCAATATTAATGGTAAGGGCTAACTGGTAAACTAACTGGTTCTTGTATGGAGTTATTCTCGTCATACCTGCGGATCTCAGCATCACTGAAGCCCTTGAATTCCTCTTGTGGTATTGGCCGTGGATGGCCACTTTTCTTCGTCGGCGTCTCTCTGTCTATGTCCTCGTTCTCCATCGTTGAAAAGTTGCCCACCTGCGTCGGTCAGATCAACACCTGTAAATGATCGCCAGGCGGTGCTGGGACGGATAGCTCACCGTTGACTAGGGCTCTAAAGCAGTTTGCAGACTCCTTCACTTTGGCCTATGCAAGCCCAAAGACCGCATTTGGGTGCCCAGAGAATTGCGCCGCTATTGGCTGGTATGACGTAATCAGAGTTTGTTTGTCGAACCCCTCAAAAATGTTTAAATAATTGTGTTCCGACTGAATATAGTTTTTTAAAACAAATGCTATACTATTCTGCACCCCTTGAAACTCCCTATGGATTTTTTTTTCAAATTATGAATATATACACACACACACATATATATATACTGTATATACACACACACAGACACAAGTTTCTGATAAAACCTTGACTTATTCAACTTTGAGTGTTAGATTTTTTAGGTTTTCAATATCTCTGGGGAGTCTAATAATTGTCATAAAGTATTGTAAATATTTATTCAAACTGTATAAAAGTTTACAAGAAACATTTTCATGTACTTTTTAAGCGATCTCCAGAATTCATGTGAATGTCACAATATTTTTCTAAAAACACAAAAAACCGGCATCACTGTGGCCAACTCACACTTTAAGGAACACTTAACTATTTCCTGTTTGGTACACATGTTGTGAGGCCACATGTCTGGTAAATTAAGATTTTCTTTTCCTTCAATACATCTTTTAGAAAACATTCAGGGTCACAACCATAATGTGTCAACACAAGAATTGCTAAAATTCAAGGTTTATTTGACTTTTTTTGTAATAAAAGATTTATTTAATTTATTGTCATGGCCACAAGCAGCTGGTGATAAACAAGATGACTGCTGCCAAAAAAACATGAGCGATGATGAAGAATTGTCAACTCCGTAAGTCGTCAACTCCAAAAGGATTTTTGTCTTATGGAGTTATATATGGTGTATATGATTTATATATTGACCTGGGAGATTGTTCTTAAACAGCATAAGAGGGCCAACACCGTGTGCAATTATAATATATGAACATGTTTTGGAAATAAGGATTTTTATTTTTTTTTTAGAAAATGAAAACCCATTTTGTCCCTGATCTCAAGAATGACTGGTATGATTAAGTGGCCACAAATCACACAAAAAAAGCCATCCCTACCTATACAAGTACATGCTTCCCCCTCAGACGTACATCTCTGAAGACAACACTATCTCCTTCCTGCTCCTTTTTACTGGGGCATCATGTCTGATGCCAGAACTTCCTCCAGTCAACCCCTATTGTTCACTGGTAATTTCCAGTCTTTTATTATCGTAACGCACACTTCAAAAACAACTCATAAGAAAAAAAACCCTGACAGGGAAAGAAAAGGAGGAGAAATCTCAGGGTGAGAAATCTCAGGGTGAGAGACAGAGGGGATCCTCACCCAGGACGGACAGGTGGGCACAAGCACGGCAATATAGAGAGATACATGTACTGATGGCCAATAGTTAAGAATATAGATGAGAAGTCTAATTAGTCCAGAGCAGAAACGTGCATGCAGCAGGAAAAGCCAGGTTGAGAGTCTTAGATCCAGCTCAGCAGCTATGGAATCTGGGTGGGAAGAAAGCACAGACACTCCAGGGATGTGCGGTCCCCAGTCCATATGCTAGTCCTGCATAGTCACGGAATAAGGAAGGAGAGGAATAAGTGGAGGAGGAGGAGAAGGAGGAGGTGGTGGGGAACAGATGGGGAGAGACCAAGAGGAGGGTGAGAAGATAGAGGGAACGTGAATCCGATCCACACCCACAGAGAGAATGGAACAGATAGAGCTCCATGGGCCGGGGATCCCCAGCATACTCAACCTATAGCAGTTCATATAGGATATAAGGTCTATCTGTAGGTTCTGTCAAAAAGGAGGGATTTTAACCTACTCCTAAAGGTAGAGAGGGTGTCTGCCTCCCGGAATTAAAAACAATTAAGTTGAAAGTTGAAGGTGTTCACAGAGCTGGTGGCTTTTTCAGAGCTCGGCCTGTAGTTCACTAGAATTCCCAGACTGAGGGACGGTTTCTGAAGAAGGGGTTTGATTACTGCAACTTTAAACTTAAGATGAACGTAACGTGTTAGGGACAGGTTGATAAGGTCAAGTAAAAAAGTGGCTATTGAAGGTAACACTTCCCAAAACAGCCTAGTGGGAATTGGGTCTAGGAGGCAGGTTGATGATTTAGAGGAAGGGATGATAGTAGTCAAATGATGAAGGTCAAAGGTGTCAAATGAAGGTAGTGACCTGTCTGTATCCCCAGCTGTATCCTAAATAGCAGTAGTATGGGGTAGATTAATTGCAGTAGATGGTATGTGGTTCTTAATTGCTTGTCCGATCTTCTCTTTTGTTATTGAAGAAATTCATAAAGTCACCACGACTGAGTTGTGTGGGAACACACTCAGTGGAGTTATGACTCTGAGTCAGCCTGGCTAGAGTGCTGAACAGAAACCTGGGGTTATGCTTATTTTCCTCAATTAGAGAGGAGTAGTATGTGGCTCTGGCATTACACGGAGCCAGTCTGTATGTTTTCAGACTATCTTTCCACGTCTGAGTATGTCTGAGCACCCGGTCGGCTCTGAATATAAAGAGTGTATGTGCAGACTTGGATTTCTCAAGCATTGACTGTAGTGGGATTTTACTGGAAATAAATATATCTCTTTAAGTGATACATTCATTCATCTTAATTTAAAGTTGTTTGGTACCTTGATTGTTTGTAGGTTATCTAGTTGTATCCTCAGATTGGTAACAAAGTGTAAAGTCACATAGAGTGTTTACTTTTAATAGTGCTGCTCAGTTTATGTGTGGGATGTGAGTTAAAGGAAAGGGATGTAGTAGATCAAACTTAAGATGTTCATATTATCCCCAGGAGGGGTTGTCTCGCCTTTAGTTTTTGATTAGTTTTTATTTATTATTTAGTTATAGATTTGGGTTTGATTAGTTCTGTCTGAGTGACACTCTTTGGATGAATCAGAGAAAGGGGGAGAATTCTGTGTAGCTTGTTCTATATAAACTTGGTCTCCAAATTCCTGTTTCTATGACGCCGTTTTGGTTTAAATGTGTCATTATTATTATTATTGTTAAAATATATTGTTTCTATGTTTTTGTTTGAAACTTCTGTCAATACAGGTAGACTGCCACACACACACTTACAAGGGCCAAAAAATGAAAAGAGAAAATGCACTTTACATGCTCAGATTTTAATGCTGCAATGACCTCTTGTGGTGACATGGAAGAAAAGCATCAAGTAAAAAGTTCATTCAGATTGAAAGATGAATTGAAATTGAGGTGAAGATCAGTGACAACTTCTTGCAGGCGTGCCAGGAGCGTCCCAAAGCCACCAGCACAGGAGACGCACATAGTGAAAGCGTCCTTTGAGCTGATGAAGCTAGGACACTCCTGATGGTCTGGCTTGCTGGCTGGAGAAGATGGTGCCATCCAGGAGCAGGGTTCAGTGGTCTGTGCTGTCCAGAAAACACAAAATTACTTCATGAATCACTTTATTACAAGACACAGCTTAAACACAATCTATGTTTCTTCATTAGTTACATTTGTATAGACACGACAATCCATTTGAAAATATTCATAAATGTTCTTCTCAATAAATATGCTGCTATTATGTAAAAGAATGTATTATTAATGTATTATTATTGTTAAAATGTATTGTTTCCATATTTTTGTTTGAAACTTCTGTCAATACAGATAGACTGCCAAACACACACACACTCACACACACACTCACACACACACACACACACACACACACACACACACTGGGTTGCGGGAGAAAGAGGAGGCAGTTTAAGGACGCTGCTGACCTCTACAGGGACTTTGGGTTTATTTTTGGCTTGAGCTGGACTTTTCACAAGTTGGTCATAGGGATGATCAGCAGGAGAAGAAATATTTCCACTAGTTGGTCATGTGGATGACCAGCAGAAGGAGGTATATTGAGTGTATTGATTTACTCATGGACTGGACCAATTTATTAGACATTGTTGCATTTTGATATTCATATGATTAATGTCTCTTATTGTGTTTGAAATTGAAATGAATTATTATGTGAGACCTAATAATTAGGGGCTGGTGGAAAGGAGACATAGGTAGAAGATGGGGAGCACCGTTTGTGTGTGTGTGTGTGTGCATATGGGTAGAAGATGGGGAGCACTGTGTGTGTGTGTGTGTGTGTGTGTGTGTGTGTGTGTGTGTGTGTGTGTGTGTGTGTGTGTGTGTGTGTGTGTGTTTAGGATGAGTAGGCGGGTCCACTGGCGGAAGGGTGTGTATCTAGGTGTGCACGCACCTGTGGCCCATAGGAGAGAGTCAGGGTTGGGTAGAAGCCGTGACTTTTGTTGACTACTACACACGCTACACATTCATTCATTCATTAATTCATTTATTTATTCATCCCCCTTGTACTTGTTTAACCTGCTGGTTTTCATTTTTTCTATTCATTCATTTTTCTGCGCCGGTGCTGTTTCTAATAAACGCATCAAAGCCATTTTGGGATCTCAGCGCATCATTCAACAACCTTTAGCACGTCACAAATTAGCGAACCTGCAGGACCCAGCTTCATGCTCTCAGCGGCTAAAAGGTATAAAAGAAGCCACATAAATTTTTTCAACAAAAAGGCGTTTAATGGAAATCATCGAGCTGCACCAAAGAGCCAAACCATCACGTAGCCATGAGCCCAACAGCAAAGGAGCCACAGCTAAGTGTCACACCACGCCATCCACACACCTGGGCACAGGTAGGCCTCAACCTGTCTATGTTTGTGGATTAAGGAATCCGCTCTGATCGGAATGCATCACTTGTAATGAGGACAATGTATCAAATGGATGGTGCGCTGGTTGTATTGACGTATTTATGGCCGTAACTTCCCCGTGATTTATATGGTTGTGATGTCGGGACTTTGTGGAGTTAAATATGGGGCGGCTGGTGTTGTCTAAAGTCCTGTTGCTTGTTGGAAAGCTTGGCTAGAATCTGCTATATCAATGAATCTAAATGCAATGTTTGTGGATGGATTTTGAATGCGCTCTTGATGAACTGTGATCGCATCGCTTCGTACAAAATACAATCTGATGGAAGTGAATAAAATAAACGCTGCTGCTGAGTGTTCAAACATGGAAAGGGAAAAAAGGGAAATCAAAATGACGGTAAAAGCTGTGGAAAATAAAGTTGAACGGCTCCAGCATGAGCGCAAAAGTGCCGTTAATAAAATCAAAGCGCTGATTCCGCAAATAAAAGCGCACATGAAATCAAACGAGAATATAACAAATCTCCTCGCAACTGAACAACTTGGAAGTACTAAGTAAAAAGGCCACTGACCTGCACAATGACTTACTGCCACTACTTCCTGATGAAGAAAACCAAAAGCAAGATGAATGGTTTTCCAGCATTGAGGATGACAGTGATGCATTCAAGGAACGAGTGGAAAAATGGATACAGGATAATCTCCATGAGAAATCAAATAAATTGCCATATCAAACAAATACTTCCGAGCAATCACCGAAGGAAATAAATTATGTATCGCAAGTTCCTGTGGAAAATAGCAAGAATTTGGCTGCTGCTGACTCTGCAGTTCAAGACTCTCAGGATGAACTGCGGCCCTGCGACAGCATCTCAAGCGCAACCAAGAGATCACGCTCACATTATTCCTCATCCTCAGCCTCACGCTCACCTGCCCGCCTAAAAATGGAAACAAATCTTGCAATTTTGGCAGCAAGAAAAAAAGGCATTATTTGAGAAACATGCATTGGATGAAGAGGAATTAAAGCTACGCTAGAGAAGAGAACAGCCTTTACTGGAGAATGAAATTGCTGAGGAAATGGCAAAACTGAGTTTTATAAAATCACAAGGCAGTGTTGGTAGTAAATCAAAGTCAAAGGTTTTAGATGGCATGAACTCATATTATGAAAGGACACGCTCAAAACAACTTGATGTCAATGCCACTGAATTTGCCCCATCACTGCCAGTTGAACCAAAATCCAAGGCAACTGAAACCACACAGACAGCTGTGGAGACTAAAGTCATTCAGTTACCTAACATGGAACACCTTCCAGGTCCTTCTTACATGCTCCAGCGTTATCTTAATGCCCCTGAAGATCCTGTGATCAATGTTACACAAACTGATATATCACCAAATGACAGTGTGCTGGGCATAATGAGAAAACAAAATGAAATCACAACACTGCAACAACAATGCCTGTCTGCACTTCCAAAAAGAGAAATTCCCATTTTCGATGGTAACCCACTCAAATACCATTCATTTATTAAGGCTTTTGAAAATGGAGTTGAGCGAAACACCAATAACAACTGTGACAGACTCTACTTCCTTGAACAGTACCAAAGGACATGCTAAAGAGCTGGTGAGGAGCTGTCAGCACATCGAATCAGACAGAGGATATGTGAAGGCAAAGGCTCTATTGAAAGAACATTATGTCAATGATCTAAAGGTGGCAGCAGCATACATGGAGAGAGCTTTGCTGTGGCCTATTATGAAAACAGAGGATGTGAGGGCCCTTCAGGAATACAGTCTCTTTCTGCATGGTTGCTGCAATGCTATGGAGGATGTGCAGTATTTAAATGATCTGGACACAGCCACAAATATGTTGGAAGTCATCAAAAAACTTCCCTACAAACTCCGAGATCGCTGGAGGTGCCATGTATGTGACCTGCAGGAAAGGGACAATAGAAGAGTAAAGTTTATGGACATTACCATCCATCCATCCATCCATCTTCTTCCGCTTATCCGGGGCCGGGTCGCGGGGGAGCAGTCTAAGCAGGGACATCCAGACCTCCCTCTCCCTGGACACTTCCTCCAGCTCTTCCGGGAGGATCCCAAGGCGTTCCCAGGCCAGCCGGGTGACATAGTCACTCCAGCGTGTTCTGGGTCTTCCCCTGGGTCTCTTTCCGGATGGACATGCCCGGAACACCTCCCGGGGAAGGCGTCCAGGAGGCATCCGATTCACCAGCCACCTCAGCTGGCTCCTCTCGATGTGGAGGAGCAGCGGCTCTACTCCGAGCTCCTCACCCTATCTCGAAGGGAGCGCCCCGCTGCCCTGCGGAGGAAACCCATTTCAGCTGCTTCTAACCGGGATCTCATTCTTTCGGTCATGACCCAGAGTTCATGACCATAGGTGAGGGTAGGAACGTAGATCGACCGGTAAATCGAGAGCTTCGCCTTTTGGCTCAGCTCCTTCTTCACCACGACGGACCGTTACAGTGACCGCATTACTGCAGCCGCTGCACCGATCCGCCTGTCGATCTCTCGCTCCATCCTTCCCTCACTCGTGAACAAGACCCCGAGATACTTGAACTCCTCCACCTGAGGCAGGGGCTCTCCACCGACCTGAAGAGGGCATTCCACCTTTCTCCGGTTGAGAACCATGGCCTCGGACTTGGAGGTGCTGATTCTCATCCCAGCTGCTTCACACTCGGCTGCAAACCACCCCAGTGCATACTGGAGGTCCTGGCTTGAGGGAGCCAATAAGACAACATCATCTGCAAAGAGCAGAGATGAGATCCCATGACTCCCGAACCGGACCATCTCTGGCCCCCTGCTGCGCCTAGAAATTCTGTCCATAAAGGTAATGAACAGAACTGGTGACAAAGGGCAGCCCTGTCGGAGGCCTACATGCACCGGGAACAGGCCTGACTTACTGCCGGCAATGCAAACCAAGCTCTTGCACCAGTCATACAGTGACCGCACGGCCCTCAGTAGAGGGCCCTGCACCCCGTACTCCCGGAGTACCCCCCACAGAACACCACGAGGGACGCAGTCAAAAGCTTTCTCCAAGTCCACAAAACACATGTGGACTGGTTGGGCAAACTCCCATGAACCCTCGAGCACCCTGTGGAGAGTATAGAGCTGGTCCAGTGTTCCACGGCCGGGACGGAAACCGCATTGTTCCTCCTGGATCCGCGGTTCGACTATTGGCCGAACTCTCCTCTCTAGTACCCTGGAATAGACTTTCCCCGGAAGGCTGAGGAGTGTGATCCCCCGGTAGGGACACACCCTCCGGTCCCCCTTTTTCAAAAAGAGGGACCACCACTCCAGTTTGCCCTTCCAGGGCCACTGTTCCCGATTGCCACGCGATGTTGCAGAGGCATGTCAGCCAGGACAGCCCTACAACATCCAGTGACTTGAGATACTCAGGGCGGATCTCATCCACCCCCAGAGCCTTGCCACTACCCCAGTGACTTCGGCTTGGGTGATGAATGAGTCAACCTCTGGGTCCTCAGCCTCTGCTTCTTCTAAAGAAGGCGTGACGGTGGGATTGAGGAGGTCCTCGAAGTATTCCTTCCACCGGCCGACGATGTCCCCAGTCGAGATAAACAGCTCCCCACTTCCTCTGTAAACAGTATTGGTGGGGCACTGCTTCCCCCTCCTGAGGCGGCGGACGGTTTGCCAGAACCTCTTCGAGGCCGACCAATAGTCCTTCTCCATGGCCTCCCCGAACTTTTCCCAGGCCCGGGTTTTTGCTTCTGTGTCTGCTCGAGCTGCCATCCGCTTGGCCCGTCGGTACCAGTCAGCTGTCTCAGGAGTCCCCCGAGCCAACCGGGCTCGGTAGGACTCCTTCTTCAGCTTGACGGCATCCCTCGCTTCCGGTGTCCACCACCGGGTTCTGGGATTGCCGCCGCGGCAGGCACCAGAGGTCTTGCGGCCACAGCTTTGAACAGCCGCATCTACAATGGAGGTGGAGAACATGGTCCACTCGTGCTCCATGTCCCCAGCCTCCCTCGGGATCAGGTCAAAGCTCTCCCGAATGTGGGAGTTGAAGACCTCCCTGACAGGAGATTCTGCCAGGCGTTCCCAGCAGACCCTCACGATGCGCTTGGGTCTGCCAAGTCTGTCCAGCTTCCTCCCTGGCCAGCGAACCCAACTCACCACCAGGTGGTGATCGGTTGACAGCTCAGCCCCTCTCTTTACCCGAGTGTCCAAGACATACGGCCGGAGGTCAGATGATACGATCATTGATCTCCTGCCTAGGGTGTCCTGGTGCCATGTGCACTGATGGACACCCTTATGCTTGAACATGGTGTTTGTTATGGACAAACTGTTGCTGGCACAGAAGTCCAGTAACAGAACGCTGCTCGGGTTCAGATTGGGGAGGCCGTTCCTCCCGATCACGCCCCTCCAGGTTTTACTGTCATTACCGACGTGAGCATTGAAGTCTCCCAGCAGGACGATGGAGTCTCCGGTTGGAGCACTTTCCAGTACTCCTCCCAGGGACTCCAAGAAGCCCGGATATTCTGTGCTGCTGTTCGGCCCGTATGCCGAAACAACGGTTAAGGTCCGGCCCCCCACCCGAAGGCGGAGGGACGCGACCCTTTTGCTCCGCGGGGAGAACTTCAACACGTGGCGGCTGAGCTGGGGGGCTATGAGCAAGCTCACACCAGCTTGCCGCCTTTCACCGTGGGTAACTCCAGAGTAGTAGAGAGTCCAGCCTCTCTCAAGGAGTCCAGAGCCCAAACTATGTGTGGAGGTGAGCCCGACTATCTCTAACTGGTACCGCTCCACCTCCTGCACAAGCTCAGGCTCCTTCCCCCCCAGCGAGGTAACATTCCATGTACCCAGAGCCAGATTTGTTGCCCTGGAATTGGTCCATCGGGGTCCCTGCCCACGACTGCCACCCAGTACACTTTGCAGCTGACCTCAGTCATTCGCCCTGCAGGTGATGGGTCCACGGGGCGGCGGAGAGGATGGAGTTGTCATGTATCCGTTTCGGGCTGTGCCCGGCCGGGCCCCGTGACAGATCCGGCCACCAGGCGCTCGCTGACGGGGCCCTCCGTCCGGGCCTGGCTCCGGACGTGGGTCCCGGGCTTCCTCCGGGCAGGGTCTCATCTCTCTCGTTTCTGGTTTTCATGGGGTCTTTTGAACCATTCTTAGTCTGGCCCCTCGCCTGAGCCCGTGACCCTACCAGGAGTTCATGACTCCCGACAACATAGCTCTCAGGGGTCTTAAGGGCACGCAAACCTCTCCACCACGATAAGGTGATGGTTCCCGGAGAGGAACATTACCAACTTTGTTGAAAAACAAGTGAAAATCCTGACAGACCCTGTGTTTGGAAACATCCAGGACACTGCTTTATTAACTAAACAACTGAAACACAAATCTCACCCTCGCTCCGGCATCAAAGGAACCAGCTTTGCTACCACAGTGAACCACATGGAGACAACAGCCCAACCTGTGAACAAAGCCAAGGACATAAAACCACCAACCAAGAAGTTCTGTCTCTGCTGCACTGGAGGACACACATTGGATGTGTGTGCACGGTTGGAAAGAATGGCACACAAGGAGAAAGTTAACTTTTTGGAGGGAAATGCAGCTTGTTTTCGCTGCCTGTGTATAGGACACATCAGCAAAAAGTGTTCTGTACTAAGTCTGAAGCAGAGGCTCAATTTGTCAGGAAAAAGAGCCAATATTCTTCTCAGAACCATAGGGCAGGAAAAGGTGGTCAGGCCAGAGCTGGAGGTGGCAGCACTTGGAGATGATGGCTTCATTGAGTTACCAAAAGCATACACTCAGTTGTCAATGCCAGTCCACAAAGCAAACATACCCACTAATAATGATCTTACAAGATGGACATATCTAAAACGTATCTCATTACCACAGGTAATGAGTTACCTAAAATTGAGGCCGGAATTGAGTTGCTAATTGGAACTAACGTCCCACAAACCATGGAACTGCTGGAAGTCATCCATAGTGAGCATCATCCACAGTGAGCATAATGGACCCTACGCTATAAGGACGGTGCTGGGCTGGACAGTAAATGGACCACTGACAGGAAATGGTGGAGAGGCCAGTTATTGTGAGCAGCCAGTAACTGTGAACCGTGTGTCCATTGTAAATTTGGATGAACTGTGGCAACAGCAATTTAAAATGGATTTTCCAGAATCTGCTGTGGAGGAACAGGTGGGTCTGTCCGGAGAAGACCTGAGGTTCATGGACATGGTGACAAAGTCAGCCAAACACATCGATGGTCACTACCAGGTCGCCCTGCCTTTCAGTAATTCAAACATCAGCATGTCAAATAACAGGAAAGTAGTCGAACAGCATCTCTACCAGCTGAAGAGGAAGCTCCAGAGGGATCCAGTGTTTTAAGAGGAGTGTAACACCTTTATTAATGATCTCCTTGGTAAAGGCTATGCTGAAAAAGTTCCTGAGGCAGAGCTGGAAAGAAGGGATGGCAGGACTTAGTATATACCACACCATGGTGAGAGTTGTTTGACTGTGGCGCCAGTTACCAAGGAAAATCTCTGAATAAAGAGCTGTTGCAAGGCCCTGATCTAACCAGCTCACTAATTGGAGTTGTAACCAGGTTTAGGAGAGAACCTGTGGTCATCGTGGCTCACATAGAAGCTATGTTTCACCAAATGCGAGTGCCCCCGGAAGACGTTGACCTGTTGCGTTTCATTTGGTGGCCGCAAGGAGACCTGAGCCTAACACCATGTGAATATAGGATGAAGGTACACCTTTTCTGAGCTACATCCTCCCCTAGCTGTGCCAACATTGCCCTCAGGAAATGTGCAGAGGATTTTGGACATGAGTACAAAGAGGAGACAGTGGATAAGCTACAGCACTGCTTCTATGTGGATGACTATTTGCTGTCAGTTGCAACAGAGGAGGCAGCAATGACCCTTCGTCACGAGCTCATGTGTCTGTGCGCAAAAGGGGGATTCTGTTTGACCAAGTGGCACAGTAACAGATCTGCAGTGCTCAAGGCCATCCCAGAGCCCCACAGAGCAAAGGGCGTGAAGCAGTTGGACCTGGAGCGGGAGTTTGTGCCCATTGAAAGAATCTCGGGTGTCGAGTGGTGTATCAAGTCCGACACCTTTAAATTCAAAGTTGTATGGAAGGCCAGACCACTCAGCCGCAGAGGCGTTCTTTCTACTTCTATTTATGACCCTTTGGGTCCCCTCGTTCTGACAGCAAAGAAGCTCTTGAGGGATATGTGCAGAAGAGGAATTGGTTGGGATGAGGCAATACCAGAAGCTGTCTCCTTAAGTGGGTGCAAGGGCTCCACCTACTGGACAACTTTGAGCTACCCAGATGTCTGAAGCCTCTGGAGTTTGGAGATGTATTTACTGCACAACTGCACCATTACTGCCATGCTTGTGAGGAAGGCTATGGTACAGTCACTTACCTGCTGTATGAATGAGCACCTCCAAACACTTTCATTATGGAAAAAGCTTGTGTTGTCCCACTGAAGACTGTTACAATCCCAAGAATGGAACTGATTGCTGCAACAATGGCCAGCCGCATAGATCTCCTGTGGAAGAAAGAGCTACACATGAGTCTTTAGGAATCTGTATTTTGGACAGATTGTGCGTCTGTGCCGAAATACATTAACAATGAAACCTCCAGATTCAAGGTGTTTGTTGCCAATCGTGTTTCAGAGATATTAAAATCATCTCAACCGGCTCAGCAGAGGTATGTGAATACAAAGTCAAATCCTGCAGATGCAGCATCCAGAGAGGTCAAAGTGGAAGCATTCCTGAATGACAGTCTCTGGTTAACGGGACCTCTGTTTCTTTGCCAACCTGAAACAGAATGGCCTGTCAACCCTGAGCCTGTGAGCGATCTTTCTTAAGACGATCCAGAGGTGAAGAAAAGCGCTGTTGTTAATGTCATACAAACTGGAAATGATCCCACTACTCAGCTAATCCATCATTATTCCTCATGGATCCGATTAAAGAAAGCTGTTGCATGGTGGCTGAAATATAAAGAATGGTTGTGTCCTTGCAACAGGAGGAGAAAAGGGCTAACAGCCAATCAGGGTGAAGAGAGCATGCAGCAACAAGGAGTGATGGAGCAGGAAAGGCGCACATCTAAAAGCGCAGATGTCCTGAGAGTCCTTACAGTGCAGGACATTGACAAAGCTGAGATGGCGATAATTCAGTTTTGTCAGAAGAGGGAATTTTCAGATGAGCTCTGATGTTTGGAAAAGGGACAAAATGTCAGGAAAAGTAGTTGTAAAGGACCACACTAGACTTTGTGAATTCTCTTATTGACTATTGACTGTTGATTGGTTGTCTGTATGTTTGGGGTGGGATTTTCTGGTGCATGCTTGCAGTGATGAATTTAGCCTGTAGGTGACGCTCTGAAGTTACCTGGAGGAGAACTATTAAAGGTGGCCCAGGTGTGAATGATTTTAGATGGTTTGGTTGGGCCTGAGTGAGCATGAAGTGAGCTTTTAGATCTTTGTTTGATTTGTACAACAAATGATATATGTGGACGTCCTGTTTTAACAGAGGAGGGGTTTTTTTGCATTCCTTGGTGAGCGCAGCAAGGTATGTTTAGTGAGATCTGTAATTTGTATTTATGTATGTATGGAATTCATTGTGCATGATTGGTTGTTTTTGTTTGTTCACTGAGATAATGAGTTTTGAAATGTTTATATTCAATATAGTTTTCACGGTGCTGTAAGGTATGGACTGGACTGACCCAGATGATCCTCAATAAAGAAACCTTAAGCATTTGTCGAGACTCTCTCTTTGGGATCCAAGGGCTGCTACAGTAGTCACCTGTACAAGTTGTGTCTAAGGCTGGAGGATGGAGTCTTGCGTGTGGGAGGATGGCTCAGTAAAGCGGCACTGCCTTTGGAGTCTAAGCATCCTATCATTTTGTCAGAGGATCTACATATATCCAAATATTGGATGATGGGAGTAAGCACTGCCATTAGAAGAGTTCTGTCCAGGTGCACCATCTGCAGAAGATTAAATGCAACTCCAGTTTACCAGCAAATGGCAGACTTGCCCACAGATCGACTCAAGCCTGATGAACCTCCATTCACTTGTGTGGGAGTTGATTATTTTGGACCCTTTGAAGTGAGGAGCAGAAGGGGCACTGTGAAGAGATATGGTGTCATATTTACCTGTCTTGCATTGAGAGCTGTTCACATCAAGGTGGCACCTTCTCTGGATACTGACTCCTTCATCAACGCACTGAGGCGTTTTAAAGCAAGAAGAGGACAGGTCCGCGAGCTGCGTTCCGACAATGGGACAAATTTTGTGGGAGCAGAACGTGAGCAAAAAACAGCGATTGCGCAGTGGAACCAGGCACAGGTGCATGATGTGTTGCTCCAAAAGGGCATCAAGTGGATATTCAACCCCCCTGCTGGATTGCATCATGGAGGAGCGTGGGAAAGGCTAATCAGATCGGTGAGGAAAGTCCTGAACTCCACCCTTAAGATACAACGCTTGGATGAGGAGGGACTCCACACAGTTCTCTGTGAAGTGGAAGCCATTATCAACAGCAGGCCCATCACCAAGGCCTCCACAGATCCTAATGACTTGGAAGCACTGACACCGAACCATCTGTTATTGCTTAAAACCCAGCCCTCATAACCACCTGAAGAGTTCCAATCATCAGATCTTTACGCACAGCAAAGATGGAGACCAGTTCAGTACATCTCTGATCTCTTCTGGAAGCGCTGGACAAGGGAGTACCTGCCTCTGTTACAGGAGCGACAGAGATGGACTGGGGTCCAGAGAAACCTTGTCGCAGGAGATCTAGTTTTGCTAATGGACAGTACCGCACCTCGCAATTCCTGGATTATGGGACGTGTCTTGCAAACCTTTCCGGATCACAAGGGGTTTGTTCAGCAGATTCGGATTAAGACTAGAACCAGTTGCTTGGACAGACCCACATCCAAGGTGTGTTTGTTGCTGGAGAAAGAGGAGGCAGTATAAGGACGCTGCTGACCTCTACAGGGACTTTGGGTTTATTTTTGGCTTGAGCTGGACAAGTTGGTCATAGGGATGATCAGCAGAAGAAGAAATATTTCCACTAGTTGGTCATGGGGATGACCAGCAGAAGAAGGTATATTGAGTGTAATGATATACTCATGGACTGGACCAATTTATTAGACATTGTTGCATTTTGATATTCATATGATGATTGTCTCTTATTGTGTTTGAAATTGAAATGAATTATTATGTGAGACCTAATGATTAGGGGTTGGTGTATAGGAGACATATAGGTAGATGATGGGGAGCACCGTGTGTATGTGTGGGTGCGTGTGCACGTGCGTCATAGAAACAGGATTTTGGAGACCAAGTTTATATAGAACAAGCTACACAGATTTCTCCCCCTTTCCCTGGACACTGGTAAGCTATACTGTACTGGACACGAGAAGGTAATTCTGAGATCTGCAGTACAAACTGTGATTGACTGCGAAGAAGAGCAAGAAGAAGAAGAATATCAGTGAAGTATCAACCGATTGGAGCAACTGAGGCCTATAGGACCACCTGAACTCCCCTGACTCCCCTGACTTTCCCTCTGGTCCTGGGCCTGTCGGTCCACCAGATCTAACTTGTTTGGACTCCTGACTGTGATCAACTGAACCGTCGGACCTTTCAACTGATAAACACCAACAACAAACAAGGATCCCGAAAATGTACTTCTGGTTCCCCAGCCTGGACCACCCAGGTAAGACATTTAATATTATATTATTAGTAGTGGTAATATTACGGTTATTATCATCCCGGACATGCATTAATGTCCGTGAAACGTTGTGGGTACAGAAACGGGAGTACGCCAGGACAGTGACGTCGTAACGTGAGGAGCAAGTTGTGGAGATGCTGCGCTGTTCTTGGTCTTGTGCGGATTTAGCTGTGTAGCACCATTTGGCTGGATAAAAGGAAATTGTGAGGAACTCCCCAGGGAAGACCCAAGAGCCAACACTGATTAGATTCAACAACTGGTTTATTCAAAGTACAACAGAAATGAGCCTGGGACCAATAGGTCTCTGCAGGCGTACAAACGAAACACGAATAAAGATCACCTGGGACCACTAGGGTCGCCACAGGGAATCTCAACTAGATAAACTAAAGCTAAACACCAAAAACTCCTGGAGCCTCTACAGGCAACCGCAGGGCTACAAAGTATCAAATCAAAACCTGGGGCCACTAGGCCGCCGCAGGGAAAACAAAAACTAAACAGAACACAAGGCAAGGCAGGAGAAAAACTCTACTCGACTGCACAGGCTAAACTAGGAACACAGTACTTACAAACGAGAGGATGAGAACGGAACCTAGGGTCAGGAACGAAGCACAGACACGAGCAGGAACAAATACACGAACTGAGCAGGGCAAAAGCATGGCAGGAAGCAAGCAACGATCTGACGACTGCTCCTTCAACCAGGTGAGCCTATATACCTGGCTGATAGGAGTAATCGCCACCTGATTGGATCAGAACCTGCCTCACCTGAGGGGTGGGGCAGACACAAGACTTTGGCACCCTCTAGAGGAAAAAATGTAGTACGACATGCACACAACCATGACAGAAATATGCGCTGTATTGGATTCTATTGGATCCATGTCGGTCCATGTCCATGTAAGCGACCGAATGGCCACCTCACTCGCCAAGAGACCGAGCGGTTGGATGTCAGGGGGATAAGGGTAAAACAAAATTCAGCAGTCCAATATTTGATTATGAAAAAATGTGCAATTTACTTATAGTGCAACAGTCTATCAAAAAGAAAAATGACAAAAAACCCAAAAAATCTCAAAAAGTCCCAAAACACCAGGAAAAGGTAATCAGAAAAACAATAAGAAAAAAGTAGCAACAAAATCAAAGAGATGGTTAGCACTGAATTTCCACAGGTTTTACTCACACTGGCTCTTTCTCCGGTTGACAGCACCTGTCCTCACCTACCTCACAGTCCATATATGATTGTAGGACTCTACCGAAAATGTCAGGGTGGGTAACAGTCAATGGACTTTTTCGTTTTTCCAGTTGTTACTGTGGTTGGTTGTTTTCTATAGAGAGTTATGCTTAAACACAGTGAGATGTTGGTGGTCGAGACAGGCAATCACGGCACTCAGATCAGCAAAGTTATGATGTGCCACCATCACAGCAGATTGTTGAGCTGGTGTCCCGATAATGACTGTGTAGCAGATTATCAGTAGCAAGTTTGACCACCAGTCCGGATAGTTGTCACTGAGTCTCCCATGAATGAAGCATAAAATAAAGTTACTGCGGAGATACATGCATCACACCTTTTTATATATAGTTGTATATATTTTCATTGCGTGTGGTTAATATACTGTATGTGTATATTTGTATTGTAGTTGTCTATCATCCCTTGGCAGAGGTGGTTATGAAATTGAAGCTATGTACCAGTGTTTTTATTGTGAAGACATTGCTTTTAATGGACACTATTATATACAGTGTGGTTGTCAGTGAGCTGTTATTGGGTGTCAGGTGAATGAAGCTTGCAGTTAAGTTATGGAGAGATGCATGTATCAGTCATGTATGTCATATATATTTGTATTGTATGTGGGTAGATTGTATTCTTCCTAACTTTTGAACTTTGATTGCAGCTCATCAGAATTAACTCTTTTAATCAAATGAGACATATTTCAAATTTGGATGTATTGTTTTACCCTCAGGCATGGATGACCGCGAGGAGGACTTCCCCATCCTCATCGGGCTGCTTCCACCCATGGAGGAGGAGGATGAAGAGGAAGAGGACGCAAGTGACGGGGAGGTGGATTCAGGATACGTAAGTATGTCTGAGTAAAGTGCCTTGACCCTGAAGTTCTCCTCGAGAAGTTGAGAAGACAGCTGGATTCTCAATTTGAGTTTCTTGAAGCTTCTCCCTTCTATGTGCTTGCTTATGCTGATATTCCCAAGGAACTGGCTCCTTTGGATCTTGGCGCTGACAGGGATCCTGCTGACAGAGGCGAGGCTACGTTTCCAACGGAGCCAGAGGAACCTTCTGTGGAAACCACCGTTTCCAGTAGGTGGGACGAATCAGCACCCAAGATGTCCGCAAAGCGGCTCTTGGATGATGGCGCAGAG
Source organism: Karalla daura (assembly GCA_029224185.1). NCBI lineage: Eukaryota > Metazoa > Chordata > Actinopteri > Chaetodontiformes > Leiognathidae > Karalla > Karalla daura. The sequence goes on from CM055201.1 coordinate 3,775,801, forward strand.
GAGGTGAGCACAAAGACGCTCAAGATGGAATCTGTGGACACCCCTGAAGAGGCCCCCAGCTCTTCCGGAAACAGCCACGTGAGGAGGAGCCGGGAGAGCAGTGACCCTGAGGAGGGAGTGGTGAAGAGGCAGAGGACAGGACGCTTGGAGGATGCTTTACCCTCATCATCCGACTCTCACTTTGAGTTTCCCGAAGCTTCTCCCTTCTATGCGCTTGCTTATGCTGACGTTCCCAAGGAACTGGCTCCCTTGGATCTTGGCTCTGACAGGGATCCTGCTGACAGAGGCGAGGCTACGTTTCCAACGGAGCCAGAGGAACCTTCTTCGGAAAAAAACTGTTTCCAGAAGGTGGGACGAATCAGCACCCAAGATGTCTGCAAAGCGGCTCTTGGATGATGGCGCAGAGGAGGTGAGCACAAAGAGGCTCAAGATGGAATCTGTGGACACCCCTGAAGAGGCCCCCAGCTCTTCAGGAAACAGCCACATGAAGAGGAGCCGGGAGAGCAGTGACCCTGAGGAGGGAGTGGTGAAGAGGCAGAGGACAGGACGCTTGGAGGATGCTGTACCCTCAGCATCCCACTCTCACTTTGAGTTTCTTGAAGCTTCTCCCTTCTATGCGCTTGCTTATGCTGACGTTCCCAAGTACTGGCTCCTTTGGATCTTGGCTCTGACAGGGATCCTGCTGAAAGAGGCGAGGCTACGTTTCCAACGGAGCCAGAGGAACCTTCTGTGGAAACCACCGTTTCCAGAAGGTAGGACGAATCAGCACCCAAGATATCCGCAAAGCGGCTCTTGGATGATGGCGCAGAGGAGGTGAGCACAAAGAGGCTCAAGATGGAATCTGTGGACACCCCTGAAGAGGCCCCCAGCTCTTCAGGAAACGGCCATGTGAAGAGGACCCGGGAGAGCAGTGACCCTGAGGAGGGAGTGGTGAAGAGGCAGAGGTGAAGAGGCAGAGGACAGGACGCTTGGAGGATGCTGTACCCTCAGCATCCCACTCTCACTTTGAGTTTCTTGAAGCTTCTCCCTTCTATGCGCTTGCTTATGCGGACGTTCCCAAGGAACTAGCTCCTTTGGATCTTGGCTCTGACGGGGATCCTGCTGACAGAGGCGAGGCTACGTTTCCAACGGAGCCAGAGGAACCTTCTGTGGAAACCACCTGTAGGAGCCTAAATGTAGCCTACTCTGGTTGAAGTCATTTTACATTTCAAAAGGTTTAATTTCATTAATGTGTTGTATTTTCGTGGTTTTGAAAGGGATAAAAGATAGGACTTTTAATGCGAAGCCACATTTATTGGGGTGCTTTTATTTTGATATGGGGTGCGGGGTAAAAAAAAAAAAGAAACTGATAGAAGATTGGAGCGATATAGTTTTTTGACCTCGTTATCCCTATTCTCTTCTCTTTAGCCTTGGAATTTCTTAAGTTTGGATATCAGTCTGTGTTTTTTTTTGTAATGTTACACTTTATATTTCAAGTAAACTGTTCAATACAAAGAAGTGGACTTGTGGATTGATTTTGAATATTTTTCTGTAGATGAGGGAATTCGAGCATCAAGCTAACGCTTCAAAGTAGAAATAGGAACCTATATTTTAGTCAAAAAACTAGCTCTTCACGGAATATTGGATCCAAGCTGGATTGAGTGGATAAAGAGAACAAAAATCGGATATTCCTGGACTCAAAGGCTGTTGTTCAAGAAGAAAACGACAACTGTACATTGAATGTTGCTACGGAAGTAGCCGTGCTACCGATAGCTAACGTTAACTTGAGCTAATAGAGGACGTATCGCAGTGGAACGACAACGTGGATCACAGTGGAAAGCTAATTGTTAACGGAGCAGCTAACTAACGTGAATGTGAAAGACAACATGGAACAGTCAGAAGAGAAACGAACTGTTAGATTGACTGAAAAAGGCATGGAAGAGCGCAAGTCTAGGCAATTTCATGCATGTAAGAGCAAGCTAGCCCAGCTAAATAGCATGACTAAGCAAATTGAGGAATTGATGGTGGACGATGCAAATGCTGACCTTGTTAAGAATAAGCTGCGTGTTGACTTCAGTGGTTTGCAGCAAGAATTCAGATTTAAACTACAGTTTGCAGCAGTTTATGAGCGAGGAAGAATTTTTGGAAAATCAAAAGAATTGGTTTGATCCTAAACAAGCATCAATGAATGATTTCTTTTGGAAATATGAGAAGTGGATGAAAGATATCATGAAGCGTGTTGAAGATGTGATGACAAGTCTTCAAAGTCCTCTGCTAAACGCTCTAAAAGGTCTAGTTCACAAAGTGCAAGCATGATTTCAGCGTCCTCGATGAGACTGAAAGCAGAAGTTCAGCGTGCATCGCTAAAAGCTAAGGCAGCTGCTGTTATGGAGAAATTAGCATTAGAAGAAGAGCAAGCGGAGCTTGAGGCAGAGCAAAAGAGAAAGGAAGCTGCGATCAGGAAATGCATCAGGAAATTATCAGCTAAAAAGGAAATGCATGCAATACAAACTGCAATAGCAGAATCAGATGCAAAGTTGGAAGTTTTGCAAAAATATGAAGATGAGCAGGATGGCTCAAGTGTTTGTAAATCTGAACACAATCTCCAACACAATGTCAGATATCAGCTATATGGAAGATTTGGACAATGCGGCTAGCATAAAGGCATTAGCTAACAAGCTGCCATACAAACTCAAAGAATCCTGGAGAAAGTTCGCCTGTGACCTGCAAGAGAAGACGAAGAAAAGAGTTAAGTTTAAAGATTTTGTGGACTTTGTTAACAAGCAAGTTAAGTACTTAATGCATCCTGTCTATGGAAATAGAAAGAAAAGAAAACACCCCCAACACCAAGGATTCAACTCGACAGAAACCACAGGCTCAAAATAACAAAACACCCAAAGCAAAAAGGGTTTTCACATCCATTGCCTCACCAGAGAAAAGGAAATAAAAGAAGGAAAATGAGGAGAACTCATCAGACAAATCAAAGACCGTCTCAGTGGATGCCAATGGCAAACCATGTATGTACTGCAAAGGAGAACATCACAGCCTCACAGTCTGCAGAGGGTTCAAGAGCAAGCTGCAAAAGGAAAAACTTGAGTTTCTGAAAAGTAAAGGTTTGTGCTTTGCATGCTTGAAACATGGTCACATGAGCAGCAGCTGTAAAGAAAAGGCTCAATGTCAAGAATGTTCTCGTCCACATCCCACCCTGCTGCACATCACATTCAAAGACTCAAAAGGAGATGCAGCGAAAGAAAGTGAGGAACAACAAGCTGTAACCAACGCTCTTGTTCACTCGTCAGAAATATGTGGTGTCACTGGGGCCGGTAAAGAAGATTGTTTTCTATCGATCGTTCCAGTTCAGGTCAAGGCACAAAAGGGAACCAAGATAGTGACAACGTATGCATTTTTGGATCCAGGGAGCTCTGCTACCTTTGCTACAGTCACTAATAAATGAGCTGAACATGAATGGACGCCGCACAACTATCTTGTTGCGAACAATGGGAAATGAGTCTGTGGTGAACACACGCACTGTGACGGGACTGGAAATCAGTAGCCTGGAAGGTGACCAGTTTATTGAGCTTTCAGAGGTGTTTTCCCAAAAGACCATACCTGTGACTAAGGATAATATCCCACGCCAAGAGGACGTCATCAGGTGGCCTCACCTAAAAGACGTGACACTTCCTGCCGTAGAAGCAGAAGTCGGGCTATTAATCGGAGCTAACGTTCCCAAGGCAATGGAGCCACTTCAAGTGGTGACCAGTGTGAATGATGGGCCATACGCCGTAAGAACAGCCTTAGGCTGGACAGTCAATGGACCTCTTAAAGGAGGAAATGATGGACTGAGAACGACTAGGTTGCCAGCAGTTACAGCAAACCGTATCTCAGTAGCCAGGCTAGAAGAGCTCTGGCATGAACAATTCAAGCTGGACTTTCCTGATGCACGACAGAGTGAGGACATTGAAATGTCCAAGGAGGATCACCAGTTTATTAACATGGTGTCTCAGTCTTCACAGCTGAAAGATGGTCATTACAGTGTTTGCCTTCCCCTGAGAAACAAATCGCTGTGCATGCCAAACAGATCAGTGGCAGAACAACGTGCACTGAACTTAAGAAAGAGATTTTCTAAATGTGACCCGAGCGGGTCAGTCTAAGGGTCTTGTCTAGGTGGTTTGTGACAATGCCACCTGTGGCCTCACACCACAAGATATCGTTTTACAGCCCCTAATACACCGGATTCCAGGACAAGAGGGTCCCCTCCCAGCTACATTAGTGGACACAGAGACGTGAGGTTGCAGTCATCTTCACTTTATTAATCACTAAATATCATAGCAAATGGGGTGTGGAAGGCTGCCACCCGAAAAATTACAAAACTATAAAATAACAGCCATGGGCTAGACTGGGACAGCTTGAGGGGAAGGTTACCTGTCGGAGGAGTGAGGGTGACACACCAACCGTGTTCCGGTCCGGATACCTAGCCACACACACACGTGCTCCCGACTCCTGGTGCCATACACACGCACATAACCACACACACACACAAGCAGAAACACACAGGCACTACAGGAAGTGTCCACAGCAAACAGTTAGGTGCTCGTTACCACTACAAACGTGAGGTGATGTGCTCGACGGACAGGGCCTGAATCCGCCAGCCTGCCCCGCCGGACAGCCCAGGCTGAAAAGGAGAAATGAGAGGAAAGGTTAAGCTCGCAGAGCAGATTGCACATGAGAGCCTAGCCAAATACGCTAACAGTGCAGGTGGCAGCCTACCATCCCACGGCTAACCGTGTTGGTAAAAGCTAAAACATACAGTGCACAGTCAAATGCAACAAAGGCAAAACAGCAGTGGTGTCGTCTTCCACGCAGTCAGGTGGAACCAACGGCATCTGGTGTGCCACGCAGTCACAAAGGGTCCCGGAGCGTGCGTCCTCAAACTCTCTGCCACCCGACCCAGCAGCGTGACGTTCAAGCCTTTCCGGTCCAGACAAGGAGTGAGGCAGATTCCAGAAGCAGCACCCAGAGCACGTGTCTAGCCTGTCAATGAGAGTGGCTTTATAGGTGGAAGGCTAACAGGTAGCCACGGGCATGCCCCGGAAGGGGCGGGCCAGCTGTGAGTGGAGCTACGGTGGCTGCCAAGGGACAACTGCAGCAAAGGCTGCTGGTTACATAAAGATGCAGACTATCGTGCAGAATACGTTGCATTTATGGAAGACATTGTCAAGAAAGGTTATGCAGTGAAAATCGATAGTGCAGAATGTGAACCGACTGAGGGAAGAACCTGGTATCTGCCTCATCATGGAGTCAGACATCCAGTCAAGCGAAAATTGCGCGTCGTCTTTGATTGTGCTGCTAGTTTTGGAGGAACATCGCTCAATCAGCAGCTTCTTCAAGGACCAGACCTGACAAGTTCGCTGATTGGAGTCCTCACAAGATTCAGACAAGAAAGCGTTGCTATTATGGCTGATGTTGAAGCAATGTTTTACCAAGTTGGAGTCAAAGAAGAAGACAAAAATCTGCTCAGATTTCTCTGGTGGCCAGAAGGGAACCATGAGAACGAGCTTGCTGAATTCAAGATGCTGGTGCACATCTTTGGTGCCACGTCATCACCGAGTGTTGCAACCTATGCCCTGCAGAAATGTGCGGCTGACTTTGAGGATAAGTTCGGGCAAGAAGCCACCACGACGGTAAAGAAAAACTTTGACGTGGACGACTGCCTTAAGTCAATAGCTGATGAAGATGCAGCAGTCAATCTGTGCGCCAGTCTAAGAGGCATGTTGGCGAAAGGTGGTTTTCGGCTAAGCAAATGGTCAAGCAATAGCAGGAAGTTGCTCAACTCTGTTCCTGAAGATGAGAGAGCACAAGGATTTCAAGATCTTGACTTGAACATGGACAGTTTACCAACGGAGAGAGCACTGGGAATCCAGTGGTGTGCTGAGACAGATCAGTTTAAGTTCAAAATCAACATCAAAGAGCGTCCACACACCAGGAGAGGCCTGCTTTCCTTGGTAAGCTCCATCTTTGACCCTCTGGGGCTTATAACTCCAGTGGTACTGCCAGTCAAAAGAATTCTGCAAGATTTATGTCGGCAGAAGTACAGCTAGGATGAAAGTTTACCAGACAATGTCATTAAAGAATGGACAAAGTGGACTTCAGGCTTGCAACGGCTAGAGGAGTTTGGCGTTGACAGATGTGTCAAGACAGAGGAGTTTGGTACACCAGTCTTCACTCAGCTTCACCATTTCGCTGACGCAAGTGAAGACGCCTATGGAACAACAAGCTACCTTGTGCTACACTCTTCAGCTGGTGAGACTCAATCCATTCTCATGATGGCGAAGGCACGGGTGGCACCCTTGAAGTCTCAAACCATACCTAGAATGGAGTTGACTGCGGCCTCAGTTGCAGTCAAGATGGACAAGTTGCTGAAGAAGGAGCTTGAATTGGAGCTTCATGACTCAGTATTCTGGACAGATAGCACAGTTGTGTTGAAGTACTTGAATAGTGAAAGTTCCAGATTCAAGACTTTCGTTGCTAATAGTGTCAGCCATTCTGGAACACTCTCAAGCTTCACAGTGGAGGTATATCAATACCAGCCTGAATCCAGCAGATCACGTGTCACAAGGTCTGTCTGTCGAAGCATTCCTGAAATGTGAAAGCTGGCTTTCAGGACCAAGTTTCTTGTTTTGCGATGAAGACCAGTGGCCAAAGAATCCTGATTCTGGAACAATAAACGTGGATGACCCAGAGGTCAAAAGAGTCGTTCAGTCACATGTCATACAGACACAAGAGCTCAAGGACCTGTTGGATCAGCTGATGACGCATTACTCGTCTTGGACTAAGCTAATGCGTGCAGTAGCTTGGTTCTTGAAAGTGAAAGATTTGCTGAGAGAAATGAAGGCGAATAAAAGGAATCAATCAAACACAGCAAGCAGAGAAAGAATGAATCGGTTCAAGAAAGATTACAAAGGAACAAGATACACCTGTGAGGATCTGACCAAAGCAGAGACAGACATTGTGAAGTATGCCCAAAAGCAAGGGTTCCAAGAAGATTTGCAAATGCTAAAAGAACAACAAAGAGTGAAGAAAAGTAGCTCGCTTCGCAAGCTGAATCCAGTACTACAAGACGGACTCATGAGAGTGGGAGGTCGGTTGAGCCGTGCAGCATTGCCAGACAACTCCAAGCAACAAGTCATCTTGCCAAAAGAGTCACACATCACAAGACTTGTTCTTCGACACATTCATGAGATCACAGCGCATGCCGGAAGAAATCACTTGCTGGCCCAATTGCGGCAGAGAGTCTGGATTCCTGGAGCTAATGGAGCCATCAGGAGAATGTTTAAGTGCGTTGCTTGTAAGAAGCTGCATGGCACAGCTGGCAAGCAACTCATGGCAGATCTACCGAAATGCAGGGTCCTGCCTGATCCTCCATTTACGAGAGTGGGTGTCGACAACTTCGGCCCATTCCTGGTAATGAGAGGAAGAGGACAGGTAAAAGGATATGGTGTCTTTACTTGTCTTGCTGTTCGTGCGGTGAATTTGGAAGTTGCGTCCTCGCTTGACACTGATGCATGCCTGAATGCAATTAGAAGATTCATTGCGAGACGAGGACAGGTCAGAGAAATGTATTCAGACAACGGGACAACTAAGTAGAAAATAAGTGAGTGGAATACCAGAGTGATTGAAAAGCACTTGCAACAGGAAGGTATACAGTGGCACTTCAACCCTCCCACAGGTTCTCATCACGGAGGAACCTAGGAGTGGCTTATCCGCTCTGTGAGAAAGATTTTGAATGTCACAGTAAAGGAACAGCTTCTGGACGAAGACAGCCTCCACATCCTTCTGTGTGAGGCTGAGGCCATCATAAACAGTAGACCCATAACAATGGCATCTTCTGATAACGATTTAGAGGCCTTGACCCCTAATCATCTTTTGCTAATGAAAGTCAAACCTGAGCTGCCACCAGGAGTGTTCAACAGAGACGATCAGTACGCAAACCGAAGATGGAGACAAGTCCAGTATCTCGGGGACATTTTCTGGAAGCGTTGGTGCAGGGAGTACCTCTGACAGCTCCAAGAGCGACAACGATGGTCAACTCCTCAGAGGAACTTCTGTGTCGGTGACGTGGTGCTGATTGTGGACGACACATCGCCCAGAAGCTCCTGGCCGCTTGGTAGGATCATAGACTTTACCTGATGGGAAAGGCTTTGTTCGGCAGGTGAAGCTCAAGACACGGACCAATGAACTCTTGTGCCCAGTAACAAAGCTGTGCCTGCTGCAAGAGTCTGAGGAGGATTCATGGTCTGTTGTGGGGAATTGATCTTTGGGGTAAAGTAATATAGTATGCACTGAAGTGTTTAATTTTGACTGAGTGAAGCTAAATGTGAAATGGTAAGGGGAATTACTTTATTATTATGCTCCTTCTGTGTGAGTTTTGAGTAATTGTCTCAATGGCATTGACCCTAATTGGGGGCCGGTAATGTAGGAGCCTAAATGCAGCCTACTCTGGTTGAAGTAATTTTACATTTCAAAAGGTTTAATTCCATTAATGTGTTGTATTTTCGTGGTTTTGAAAGGGATAAAAGATAGGACTTTTAATGTGAAGACACACTTATTGGGGTGCTTTTATTTTGATATGGGGTGAAAGAAGATTGGAGCGAAATAGTTTTTTGGCCTCGTTACAATCATTCTCTTCTCTTTAGCCTTGGAATTTTGGAAGTTTGGATATCATTCTGTGTTTTTTTGTTATGTTACACTTTATATTTCAAGTAAACTGTTCAATACAAAGAAGTGGACTCGTGGATTGATTTTGAATATTTTTCTGTAGATGAGGGAATTCGAGCGTCAAGCTAACGCTTCAAAGTAGAAATAGGAACCTAGACCACAGTTTCCAGAAGGTGGGACGAATCAGCACCCAAGATGTCGGCAAAGCGGCTCTTGGATGATGGCGCAGAGGAGGTGAGCACAAAGAGGCTCAAGATGGAATCTGTGGACACCCCTGAAGAGGCCCCCAGCTCTTCCGGAAACAGCCACATGAAGAGGAGCCGGGAGAGCAGTGACCCTGAGGAGGGAGTGGTGAAGAGGCAGAGGACAGGACGCTTGGAGGATGCTGTACCCTCAGCATCCCACTCTCACTTTGAGTTTCTTGAAGCTTCTCCCTTCTATGCGCTTGCTTATGCTGATGTTCCCAAGGAACTGGCTCCTTTGGATCTTGGCACTGACAGGGATCCTGCTGACAGAGGCGAGGCTACGTTTCCAATGGAGCCAGAGGAACCTTCTGTGGAAACCAACGTTTCCAGAAGGTGGGACGAATCAGCACCCAAGATGTCGGCAAAGCGGCTCTTGGATGATGGCGCAGAGGAGGTGAGCACAAAAAGGCTCAAGATGGAATCTGAGGGCACCCCTGAAGAGGCCCCCAGCTGTTCACGAAACAGCCACGTGAAGAGGAGCCGGGAGAGCAGTGACCCTGAGGAGAGAATGGTGAAGAGGCAGAGGTGAAGAGGCAAAGGACAGGACGCTTGGAGGATGCTTTACCCTCAGCATACGACTCTCACTTTGAGTTTCCTGAAGCTTCTCCCTTCTATGCGCTTGCATATGCTGACGTTCCCAGGGAACTGGCTCCTTTGGATCTTGGCTCTGACAGGGATCCTGCTGACAGAGGCGAGGCTACGTTTCCAACGGAGCCAGAGGCACCTTCTGCGGAAACCACTGTTTCCAAAAGGTGGGACGAATCAGCACCCAAGGTGTCCGCAAATCGGCTCTTGGATGATGGCGCAGAGGAGGTGAGCACAAAGAGGCTCAAGATGGAATCTGTGGACACCCCTGAAGAGGCCCCCAGCTCTTCAGGAAACGGCCACGTGAAGAGGAGCCGGGAGAGCAGTGACCCTGAGGAGAGAGTGGTGAAGAGACAGGGGACAGGACGCTTGGAGGATGCTGTACCCTCAGCATCCGACCCTCACTTTGAGTTTCTTGAACCTTCTCCCTTCCATGCGCTTGTTTTTGCTGACGTTCCCAAGTACTGGCTCCTTTGGATCTTGGCTCTGACAGGGATCCTGCTGACAGAGGCGAGGCTACGTTTCCAACGGAGCAAGAGGAACCTTCTTTGGAAACCACCGTTTCCAGAAGGTGGAACGAATCAGCACCCAAGATGTCCGCAAAGCGGCTCTTGGATGATGGCGCAGAGGAGGTGAGCACAAAGAGGCTCAAGATGGAATCTGTGGACACCCCTGAAGAGGCCCCCAGCTCTTCAGGAAACGGCCACGTGAAGAGGAGCCGGGAGAGCAGTGACCCTGAGGAGAGAGTGGTGAAGAGACAGGGGACAGGACGCTTGGAGGATGCTGTACCCTCAGCATCCGACCCTCACTTTGAGTTTCTTGAACCTTCTCCCTTCCATGCGCTTGTTTTTGCTGACGTTCCCAAGTACTGGCTCCTTTGGATCTTGGCTCTGACAGGGATCCTGCTGACAGAGGCGAGGCTACGTTTCCAACGGAGCAAGAGGAACCTTCTTTGGAAACCACCGTTTCCAGAAGGTGGAACGAATCAGCACCCAAGATGTCCGCAAAGCGGCTCTTGGATGATGGCGCAGAGGAGGTGAGCACAAAGAGGCTCAAGATGGAATCTGTGGACACCCCTGAAGAGGCCCCCAGCTCTTCAGGAAACAGCCACGTGAAGAGGAGCCAGGAGAGCAGTGACCCTGAGGAGGGAGTGGTGAAGAGGCAGAGGTGAAGAGGCAGAGGACAGGATGCTTGGAGGATGCTGTACCCTCAGAATCCGACTCTCACTTTGAGTTTCTTGAAGCTTCTCCCTTGTATGCGCTTGCTTATGCTGATGTTCCCAAGGAACTGGCTCCTTTGGATCTTGGCACTGACAGGGATCCTGCTGACAGAGGCGAGGCTACGTTTCCAAAGGAGCCAGAGGAAACTTCTGTGGAAAACAATGTTTCCAGAAGGTGGGCCGAATCGGCACCCAAGATGTCCGCAAAGCGGCTCTTGGATGATGGCGCAGAGGAGGTGAGCACAAAGAGGCTCAAGATGGAATCTGTGGACACCCCTGAAGAGGCCCCCAGCTCTTCAGGAAACAGCCATGTGAAGAGGAGCCGGGATAGCAGTGACCCTGAGGAGGGAGTGGTGAAGAGGCAGAGGTGAAGAGGCAGAGGACAGGATGCTTGGAGGATGCTGTACCCTCAGCATACGACTCTCACTTTGAGTTTCATGAAGCTTCTCCCTTCCATGCGCTTGTTTTTGCTGACGTTCCCAGGGAACTGGCTACTTTGGATCTTGGCTCTGACAGGGATCCTGCTGACAGAGGCGAGGCTACGTTTCCAACGGAGCCAGAGGAACCTTCTTCGGAAAACACTGTGTCCAAAAGGTGGGATGAATCGGCACCCAAGATGTCCGCAAAGTGGCTCTTGGATGATGGCGCAGAGGAGGTGAGCACAAAGAGGCTCAAGATGGAATCTGTGGACACCCCTGTAGAGGCCCCCAGCTCTTCAGGAAGCGGCCACGTGAAGAGGAGCCGGGAGAGCAGTGACCCTGAGGAGGGAGTGGTGAAGAGACAGGGGACAGGACGCTTGAAGGATGCTGTACCCGCAGCATCCGACCCTCACTTTGAGTTTCTTGAAGCTTTTCCCTTCCATGCGCTTGTTTTTGCTGACGTTCCCAAGTACTGGCTCCTTTGGATCTTGGCTCTGACAGGGATCCTGCTGACAGAGGCGAGGCTACGTTTCCAATGGAGCCAGAGGAACCTTCTGTGGAAACCACTGTTTCTAGAAGGTGGGCCGAATCAGCAGCCAAGATGTCCGCAAAGTGGCTCTTGGATGATAGCGCAGAGGAGGTGAGCACAAAGAGGCTCAAGATGCAATTTGTGGACACCCCTGAAGAGGCCCCCAGCTCTTCAGGAAACAGCCATGTGAAGAGGAGCCGGGATAGCAGTGACCCTGAGGAGGGAGTGGTGAAGAGGCAGAGGTGAAGAGGCAGAGGACAGGATGCTTGGAGGATGCTGTACCCTCAGCATACGACTCTCACTTTGAGTTTCATGAAGCTTCTCCCTTGTATGCGCTTGCTTATGCTGATGTTCCCAAGGAACTAGCTCCTTTGGATCTTGGCACTGACAGGGATCCTGCTGACAGAGGCGAGGCTACGTTTCCAAAGGAGCCAGAGGAAACTTCTGTGGAAACCACCGTTTCCAGAAGGTGGGACAAATCAGCACCCAAGGTGTCCGCAAAGCGGGTCTTGGATGATGGCGCAGAGGAGGTGAGCACAAAGAGGCTCAAGATGGAATCTGTGATCAACCCTGAAGAGGCCCCCAGCTCTTCAGGAAACAGCCATGTGAAGAGGAGCCGGGAGAGCAGTGACTCTGAGGAGGGAGTGGTGAAGAGACAGGGGACAGGATGCTTGGAGGATGCTGTACCCTCACCATCCGACTCTCACTTTGAGTTTCCTGAAGCTTCTCCCTTCTATGCGCTTGCATATGCTGACGTTCCCAAGGAACTGGCTCCTTTGGATCTTGGCTCTGACGGGGATCCTGCTGACAGAGGCGAGGCTACATTTCCAACGGAGCCAGAGGAACCTTCTGTGGAAAACAATGTTTCCAGAAGGTGGGCCGAATCGGCACCCAAGATGTCCGCAAAGCGGCTCTTGGATGATGGCGCAGAGGAGGTGAGCACAAAGAGGCTCAAGATGGAATCTGTGGACACCCCTGAAGAGGCCCCCAGCTCTTCAGGAAACAGCCACGTGAAGAGGAGCCGGGAGAGCAGTGACCCTGAGGAGGGAGTGGTGAAGAGGGAGTGGTGAGGAGGCAGAGGACTGGACGCTTGGAGGATGCTGTACCCGCAGCATCCGACTCTCACTTTGAGTTTCCTGAAGCTTCTCCCTTCTTTGCGCTTGCTTATGCTGACGTTCCCAAGGAACTAGCTCCTTTGGATCTTGGCTCTGACAGGGATCCTGCTGACAGAGGCGAGGCTACGTTTCCAAAGGAGCCAGAGGAAACTTCTGTGGAAACCACCGTTTCCAGAAGGTGGGACAAATCAGCACCCAAGGTGTCCGCAAAGCGGCTCTTGGATGATGGTGCAGAGGAGGTGAGCACAAAGAGGCTCAAGATGCAATTTGTGGACACCCCTGAAGAGGCCCCCAGCTCTTCAGGAAACAGCCATGTGAAGAGGAGCCGGGATAGCAGTGACCCTGAGGAGGGAGTGGTGAAGAGGCAGAGGTGAAGAGGCAGAGGACAGGATGCTTGGAGGATGCTGTACCCTCAGCATACGACTCTCACTTTGAGTTTCATGAAGCTTCTCCCTTCCATGCGCTTGGTTTTGCTGACATTCCCAAGTACTGGCTACTTTGGATCTTGGCTCTGACAGGGATCCTGCTGACACAGCTGGGGCTACGTTTCCAACGGAGCCAGAGGAACCTTCTGTGGAAACCACCGTTTCCAGTAGGTGGGATGAATCGGCACCCAAGATGTCCGCAAAGTGGCTCTTGGATGATGGCGCAGAGGAGGTGAGCACAAAGAGGCTCAAGATGGAATCTGTGGACACCCCTGAAGAGGCCCCCAGCTCTTCAGGAAACAGCCACGTGAAGAGGAGCCGGGAGAGCAGTGACCCTGAGGAGGGAGTGGTGAAGAGGCAGAGGTGAAGAGGCAGAGGACAGGATGCTTGGAGGATGCTGTACCCTCAGAATCCGACTCTCACTTTGAGTTTCTTGAAGCTTCTCCCTTCTATGCGCTTGCTTGTGCTGATGTTCCCAAGGAACTGGCTCCTTTGGATCTTGGCACTGACGGGGATCCTGCTGACAGAGGCGAGGCTACGTTTCCAAAGGAGCCAGAGGAAACTTCTGTGGAAACCACCGTTTCCAGAAGGTGGGACAAATCGGCACCCAAGGTGTCCGCAAAGCGGGTCTTGGATGATGGCGCAGAGGAGGTGAGCACAAAGAGGCTCAAGATGGAATCTGTGATCAACCCTGAAGAGGCCCCCAGCTCTTCAGGAAACAGCCATGTGAAGAGGAGCCGGGAGAGCAGTGACTCTGAGGAGGGAGTGGTGAAGAGACAGGGGACAGGATGCTTGGAGGATGCTGTACCCTCACCATCCGACTCTCACTTTGAGTTTCCTGAAGCTTCTCCCTTCTATGCGCTTGCATATGCTGACGTTCCCAAGGAACTGGCTCCTTTGGATCTTGGCTCTGACGGGGATCCTGCTGACAGAGGCGAGGCTACATTTCCAACGGAGCCAGAGGAACCTTCTGTGGAAAACAATGTTTCCAGAAGGTGGGCCGAATCGGCACCCAAGATGTCCGCAAAGCGGGTCTTGGATGATGGCGCAGAGGAGGTGAGCACAAAGAGGCTCAAGATGGAATCTGTGGACACCCCTGAAGAGGCCCCCAGCTCTTCAGGAAACAGCCATGTGAAGAGGAGCCGGGATAGCAGTGACCCTGAGGAGGGAGTGGTGAAGAGGCAGAGGTGAAGAGGCAGAGGACAGGATGCTTGGAGGATGCTGTACCCTCAGCATACGACTCTCACTTTGAGTTTCATGAAGCTTCTCCCTTCCATGCGCTTGTTTTTGCTGACGTTCCCAGGGAACTGGCTACTTTGGATCTTGGCTCTGACAGGGATCCTGCTGACAGAGGCGAGGCTACGTTTCCAACGGAGCCAGAGGAACCTTCTTCGGAAAACACTGTGTCCAAAAGGTGGGATGAATCGGCACCCAAGATGTCCGCAAAGTGGCTCTTGGATGATGGCGCAGAGGAGGTGAGCACAAAGAGGCTCAAGATGGAATCTGTGGACACCCCTGTAGAGGCCCCCAGCTCTTCAGGAAGCGGCCACGTGAAGAGGAGCCGGGAGAGCAGTGACCCTGAGGAGGGAGTGGTGAAGAGACAGGGGACAGGACGCTTGAAGGATGCTGTACCCGCAGCATCCGACCCTCACTTTGAGTTTCTTGAAGCTTTTCCCTTCCATGCGCTTGTTTTTGCTGACGTTCCCAAGTACTGGCTCCTTTGGATCTTGGCTCTGACAGGGATCCTGCTGACAGAGGCGAGGCTACGTTTCCAATGGAGCCAGAGGAACCTTCTGTGGAAACCACTGTTTCTAGAAGGTGGGCCGAATCAGCAGCCAAGATGTCCGCAAAGTGGCTCTTGGATGATAGCGCAGAGGAGGTGAGCACAAAGAGGCTCAAGATGCAATTTGTGGACACCCCTGAAGAGGCCCCCAGCTCTTCAGGAAACAGCCATGTGAAGAGGAGCCGGGATAGCAGTGACCCTGAGGAGGGAGTGGTGAAGAGGCAGAGGTGAAGAGGCAGAGGACAGGATGCTTGGAGGATGCTGTACCCTCAGCATACGACTCTCACTTTGAGTTTCATGAAGCTTCTCCCTTGTATGCGCTTGCTTATGCTGATGTTCCCAAGGAACTGGCTCCTTTGGATCTTGGCACTGACAGGGATCCTGCTGACAGAGGCGAGGCTACGTTTCCAAAGGAGCCAGAGGAAACTTCTGTGGAAACCACCGTTTCCAGAAGGTGGGACAAATCAGCACCCAAGGTGTCCGCAAAGCGGGTCTTGGATGATGGCGCAGAGGAGGTGAGCACAAAGAGGCTCAAGATGGAATCTGTGATCAACCCTGAAGAGGCCCCCAGCTCTTCAGGAAACAGCCATGTGAAGAGGAGCCGGGAGAGCAGTGACTCTGAGGAGGGAGTGGTGAAGAGACAGGGGACAGGATGCTTGGAGGATGCTGTACCCTCACCATCCGACTCTCACTTTGAGTTTCCTGAAGCTTCTCCCTTCTATGCGCTTGCATATGCTGACGTTCCCAAGGAACTGGCTCCTTTGGATCTTGGCTCTGACGGGGATCCTGCTGACAGAGGCGAGGCTACATTTCCAACGGAGCCAGAGGAACCTTCTGTGGAAAACAATGTTTCCAGAAGGTGGGCCGAATCGGCACCCAAGATGTCCGCAAAGCGGCTCTTGGATGATGGCGCAGAGGAGGTGAGCACAAAGAGGCTCAAGATGGAATCTGTGGACACCCCTGAAGAGGCCCCCAGCTCTTCAGGAAACAGCCACGTGAAGAGGAGCCGGGAGAGCAGTGACCCTGAGGAGGGAGTGGTGAAGAGGGAGTGGTGAGGAGGCAGAGGACTGGACGCTTGGAGGATGCTGTACCCGCAGCATCCGACTCTCACTTTGAGTTTCCTGAAGCTTCTCCCTTCTTTGCGCTTGCTTATGCTGACGTTCCCAAGGAACTAGCTCCTTTGGATCTTGGCTCTGACAGGGATCCTGCTGACAGAGGCGAGGCTACGTTTCCAAAGGAGCCAGAGGAAACTTCTGTGGAAACCACCGTTTCCAGAAGGTGGGACAAATCAGCACCCAAGGTGTCCGCAAAGCGGCTCTTGGATGATGGTGCAGAGGAGGTGAGCACAAAGAGGCTCAAGATGCAATTTGTGGACACCCCTGAAGAGGCCCCCAGCTCTTCAGGAAACAGCCATGTGAAGAGGAGCCGGGATAGCAGTGACCCTGAGGAGGGAGTGGTGAAGAGGCAGAGGTGAAGAGGCAGAGGACAGGATGCTTGGAGGATGCTGTACCCTCAGCATACGACTCTCACTTTGAGTTTCATGAAGCTTCTCCCTTCCATGCGCTTGGTTTTGCTGACATTCCCAAGTACTGGCTACTTTGGATCTTGGCTCTGACAGGGATCCTGCTGACACAGCTGGGGCTACGTTTCCAACGGAGCCAGAGGAACCTTCTGTGGAAACCACCGTTTCCAGTAGGTGGGATGAATCGGCACCCAAGATGTCCGCAAAGTGGCTCTTGGATGATGGCGCAGAGGAGGTGAGCACAAAGAGGCTCAAGATGGAATCTGTGGACACCCCTGAAGAGGCCCGCAGCTCTTCAGGAAACAGCCACGTGAAGAGGAGCCGGGAGAGCAGTGACCCTGAGGAGGGAGTGGTGAAGAGGCAGAGGTGAAGAGGCAGAGGACAGGATGCTTGGAGGATGCTGTACCCTCAGAATCCGACTCTCACTTTGAGTTTCTTGAAGCTTCTCCCTTCTATGCGCTTGCTTGTGCTGATGTTCCCAAGGAACTGGCTCCTTTGGATCTTGGCACTGACAGGGATCCTGCTGACAGAGGCGAGGCTACGTTTCCAAAGGAGCCAGAGGAAACTTCTGTGGAAACCACCGTTTCCAGAAGGTGGGATGAATCGGCACCCAAGGTGTCCGCAAAGCGGCTCTTGGATGATGGCGCAGAGGAGGTGAGCACAAAGAGGCTCAAGATGCAATTTGTGGACACCCCTGAAGAGGCCCCCAGCTCTTCAGGAAACAGCCATGTGAAGAGGAGCCGGGATAGCAGTGACCCTGAGGAGGGAGTGGTGAAGAGGCAGAGGTGAAGAGGCAGAGGACAGGATGCTTGGAGGATGCTGTACCCTCAGCATACAACTCTCACTTTGAGTTTCATGAAGCTTCTCCCTTCCATGCGCTTGGTTTTGCTGACATTCCCAAGTACTGGCTACTTTGGATCTTGGCTCTGACAGGGATCCTGCTGACAGAGGCGAGGCTACGTTTCCAACGGAGCCAGAGGAACCTTCTTCGGAAAACACTGTGTCCAAAAGGTTGGATGAATCGGCACCCAAGATGTCCGCAAAGTGGCTCTTGGATGATGGCGCAGAGGAGGTGAGCACAAAGAGGCTCAAGATGGAATCTGTGGACACCCCTGTAGAGGCCCCCAGCTCTTCAGGAAGCGGCCACGTGAAGAGGAGCCGGGAGAGCAGTGACCCTGAGGAGGGAGTGGTGAAGAGACAGGGGACAGGACGCTTGAAGGATGCTGTACCCGCAGCATCCGACCCTCACTTTGAGTTTCTTGAAGCTTTTCCCTTCCATGCGCTTGTTTTTGCTGACGTTCCCAAGTACTGGCTCCTTTGGATCTTGGCTCTGACAGGGATCCTGCTGACAGAGGCGAGGCTATGTTTCCAATGGAGCAAGAGGAACCTTCTGTGGAAACCACTGTTTCTAGAAGGTGGGCCGAATCAGCAGCCAAGATGTCCGAAAGCTGCTCTTGGATGATGGCGCAGAGGAGGTGAGCACAAAGTGGCTCAAGATGGAATCTGTGGACACCCCTGAAGAGGCCCCCAGCTCTTCAGGAAACAGCCACGTGAAGAGGAGCCGGGAGAGCAGGGACCCTGAGGAGGGAGTGGTGAAGAGGGAGTGGTGAGGAGGCAGAGGACTGGACGCTTGGAGGATGCTGTACCCGCAGCATCCGACTCTCACTTTGAGTTTCCTGAAGCTTCTCCCTTCTTTGCGCTTGCTTATGCTGACGTTCCCAAGGAACTAGCTCCTTTGGATCTTGGCTCTGACAGGGATCCTGCTGACAGAGGCGAGGCTACGTTTCCAAAGGAGCCAGAGGAAACTTCTGTGGAAACCACCGTTTCCAGAAGGTGGGACAAATCAGCACCCAAGGTGTCCGCAAAGCGGCTCTTGGATGATGGCGCAGAGGAGGTGAGCACAAAGAGGCTCAAGATGCAATTTGTGGACACCCCTGAAGAGGCCCCCAGCTCTTCAGGAAACAGCCATGTGTAGAGGAGCCGGGATAGCAGTGACCCTGAGGAGGGAGTGGTGAAGAGGCAGAGGTGAAGAGGCAGAGGACAGGATGCTTGGAGGATGCTGTACCCTCAGCATACGACTCTCACTTTGAGTTTCATGAAGCTTCTCCCTTCCATGCGCTTGGTTTTGCTGACGTTCCCAAGTACTGGCTACTTTGGATCTTGGCTCTGACAGGGATCCTGCTGACACAGCTGGGGCTACGTTTCCAACGGAGCCAGAGGAACCTTCTGTGGAAACCACCGTTTCCAGTAGGTGGGATGAATCGGCACCCAAGATGTCCGCAAAGTGGCTCTTGGATGATGGCGCAGAGGAGGTGAGCACAAAGAGGCTCAAGATGGAATCTGTGGACACCCCTGAAGAGGCCCCCAGCTCTTCAGGAAACAGCCACGTGAAGAGGAGCCGGGAGAGCAGTGACCCTGAGGAGGGAGTGGTGAAGAGGCAGAGGTGAAGAGGCAGAGGACAGGATGCTTGGAGGATGCTGTACCCTCAGAATCCGACTCTCACTTTGAGTTTCTTGAAGCTTCTCCCTTCTATGCGCTTGCTTGTGCTGATGTTCCCAAGGAACTGGCTCCTTTGGATCTTGGCACTGACGGGGATCCTGCTGACAGAGGCGAGGCTACGTTTCCAAAGGAGCCAGAGGAAACTTCTGTGGAAACCACCGTTTCCAGAAGGTGGGACAAATCAGCACCCAAGGTGTCCGCAAAGCGGGTCTTGGATGATGGCGCAGAGGAGGTGAGCACAAAGAGGCTCAAGATGGAATCTGTGATCAACCCTGAAGAGGCCCCCAGCTCTTCAGGAAACAGCCATGTGAAGAGGAGCCGGGAGAGCAGTGACTCTGAGGAGGGAGTGGTGAAGAGACAGGGGACAGGATGCTTGGAGGATGCTGTACCCTCACCATCCGACTCTCACTTTGAGTTTCCTGAAGCTTCTCCCTTCTATGCGCTTGCATATGCTGACGTTCCCAAGGAACTGGCTCCTTTGGATCTTGGCTCTGACGGGGATCCTGCTGACAGAGGCGAGGCTACATTTCCAACGGAGCCAGAGGAACCTTCTGTGGAAAACAATGTTTCCAGAAGGTGGGCCGAATCGGCACCCAAGATGTCCGCAAAGCGGGTCTTGGATGATGGCGCAGAGGAGGTGAGCACAAAGAGGCTCAAGATGGAATCTGTGGACACCCCTGAAGAGGCCCCCAGCTCTTCAGGAAACAGCCATGTGAAGAGGAGCCGGGATAGCAGTGACCCTGAGGAGGGAGTGGTGAAGAGGCAGAGGTGAAGAGGCAGAGGACAGGATGCTTGGAGGATGCTGTACCCTCAGCATACGACTCTCACTTTGAGTTTCATGAAGCTTCTCCCTTCCATGCGCTTGTTTTTGCTGACGTTCCCAGGGAACTGGCTACTTTGGATCTTGGCTCTGACAGGGATCCTGCTGACAGAGGCGAGGCTACGTTTCGAACGGAGCCAGAGGGACCTTCTTCGGAAAACACTGTGTCCAAAAGGTGGGATGAATCGGCACCCAAGATGTCCGCAAAGTGGCTCTTGGATGATGGCGCAGAGGAGGTGAGCACAAAGAGGCTCAAGATGGAATCTGTGGACACCCCTGTAGAGGCCCCCAGCTCTTCAGGAAGCGGCCACGTGAAGAGGAGCCGGGAGAGCAGTGACCCTGAGGAGGGAGTGGTGAAGAGGCAGAGGTGAAGAGGCAAAGGACAGGATGCTTGGAGGATGCTGTACCCTCAGAATCCGACTCTCACTTTGAGTTTCTTGAAGCTTCTCCCTTCTATGCGCTTGCTTATGCTGATGTTCCCAAGGAACTGGCTCCTTTGGATCTTGGCACTGACAGGGATCCTGCTGACAGAGGCGAGGCTACGTTTCCAAAGGAGCCAGAGGAAACTTCTGTGGAAACCACCGTTTCCAGAAGGTGGGATGAATCGGCACCCAAGGTGTCCGCAAAGCGGCTCTTGGATGATGGCGCATAGGAGGTGAGCACAAAGAGGCTCAAGATGCAATTTGTGGACACCCCTGAAGAGGCCCCCAGCTCTTCAGGAAACAGCCACGTGAAGAGGAGCCGGGAGAGCAGTGACCCTGAGGAGGGAGTGGTGAAGAGGGAGTGGTGAGGAGGCAGAGGACTGGACGCTTGGAGGATGCTGTACCCGCAGCATCCGACTCTCACTTTGAGTTTCCTGAAGCTTCTCCCTTCTTTGCGCTTGCTTATGCTGACGTTCCCAAGGAACTAGCTCCTTTGGATCTTGGCTCTGACAGGGATCCTGCTGACAGAGGCGAGGCTACGTTTCCAAAGGAGCCAAAGGAAACTTCTGTGGAAACCACCGTTTCCAGAAGGTGGGACAAATCAGCACCCAAGGTGTCCGCAAAGCGGCTCTTGGATGATGGCGCAGAGGAGGTGAGCACAAAGAGGCTCAAGATGCAATTTGTGGACACCCCTGAAGAGGCCCCCAGCTCTTCAGGAAACAGCCATGTGAAGAGGAGCCGGGATAGCAGTGACCCTGAGGAGGGAGTGGTGAAGAGGCAGAGGTGAAGAGGCAGAGGACAGGATGCTTGGAGGATGCTGTACCCTCAGCATACGACTCTCACTTTGAGTTTCATGAAGCTTCTCCCTTCCATGCGCTTGGTTTTGCTGACATTCCCAAGTACTGGCTACTTTGGATCTTGGCTCTGACAGGGATCCTGCTGACACAGCTGGGGCTACGTTTCCAACGGAGCCAGAGGAACCTTCTGTGGAAACCACCGTTTCCAGTAGGTGGGATGAATCGGCACCCAAGATGTCCGCAAAGTGGCTCTTGGATGATGGCGCAGAGGAGGTGAGCACAAAGAGGCTCAAGATGGAATCTGTGGACACCCCTGAAGAGGCCCGCAGCTCTTCAGGAAACAGCCACGTGAAGAGGAGCCGGGAGAGCAGTGACCCTGAGGAGGGAGTGGTGAAGAGGCAGAGGTGAAGAGGCAGAGGACAGGATGCTTGGAGGATGCTGTACCCTCAGAATCCGACTCTCACTTTGAGTTTCTTGAAGCTTCTCCCTTCTATGCGCTTGCTTGTGCTGATGTTCCCAAGGAACTGGCTCCTTTGGATCTTGGCACTGACAGGGATCCTGCTGACAGAGGCGAGGCTACGTTTCCAAAGGAGCCAGAGGAAACTTCTTTGGAAACCACCGTTTCCAGAAGGTGGGATGAATCGGCACCCAAGGTGTCCGCAAAGCGGCTCTTGGATGATGGCGCAGAGGAGGTGAGCACAAAGAGGCTCAAGATGCAATTTGTGGACACCCCTGAAGAGGCCCCCAGCTCTTCAGGAAACAGCCATGTGAAGAGGAGCCGGGATAGCAGTGACCCTGAGGAGGGAGTGGTGAAGAGGCAGAGGTGAAGAGGCAGAGGACAGGATGCTTGGAGGATGCTGTACCCTCAGCATACAACTCTCACTTTGAGTTTCATGAAGCTTCTCCCTTCCATGCGCTTGGTTTTGCTGACATTCCCAAGTACTGGCTACTTTGGATCTTGGCTCTGACAGGGATCCTGCTGACAGAGGCAAGGCTACGTTTCCAACGGAGCCAGAGGAACCTTCTTCGGAAAACACTGTGTCCAAAAGGTGGGATGAATCGGCACCCAAGATGTCCGCAAAGTGGCTCTTGGATGATGGCGCAGAGGAGGTGAGCACAAAGAGGCTCAAGATGGAATCTGTGGACACCCCTGTAGAGGCCCCCAGCTCTTCAGGAAGCGGCCACGTGAAGAGGAGCCGGGAGAGCAGTGACCCTGAGGAGGGAGTGGTGAAGAGACAGGGGACAGGACGCTTGAAGGATGCTGTACCCGCAGCATCCGACCCTCACTTTGAGTTTCTTGAAGCTTTTCCCTTCCATGCGCTTGTTTTTGCTGACGTTCCCAAGTACTGGCTCCTTTGGATCTTGGCTCTGACAGGGATCCTGCTGACAGAGGCGAGGCTATGTTTCCAATGGAGCAAGAGGAACCTTCTGTGGAAACCACTGTTTCTAGAAGGTGGGCCGAATCAGCAGCCAAGATGTCCGAAAGCTGCTCTTGGATGATGGCGCAGAGGAGGTGAGCACAAAGTGGCTCAAGATGGAATCTGTGGACACCCCTGAAGAGGCCCCCAGCTCTTCAGGAAACAGCCACGTGAAGAGGAGCCGGGAGAGCAGGGACCCTGAGGAGGGAGTGGTGAAGAGGGAGTGGTGAGGAGGCAGAGGACTGGACGCTTGGAGGATGCTGTACCCGCAGCATCCGACTCTCACTTTGAGTTTCCTGAAGCTTCTCCCTTCTTTGCGCTTGCTTATGCTGACGTTCCCAAGGAACTAGCTCCTTTGGATCTTGGCTCTGACAGGGATCCTGCTGACAGAGGCGAGGCTACGTTTCCAAAGGAGCCAGAGGAAACTTCTGTGGAAACCACCGTTTCCAGAAGGTGGGACAAATCAGCACCCAAGGTGTCCGCAAAGCGGCTCTTGGATGATGGCGCAGAGGAGGTGAGCACAAAGAGGCTCAAGATGCAATTTGTGGACACCCCTGAAGAGGCCCCCAGCTCTTCAGGAAACAGCCATGTGTAGAGGAGCCGGGATAGCAGTGACCCTGAGGAGGGAGTGGTGAAGAGGCAGAGGTGAAGAGGCAGAGGACAGGATGCTTGGAGGATGCTGTACCCTCAGCATACGACTCTCACTTTGAGTTTCATGAAGCTTCTCCCTTCCATGCGCTTGGTTTTGCTGACGTTCCCAAGTACTGGCTACTTTGGATCTTGGCTCTGACAGGGATCCTGCTGACACAGCTGGGGCTACGTTTCCAACGGAGCCAGAGGAACCTTCTGTGGAAACCACCGTTTCCAGTAGGTGGGATGAATCGGCACCCAAGATGTCCGCAAAGTGGCTCTTGGATGATGGCGCAGAGGAGGTGAGCACAAAGAGGCTCAAGATGGAATCTGTGATCACCCCTGAAGAGGCCCCCAGCTCTTCAGGAAACAGCCATGTGAAGAGGAGCCGGGAGAGCAGTGACCCTGAGGAGGGAGTGGTGAAGAGACAGGGGATAGGACGCTTGGAGGATGCTTTGCCCTCACCATCTGACTCTCACTTTGAGTTTCATGAAGCTTCTCCCTTCTATGCACTTGTTTTTGCTGACGTTCCCAAGTACTGGCTCCTTTGGATCTTGGCTCTGGCAGGGATCCTGCTGACAGAGGCGAGACTGTTTCCAATGGAGCCAGAGGAACATTCTGTGTAAACCACTGTTTCTAGAAGGTGGGCCGAATCAGCAGCCAAGATGTCCGAAAGCGGCTCTTGGATGATGGCGCAGAGGAGGTGAGCACAAAGTGGCTCAAGATGAAATTTGTGGACACCCCTGAAGAGGCCCGCAGCTCTTCAGGAAACAGCCACGTGAAGAGGAGCCGGGAGAGCAGTGACCCTGAGGAGGGAGTGGTGAAGAGGCAGAGGTGAAGAGGCAGAGGACAGGATGCTTGGAGGATGCTGTACCCTCAGAATCCGACTCTCACTTTGAGTTTCTTGAAGCTTCTCCCTTCTATGCGCTTGCTTGTGCTGATGTTCCCAAGGAACTGGCTCCTTTGGATCTTGGCACTGACAGGGATCCTGCTGACAGAGGCGAGGCTACGTTTCCAAAGGAGCCAGAGGAAACTTCTGTGGAAACCACCGTTTCCAGAAGGTGGGATGAATCGGCACCCAAGGTGTCCGCAAAGCGGCTCTTGGATGATGGCGCAGAGGAGGTGAGCACAAAGAGGCTCAAGATGCAATTTGTGGACACCCCTGAAGAGGCCCCCAGCTCTTCAGGAAACAGCCATGTGAAGAGGAGCCGGGATAGCAGTGACCCTGAGGAGGGAGTGGTGAAGAGGCAGAGGTGAAGAGGCAGAGGACAGGATGCTTGGAGGATGCTGTACCCTCAGCATACAACTCTCACTTTGAGTTTCATGAAGCTTCTCCCTTCCATGCGCTTGGTTTTGCTGACATTCCCAAGTACTGGCTACTTTGGATCTTGGCTCTGACAGGGATCCTGCTGACAGAGGCGAGGCTACGTTTCCAACGGAGCCAGAGGAACCTTCTTCGGAAAACACTGTGTCCAAAAGGTGGGATGAATCGGCACCCAAGATGTCCGCAAAGTGGCTCTTGGATGATGGCGCAGAGGAGGTGAGCACAAAGAGGCTCAAGATGGAATCTGTGGACACCCCTGTAGAGGCCCCCAGCTCTTCAGGAAGCGGCCACGTGAAGAGGAGCCGGGAGAGCAGTGACCCTGAGGAGGGAGTGGTGAAGAGACAGGGGACAGGACGCTTGAAGGATGCTGTACCCGCAGCATCCGACCCTCACTTTGAGTTTCTTGAAGCTTTTCCCTTCCATGCGCTTGTTTTTGCTGACGTTCCCAAGTACTGGCTCCTTTGGATCTTGGCTCTGACAGGGATCCTGCTGACAGAGGCAAGGCTACGTTTCCAACGGAGCCAGAGGAACCTTCTTCGGAAAACACTGTGTCCAAAAGGTGGGATGAATCGGCACCCAAGATGTCCGCAAAGTGGCTCTTGGATGATGGCGCAGAGGAGGTGAGCACAAAGAGGCTCAAGATGGAATCTGTGGACACCCCTGTAGAGGCCCCCAGCTCTTCAGGAAGCGGCCACGTGAAGAGGAGCCGGGAGAGCAGTGACCCTGAGGAGGGAGTGGTGAAGAGGCAGAGGTGAAGAGACAGGGGACAGGACGCTTGAAGGATGCTGTACCCGCAGCATCCGACCCTCACTTTGAGTTTCTTGAAGCTTTTCCCTTCCATGCGCTTGTTTTTGCTGACGTTCCCAAGTACTGGCTCCTTTGGATCTTGGCTCTGACAGGGATCCTGCTGACAGAGGCGAGGCTATGTTTCCAATGGAGCAAGAGGAACCTTCTGTGGAAACCACTGTTTCTAGAAGGTGGGCCGAATCAGCAGCCAAGATGTCCGAAAGCTGCTCTTGGATGATGGCGCAGAGGAGGTGAGCACAAAGTGGCTCAAGATGGAATCTGTGGACACCCCTGAAGAGGCCCCCAGCTCTTCAGGAAACAGCCACGTGAAGAGGAGCCGGGAGAGCAGGGACCCTGAGGAGGGAGTGGTGAAGAGGGAGTGGTGAGGAGGCAGAGGACTGGACGCTTGGAGGATGCTGTACCCGCAGCATCCGACTCTCACTTTGAGTTTCCTGAAGCTTCTCCCTTCTTTGCGCTTGCTTATGCTGACGTTCCCAAGGAACTAGCTCCTTTGGATCTTGGCTCTGACAGGGATCCTGCTGACAGAGGCGAGGCTACGTTTCCAAAGGAGCCAGAGGAAACTTCTGTGGAAACCACCGTTTCCAGAAGGTGGGACAAATCAGCACCCAAGGTGTCCGCAAAGCGGCTCTTGGATGATGGCGCAGAGGAGGTGAGCACAAAGAGGCTCAAGATGCAATTTGTGGACACCCCTGAAGAGGCCCCCAGCTCTTCAGGAAACAGCCATGTGTAGAGGAGCCGGGATAGCAGTGACCCTGAGGAGGGAGTGGTGAAGAGGCAGAGGTGAAGAGGCAGAGGACAGGATGCTTGGAGGATGCTGTACCCTCAGCATACGACTCTCACTTTGAGTTTCATGAAGCTTCTCCCTTCCATGCGCTTGGTTTTGCTGACGTTCCCAAGTACTGGCTACTTTGGATCTTGGCTCTGACAGGGATCCTGCTGACACAGCTGGGGCTACGTTTCCAACGGAGCCAGAGGAACCTTCTGTGGAAACCACCGTTTCCAGTAGGTGGGATGAATCGGCACCCAAGATGTCCGCAAAGTGGCTCTTGGATGATGGCGCAGAGGAGGTGAGCACAAAGAGGCTCAAGATGGAATCTGTGATCACCCCTGAAGAGGCCCCCAGCTCTTCAGGAAACAGCCATGTGAAGAGGAGCCGGGAGAGCAGTGACCCTGAGGAGGGAGTGGTGAAGAGACAGGGGACAGGACGCTTGGAGGATGCTTTGCCCTCACCATCTGACTCTCACTTTGAGTTTCATGAAGCTTCTCCCTTCTATGCACTTGTTTTTGCTGACGTTCCCAAGTACTGGCTCCTTTGGATCTTGGCTCTGGCAGGGATCCTGCTGACAGAGGCGAGACTGTTTCCAATGGAGCCAGAGGAACATTCTGTGTAAACCACTGTTTCTAGAAGGTGGGCCGAATCAGCAGCCAAGATGTCCGAAAGCGGCTCTTGGATGATGGCGCAGAGGAGGTGAGCACAAAGTGGCTCAAGATGAAATTTGTGGACACCCCTGAAGAGGCCCGCAGCTCTTCAGGAAACAGCCACGTGAAGAGGAGCCGGGAGAGCAGTGACCCTGAGGAGGGAGTGGTGAAGAGGCAGAGGTGAAGAGGCAGAGGACAGGATGCTTGGAGGATGCTGTACCCTCAGAATCCGACTCTCACTTTGAGTTTCTTGAAGCTTCTCCCTTCTATGCGCTTGCTTGTGCTGATGTTCCCAAGGAACTGGCTCCTTTGGATCTTGGCACTGACAGGGATCCTGCTGACAGAGGCGAGGCTACGTTTCCAAAGGAGCCAGAGGAAACTTCTGTGGAAACCACCGTTTCCAGAAGGTGGGATGAATCGGCACCCAAGGTGTCCGCAAAGCGGCTCTTGGATGATGGCGCAGAGGAGGTGAGCACAAAGAGGCTCAAGATGCAATTTGTGGACACCCCTGAAGAGGCCCCCAGCTCTTCAGGAAACAGCCATGTGAAGAGGAGCCGGGATAGCAGTGACCCTGAGGAGGGAGTGGTGAAGAGGCAGAGGTGAAGAGGCAGAGGACAGGATGCTTGGAGGATGCTGTACCCTCAGCATACAACTCTCACTTTGAGTTTCATGAAGCTTCTCCCTTCCATGCGCTTGGTTTTGCTGACATTCCCAAGTACTGGCTACTTTGGATCTTGGCTCTGACAGGGATCCTGCTGACAGAGGCGAGGCTACGTTTCCAACGGAGCCAGAGGAACCTTCTTCGGAAAACACTGTGTCCAAAAGGTGGGATGAATCGGCACCCAAGATGTCCGCAAAGTGGCTCTTGGATGATGGCGCAGAGGAGGTGAGCACAAAGAGGCTCAAGATGGAATCTGTGGACACCCCTGTAGAGGCCCCCAGCTCTTCAGGAAGCGGCCACGTGAAGAGGAGCCGGGAGAGCAGTGACCCTGAGGAGGGAGTGGTGAAGAGACAGGGGACAGGACGCTTGAAGGATGCTGTACCCGCAGCATCCGACCCTCACTTTGAGTTTCATGAAGCTTCTCCCCTCAATGCGCTTGATTATGCTGACGTTACCTAGGAACTAGCTCCTTTGTCTCTTGGCTCTGACAGGGATCCTGCTGACAGAGGCGAGGCTACGTTTCCAACGGAGCCAGAGGAACCTTCTTTGGAAACCAACGTTTCTAGAAGGTGGGACGAATCAGCACCCAAGACGTCGGCAAAGCGGCTCTTGGATGATGGCGCAGAGGAGGTGAGCACAAAGAGGCTCAAGATGGAATCTGTGGACACCCCTGAAGAGGCCCCCAGCTCTTCAGGAAACAGCCATGTGAAGAGGAGCCGGGAGAGCAGTGACCCTGAGGAGGGAGTGGTGAAGAGGCAGAGGTGAAGAGGCAGAGGACAGGATGCTTGGAGGATGCTGTACCCTCAGAATCCGACTCTCACTTTGAGTTTCTTGAAGCTTCTCCCTTCTATGCGCTTGCTTATGCTGATGTTCCCAAGGAACTGGCTCCTTTGGATCTTGGCACTGACAGGGATCCTGCTGACAGAGGCGAGGCTACGTTTCCAAAGGAGCCAGAGGAAACTTCTGTGGAAACCACCGTTTCCAGAAGGTGGGACAAATCAGCACCCAAGGTGTCCGAAAGCTGCTCTTGGATGATGGCGCAGAGGAGGTGAGCACAAAGAGGCTCAGGATGCAATTTGTGGACACCCCTGAAGAGGCCCCCAGCTCTTCAGGAAACAGCCATGTGAAGAGGAGCCGGGATAGCAGTGACCCTGAGGAGGGAGTGGTGAAGAGGCAGAGGTGAAGAGGCAGAGGACAGGATGCTTGGAGGATGCTGTACCCTCAGAATCCGACTCTCACTTTGAGTTTCTTGAAGCTTCTCCCTTGTATGCGCTTGCTTATGCTGATGTTCCCAAGGAACTGGCTCCTTTGGATCTTGGCACTGACAGGGATCCTGCTGACAGAGGCGAGGCTACGTTTCCAAAGGAGCCAGAGGAAACTTCTGTGGAAACCACCGTTTCCAGAAGATGGGACAAATCAGCACCCAAGGTGTCCGCAAAGCGGCTCTTGGATGATGGCGCAGAGGAGGTGAGCACAAAGAGGCTCAAGATGCAATTTGTGGACACCCCTGAAGAGGCCCCCAGCTCTTCAGGAAACAGCCATGTGTAGAGGAGCCGGGATAGCAGTGACCCTGAGGAGGGAGTGGTGAAGAGGCAGAGGTGAAGAGGCAGAGGACAGGATGCTTGGAGGATGCTGTACCCTCAGCATACGACTCTCACTTTGAGTTTCATGAAGCTTCTCCCTTCCATGCGCTTGGTTTTGCTGACGTTCCCAAGTAGTGGCTACTTTGGATCTTGGCTCTGACAGGGATCCTGCTGACACAGCTGGGGCTACGTTTCCAACGGAGCCAGAGGAACCTTCTGTGGAAACCACCGTTTCCAGTAGGTGGGATGAATTGGCACCCAAGGTGTCCGCAAAGCGGCTCTTGGATGATGGCGCAGAGGAGGTGAGCACAAAGAGGCTCAAGATGGAATCTGTGGACACCCCTGAAGAGGCCCCCAGCTCTTCAGGAAACGGCCACGTGAAGAGGACCCGGGAGAGCAGTGACTCTGAGGAGGGAGTGGTGAAGAGACAGGGGACAGGACGCTTGGAGGATGCTTTACCCTCACCATCCGACTCTCACTTTGAGTTTCCTGAAGCTTCTCCCTTCTATGCGCTTGCATATGCTGACGTTCCCAAGGAACTGGCTCCTTTGGATCTTGGCTCTGACAGGGATCCTGCTGACAGAGGCGAGGCTACATTTCCAACGGAGCCAGAGGAACCTTCTGTGGAAACCACCGTTTCCAGTAGGTGGGATGAATCGGCACCCAAGATGTCCGCAAAGTGGCTCTTGGATGATGGCGCAGAGGAGGTGAGCACAAAGAGGCTCAAGATAGAATCTGTGGACACCCCTGAAGAGGCCCGCAGCTCTTCAGGAAACAGCCACGTGAAGAGGAGCCGGGAGAGCAGTGACCCTGAGGAGGGAGTGGTGAAGAGGCAGAGGTGAAGAGGCAGAGGACAGGATGCTTGGAGGATGCTGTACCCTCAGAATCCGACTCTCACTTTGAGTTTCTTGAAGCTTCTCCCTTCTATGCGCTTGCTTATGCTGATGTTCCCAAGGAACTGGCTCCTTTGGATCTTGGCACTGACAGGGATCCTGCTGACAGAGGCGAGGCTACGTTTCCAAAGGAGCCAGAGGAAACTTCTGTGGAAACCACCGTTTCCAGAAGGTGGGATGAATCGGCACCCAAGGTGTCCGCAAAGCGGCTCTTGGATGATGGCACAGAGGAGGTGAGCACAAAGAGGCTCAAGATGCAATTTGTGGACACCCCTGAAGAGGCCCCCAGCTCTTCAGGAAACAGCCGTGTGTAGAGGAGCCGGGATTGCAGTGACCCTGAGGAGGGAGTGGTGAAGAGGCAGAGGTGAAGAGGCAGAGGACAGGATGCTTGGAGGATGCTGTACCCTCAGCATACGACTCTCACTTTGAGTTTCATGAAGCTTCTCCCTTCCATGCGCTTGGTTTTGCTGACGTTCCCAAGTACTGGCTACTTTGGATCTTGGCTCTGACAGGGATCCTGCTGACACAGCTGGGGCTACGTTTCCAACGGAGCCAGAGGAACCTTCTGTGGAAACCACCATTTCCAGTAGGTGGGATGAATCGGCACCCAAGATGTCCGCAAAGTGGCTCTTGGATGATGGCGCAGAGGAGGTGAGCACAAAGAGGCTCAAGATGGAATCTGTGATCACCCCTGAAGAGGCCCCCAGCTCTTCAGGAAACAGCCATGTGAAGAGGAGCCGGGAGAGCAGTGACCCTGAGGAGGGAGTGGTGAAGAGACAGGGGACAGGACGCTTGGAGGATGCTTTGCCCTCACCATCCGACTCTCACTTTGAGTTTCCTGAAGCTTCTCCCTTCTATGCGCTTGCATATGCTGACGTTCCCAAGGAACTGGCTCCTTTGGATCTTGGCTCTGACAGGGATCCTGCTGACAGAGGCGAGGCTACATTTCCAACGGAGCCAGAGGAACCTTCTGTGGAAAACAATGTTTCCAGAAGGTGGGACGAATCGGCACCCAAGATGTCCGCAAAGCGGCTCTTGGATGATGGCGCAGAGGAGGTGAGCACAAAGAGGCTCAAGATGGAATCTGTGGACACCCCTGAAGAGGCCCCCAGCTCTTCAGGAAACAGCCACGTGAAGAGGACCCGGGAGAGCAGTGACTCTGAGGAGGGAGTGGTGAAGAGACCGGGGACAGGATGCTTGGAGGATGCTGTACCCTCAGCATCCGACCCTCACTTTGAGTTTCTTGAAGCTTCTCCCTTCCATGCGCTTGGTTTTGCTGACGTTCCCAAGTACTGGCTCCTTTGGATCTTGGCTCTGGCAGGGATCCTGCTGACAGAGGCGAGACTGTTTCCAATGGAGCCAGAGGAACATTCTGTGTAAACCACTGTTTCTAGAAGGTGGGCCGAATCAGCAGCCAAGATGTCCGAAAGCTGCTCTTGGATGATGGCGCAGAGGAGGTGAGCACAAAGATGTTCAAGATGGAATCTGTGGACACCCCTGAAGAGGTCCCCAGCTCTTCAGGAAACAGCCATGTGAAGAGGAGCCGGGAGAGCAGTGACCCTGAGGAGGGAGTGGTGAGGAGGCAGAGGACTGGACGCTTGGAGGATGCTGTACCCGCAGCATCCGACTCTCACTTTGAGTTTCCTGAAGCTTCTCCCTTCCATGCGCTTGTTTTTGCTGACGTTCCCAAGTACTGGCTCCTTTGGATCTTGGCTCTGACAGGGATCCTGCTGACACAGCTGGGGCTACGTTTCCAACGGAGCCAGAGGAACCTCCCGTGGAAACCACCGTTTCCAGTAGGTGGGATGAATCGGCACCCAAGGTGTCCGCAAAGTGGCTCTTGGATGATGGCGCAGAGGAGGTGAGCACAAAGAGGCTCAAGATGGAATCTGTGGACACCCCTGAAGAGGCCCCCAGCTGTTCACGAAACAACCACGTGAAGAGGAGCCGGGAGAGCAGTGACCCTGAGGAGAGAGTGGTGAAGAGGCAGAGGACAGGACGCTTGGAGGATGCTGTACCCTCAGCATACGACTCTCACTTTGAGTTTCATGAAGCTTCTCCCCTCAATGCGCTTGATTATGCTGACGTTACCTAGGAACTAGCTCCTTTGGATCTTGGCACTGACAGGGATCCTGCTGACAGAGGCGAGGCTACGTTTCCAACGGAGCCAGAGGAACCTTCTTTGGAAACCAACGTTTCTAGAAGGTGGGACGAATCGGCACCCAAGACGTCGGCAAAGCGGCTCTTGGATGATGGCGCAGAGGAGGTGAGCACAAAGAGGCTCAAGATGCAATTTGTGGACACCCCTGAAGAGGCCCCCAGCTCTTCAGGAAACAGCCATGTGAAGAGGAGCCGGGATAGCAGTGACCCTGAGGAGGGAGTGGTGAAGAGGCAGAGGTGAAGAGACAGAGGACAGGATGCTTGGAGGATGCTGTACCCTCAGCATACGACTCTCACTTTGAGTTTCATGAAGCTTCTCCCTTCCATGCGCTTGGTTTTGCTGACGTTCCCAAGTACTGGCTACTTTGGATCTTGGCTCTGACAGGGATCCTGCTGACACAGCTGGGGCTACGTTTCCAACGGAGCCAGAGGAACCTTTTGTGGAAACCACCGTTTCCAGTAGGTGGGATGAATCGGCACCCAAGATGTCCGCAAAGTGGCTCTTGGATGATGGCGCAGAGGAGGTGAGCACAATGAGGCTCAAGATGGAATCTGTGGACACCCCTGAAGAGGCCCCCAGCTCTTCAGGAAACAGCCACGTGAAGAGGAGCCGGGATAGCAGTGACCCTGAGGAGGGAGTGGTGAAGAGGCAGAGGTGAAGAGGCAGAGGACAGGATGCTTGGAGGATGCTGTACCCTCAGAATCCGACTCTCACTTTGAGTTTCTTGAAGCTTCTCCCTTGTATGCGCTTGCTTATGCTGATGTTCCCAAGGAACTGGCTCCTTTGGATCTTGGCACTGACAGGGATCCTGCTGACAGAGGCGAGGCTACGTTTCCAAAGGAGCCAGAGGAAACTTCTGTGGAAACCACCGTTTCCAGAAGGTGGGACAAATCAGCACCCAAGGTGTCCGCAAAGCGGCTCTTGGATGATGGCGCAGAGGAGGTGAGCACAAAGAGGCTCAAGATGCAATTTGTGGACACCCCTGAAGAGGCCCCCAGCTCTTCAGGAAACAGCCATGTGTAGAGGAGCCGGGATAGCAGTGACCCTGAGGAGGGAGTGGTGAAGAGGCAGAGGACAGGATGCTTGGAGGATGCTGTACCCTCAGCATACGACTCTCACTTTGAGTTTCATGAAGCTTCTCCCTTCCATGCGCTTGGTTTTGCTGACGTTCCCAAGTACTGGCTACTTTGGATCTTGGCTCTGACAGGGATCCTGCTGACACAGCTGGGGCTACGTTTCCAACGGAGCCAGAGGAACCTTCTGTGGAAACCACCGTTTCCAGTAGGTGGGATGAATCGGCACCCAAGGTGTCCGCAAAGCGGCTCTTGGATGATGGCGCAGAGGAGGTGAGCACAAAGAGGCTCAAGATGGAATCTGTGGACACCCCTGAAGAGGCCCCCAGCTCTTCAGGAAACGGCCACGTGAAGAGGACCCGGGAGAGCAGTGACTCTGAGGAGGGAGTGGTGAAGAGACAGGGGACAGGACGCTTGGAGGATGCTTTACCCTCACCATCCGACTCTCACTTTGAGTTTCCTGAAGCTTCTCCCTTCTATGCGCTTGCATATGCTGACGTTCCCAAGGAACTGGCTCCTTTGGATCTTGGCTCTGACAGGGATCCTGCTGACAGAGGCGAGGCTACGTTTCCAACGGAGCCAGAGGAACCTTCTTTGGAAACCAACGTTTCCAGAAGGTGGGACGAATCAGCACCCAAGACGTCGGCAAAGCGGCTCTTGGATGATGGCGCAGAGGAGGTGAGCACAAAGAGGCTCAAGATGGAATCTGTGGACACCCCTGAAGAGGCCCCCAGCTCTTCAGGAAACAGCCATTTGAAGAGGAGCCGGGATAGCAGTGACCCTGAGGAGGGAGTGGTGAAGAGGCAGAGGTGAAGAGGCAGAGGACAGGATGCTTGGAGGATGCTGTACCCTCAGCATACGACTCTCACTTTGAGTTTCATGAAGCTTCTCCCTTCCATGCGCTTGGTTTTGCTGACGTTCCCAAGTACTGGCTACTTTGGATCTTGGCTCTGACAGGGATCCTGCTGACACAGCTGGGGCTACGTTTCCAACGGAGCCAGAGGAACCTTCTGTGGAAACCACCGTTTCCAGTAGGTGGGATGAATCGGCACCCAAGATGTCCGCAAAGTGGCTCTTGGATGATGGCGCAGAGGAGGTGAGCACAAAGAGGCTCAAGATGGAATCTGTGGACACCCCTGAAGAGGCCCCCAGCTCTACAGGTAACAGCCACGTGAAGAGGAGCCGGGAGAGCAGTGACCCTGAGGAGGGAGTGGTGAAGAGGCAGAGGACAGGATGCTTGGAGGATGCTGTACCCTCAGAATCCGACTCTCACTTTGAGTTTCTTGAAGCTTCTCCCTTCTATGCGCTTGCTTATGCTGATGTTCCCAAGGAACTGGCTCCTTTGGATCTTGGCTCTGACAGGGATCCTGCTGACACAGCTGGGGCTACGTTTCCAACGGAGCCAGAGGAACCTTCTGTGGAAACCACCGTTTCCAGTAGGTGGGATGAATCGGCACCCAAGGTGTCCGCAAAGCGGCTCTTGGATGATGGCGCAGAGGAGGTGAGCACAAAGAGGCTCAAGATGGAATCTGTGGACACCCCTGAAGAGGCCCCCAGCTCTTCAGGAAACGGCCACGTGAAGAGGACCCGGGAGAGCAGTGACTCTGAGGAGGGAGTGGTGAAGAGACAGGGGACAGGACGCTTGGAGGATGCTTTACCCTCACCATCCGACTCTCACTTTGAGTTTCCTGAAGCTTCTCCCTTCTATGCGCTTGCATATGCTGACGTTCCCAAGGAACTGGCTCCTTTGGATCTTGGCTCTGACAGGTATCCTGCTGACAGAGGCGAGGCTACATTTCCAACGGAGCCAGAGGAACCTTCTGTGGAAAACAATGTTTCCAGAAGGTGGGACGAATCGGCACCCAAGATGTCCGCAAAGCGGCTCTTGGATGATGGCGCAGAGGAGGTGAGCACAAAGAGGCTCAAGATGGAATCTGTGGACACCCCTGAAGAGGCCCCCAGCTCTTCAGGAAACGGCCACGTGAAGAGGACCCGGGAGAGCAGTGACTCTGAGGAGGGAGTGATGAAGAGACAGGGGACAGGATGCTTGGAGGATGCTGTACCCTCAGCATCCGACCCTCACTTTGAGTTTCTTGAAGCTTCTCCCTTCCATGCGCTTGTTTTTGCTGACGTTCCCAAGTACTGGCTCCTTTGGATCTTGGCTCTGGCAGGGATCCTGCTGACAGAGGCGAGGCTACGTTTCCAATGGAGCCAGAGGAACCTTCTTCGGAAACCACCGTTTCCAAAAGGTGGGACGAATCAGCACCCAAGGTGTCCGCAAAGCGGCTCTTGGATGATGGCGCAGAGGAGGTGAGCACAAAGAGGCTCAAGATGGAATCTCTGGACACCCCTGAAGAGGTCCCCAGCTCTTCAGGAAACGGCCACGTGAAGAGGACCCAGGAGAGCAGTGACCCTGAGGAGGAGGTGGTGAAGAGACGGGGGACAGGACGCTTGGAGGATGCTGTACCCTCAGCATCCGACCCTCACTTTGAGTTTCTTGAAGCTTCTCCCTTCCATGCGCTTGTTTTTGCTGACGTTCCCAGGGAACTGGCTACTTTGGATCTTGGCTCTGACAGGGATCCTGCTGACACAGCTGGGGCTACGTTTCCAACGGAGCCAGAGGAACCTCCCGTGGAAACCACCGTTTCCAGTAGGTGGGATGAATCGGCACCCAAGATGTCCGCAAAGTGGCTCTTGGATGATGGCGCAGAGGAGGTGAGCACAAAGAGGCTCAAGATGGAATCTGTGGACACCCCTGAAGAGGCCCCCAGCTGTTCACGAAACAACCACGTGAAGAGGAGCCGGGAGAGCAGTGACCCTGAGGAGAGAGTGGTGAAGAGGCAGAGGACAGGACGCTTGGAGGATGCTGTACCCTCAGCATACGACTCTCACTTTGAGTTTCATGAAGCTTCTCCCCTCAATGCGCTTGATTATGCTGACGTTACCTAGGAACTAGCTCCTTTGTCTCTTGGCTCTGACAGGGATCCTGCTGACAGAGGCGAGGCTACGTTTCCAACGGAGCCAGAGGAACCTTCTTTGGAAACCAACGTTTCCAGAAGGTGGGACGAATCAGCACCCAAGACGTCGGCAAAGCGGCTCTTGGATGATGGCGCAGAGGAGGTGAGCACAAAGAGGCTCAAGATGCAATTTGTGGACACCCCTGAAGAGGCCCCCAGCTCTTCAGGAAACAGCCATGTGAAGAGGAGCCGGGATAGCAGTGACCCTGAGGAGGGAGTGGTGAAGAGGCAGAGGTGAAGAGGCAGAGGACAGGATGCTTGGAGGATGCTGTACCCTCAGCATACGACTCTCACTTTGAGTTTCATGAAGCTTCTCCCTTCCATGCGCTTGGTTTTGCTGACGTTCCCAAGTACTGGCTACTTTGGATCTTGGCTCTGACAGGGATCCTGCTGACACAGCTGGGGTTACGTTTCCGACGGAGCCAGAGGAACCTTCTGTGGAAACCACTGTTTCCAGTAGGTGGGATGAATCGGCACCCAAGATGTCCGCAAAGTGGCTCTTGGATGATGGCGCAGAGGAGGTGAGCACAAAGAGGCTCAAGATGGAATCTGTGGACACCCCTGAAGAGGCCCCCAGCTCTACAGGTAACAGCCACGTGAAGAGGAGCCGGGAGAGCAGTGACCCTGAGGAGGGAGTGGTGAAGAGGCAGAGGTGAAGAGGCAGAGGACAGGATGCTTGGAGGATGCTGTACCCTCAGAATCCGACTCTCACTTTGAGTTTCTTGAAGCTTCTCCCTTCTATGCGCTTGCTTATGCTGATGTTCCCAAGGAACTGGCTCCTTTGGATCTTGGCACTGACAGGGATCCTGCTGACAGAGGCGAGGCTACGTTTCCAAAGGAGCCAGAGGAAACTTCTGTGGAAACCACCGTTTCCAGAAGGTGGGACAAATCAGCACCCAAGGTGTCCGCAAAGCGGGTCTTGGATGATGGCGCAGAGGAGGTGAGCACAAAGAGGCTCAGGATGCAATTTGTGGACACCCCTGAAGAGGTCCCCAGCTCTTCAGGAAACGGCCACGTGAAGAGGACCCAGGAGAGCAGTGACCCTGAGGAGTAGGTGGTGAAGAGACGGGGGACAGGACGCTTGGAGGATGCTGTACCTTCAGCATCCGACCCTCACTTTGAGTTTGTTGAAGCTTCTCCCTTCCATGCGCTTGTTTTTGCTGACGTTCCCAGGGAACTGGCTACTTTGGATCTTGGCTCTGACAGGGATCCTGCTGACACAGCTGGGGCTACGTTTCCAAGGGAGCCAGAGGAACCTCCCGTGGAAACCACCGTTTCCAGTAGGTGGGATGAATCGGCACCCAAGATGTCCGCAAAGTGGCTCTTGGATGATGGCGCAGAGGAGGTGAGCACAAAGAGGCTCAAGATGGAATCTGTGGACACCCCTGAAGAGGCCCCCAGCTCTTCAGGAAACAGCCACGTGAAGAGGAGCCGGGAGAGCAGTGACCCTGAGGAGGGAGTGGTGAAGAGGCAGAGGTGAAGAGGCAGAGGACAGGATGCTTGGAGGATGCTGTACCCTCAGAATCCGACTCTCACTTTGAGTTTCTTGAAGCTTCTCCCTTCTATGCGCTTGCTTATGCTGATGTTCCCAAGGAACTGGCTCCTTTGGATCTTGGCACTGACAGGGATCCTGCTGACAGAGGCGAGGCTACGTTTCCAAAGGAGCCAGAGGAAACTTCTGTGGAAACCACCGTTTCCAGAAGGTGGGACAAATCAGCACCCAAGGTGTCCGCAAAGCGGGTCTTGGATGATGGCGCAGAGGAGGTGAGCACAAAGAGGCTCAGGATGCAATTTGTGGACACCCCTGAAGAGGCCCCCAGCTCTTCAGGAAACAGCCACGTGAAGAGGAGCCGGGAGAGCAGTGACCCTGAGGAGGGAGTGGTGAAGAGGCAGAGGTGACGAGGCAGAGGACAGGATGCTTGGAGGATGCTGTACCCTCAGAATCCGACTCTCACTTTGAGTTTCTTGAAGCTTCTCCCTTCTATGCGCTTGGTTATGCTGATGTTCCCAAGGAACTGGCTCCTTTGGATCTTGGCACTGACAGGGATCCTGCTGACAGAGGCGAGGCTACGTTTCCAAAGGAGCCAGAGGAAACTTCTGTGGAAACCACCGTTTCCAGAAGGTGGGATGAATCGGCACCCAAGGTGTCCGCAAAGCGGCTCTTGGATGATGGCGCAGAGGAGGTGAGCACAAAGAGGCTCAAGATGCAATTTGTGGACACCCCTGAAGAGGCCCCCAGCTCTTCAGGAAACAGCCGTGTGTAGAGGAGCCGGGATAGCAGTGACCCTGAGGAGGGAGTGGTGAAGAGGCAGAGGTGAAGAGGCAGAGGACAGGATGCTTGGAGGATGCTGTACCCTCAGCATACGACTCTCACTTTGAGTTTCATGAAGCTTCTCCCTTCCATGCGCTTGGTTTTGCTGACGTTCCCAAGTACTGGCTACTTTGGATCTTGGCTCTGACAGGGATCCTGCTGACACAGCTGGGGCTACGTTTCCAACGGAGCCAGAGGAACCTTCTGTGGAAACCACCGTTTCCAGTAGGTGGGATTAATCGGCACCCAAGATGTCCGCAAAGTGGCTCTTGGATGATGGCGCAGAGGAGGTGAGCACAAAGAGGCTCAAGATGGAATCTGTGATCACCCCTGAAGAGGCCCCCAGCTCTTCAGGAAACAGCCATGTGAAGAGGAGCCGGGAGAGCAGTGACCCTGAGGAGGGAGTGGTGAAGAGACAGGGGACAGGACGCTTGGAGGATGCTTTGCCCTCACCATCCGACTCTCACTTTGAGTTTCCTGAAGCTTCTCCCTTCTATGCGCTTGCATATGCTGACGTTCCCAAGGAACTGGCTCCTTTGGATCTTGGCTCTGACAGGGATCCTGCTGACAGAGGCGAGGCTACATTTCCAACGGAGCCAGAGGAACCTTCTGTGGAAAACAATGTTTCCAGAAGGTGGGACGAATCGGCACCCAAGATGTCCGCAAAGCGGCTCTTGGATGATGGCGCAGAGGAGGTGAGCACAAAGAGGCTCAAGATGGAATCTGTGGACACCCCTGAAGAGGCCCCCAGCTCTTCAGGAAACAGCCACGTGAAGAGGACCCGGGAGAGCAGTGACTCTGAGGAGGGAGTGGTGAAGAGACCGGGGACAGGATGCTTGGAGGATGCTGTACCCTCAGCATCCGACCCTCACTTTGAGTTTCTTGAAGCTTCTCCCTTCCATGCGCTTGTTTTTGCTGACGTTCCCAAGTACTGGCTCCTTTGGATCTTGGCTCTGACAGGGATCCTGCTGACACAGCTGGGGCTACGTTTCCAACGGAGCCAGAGGAACCTCCCGTGGAAACCACCGTTTCCAGTAGGTGGGATGAATCGGCACCCAAGATGTCCGCAAAGTGGCTCTTGGATGATGGCGCAGAGGAGGTGAGCACAAAGAGGCTCAAGATGGAATCTGTGGACACCCCTGAAGAGGCCCCCAGCTGTTCACGAAACAACCACGTGAAGAGGAGCCGGGAGAGCAGTGACCCTGAGGAGAGAGTGGTGAAGAGGCAGAGGACAGGACGCTTGGAGGATGCTGTACCCTCAGCATACGACTCTCACTTTGAGTTTCATGAAGCTTCTCCCCTCAATGCGCTTGATTATGCTGACGTTACCTAGGAACTAGCTCCTTTGTCTCTTGGCTCTGACAGGGATCCTGCTGACAGAGGCGAGGCTACGTTTCCAAAGGAGCCAGAGGAAACTTCTGTGGAAACCACCGTTTCCAGAAGGTGGGATGAATCGGCACCCAAGGTGTCCGCAAAGCGGCTCTTGGATGATGGCGCAGAGGAGGTGAGCACAAAGAGGCTCAAGATGCAATTTGTGGACACCCCTGAAGAGGCCCCCAGCTCTTCAGAAAACAGCCGTGTGTAGAGGAGCCGGGATAGCAGTGACCCTGAGGAGGGAGTGGTGAAGAGACAGGGGACAGGACGCTTGGAGGATGCTTTGCCCTCACCATCCGACTCTCACTTTGAGTTTCCTGAAGCTTCTCCCTTCTATGCGCTTGCATATGCTGACGTTCCCAAGGAACTGGCTCCTTTGGATCTTGGCTCTGACAGGGATCCTGCTGACAGAGGCGAGGCTACATTTCCAACGGAGCCAGAGGAACCTTCTGTGGAAAACAATGTTTCCAGAAGGTGGGACGAATCGGCACCCAAGATGTCCGCAAAGCGGCTCTTGGATGATGGCGCAGAGGAGGTGAGCACAAAGAGGCTCAAGATGGAATCTGTGGACACCCCTGAAGAGGCCCCCAGCTCTTCAGGAAACAGCCACGTGAAGAGGACCCGGGAGAGCAGTGACTCTGAGGAGGGAGTGGTGAAGAGACCGGGGACAGGATGCTTGGAGGATGCTGTACCCTCAGCATCCGACCCTCACTTTGAGTTTCTTGAAGCTTCTCCCTTCCATGCTTTTTTTTTGCTGACGTTCCCAAGTACTGGCTCCTTTGGATCTTGGCTCTGGCAGGGATCCTGCTGACAGAGGCGAGACTGTTTCCAATGGAGCCAGAGGAACATTCTGTGTAAACCACTGTTTCTAGAAGGTGGGCCGAATCACCAGCCAAGATGTCCGAAAGCTGCTCTTGGATGATGGCGCAGAGGAGGTGAGCACAAAGAGGCTCAAGATGGAATCTGTGGACACCCCTGAAGAGGTCCCCAGCTCTTCAGGAAACGGCCACGTGAAGAGGACCCAGGAGAGCAGTGACCCTGAGGAGTAGGTGGTGAAGAGACGGGGGACAGGACGCTTGGAGGATGCTGTACCTTCAGCATCCGACCCTCACTTTGAGTTTGTTGAAGCTTCTCCCTTCCATGCGCTTGTTTTTGCTGACGTTCCCAGGGAACTGGCTACTTTGGATCTTGGCTCTGACAGGGATCCTGCTGACACAGCTGGGGCTACGTTTCCAAGGGAGCCAGAGGAACCTCCCGTGGAAACCACCGTTTCCAGTAGGTGGGATGAATCGGCACCCAAGATGTCCGCAAAGTGGCTCTTGGATGATGGCGCAGAGGAGGTGAGCACAAAGAGGCTCAAGATGGAATCTGTGGACACCCCTGAAGAGGCCCCCAGCTCTTCAGGAAACAGCCACGTGAAGAGGAGCCGGGAGAGCAGTGACCCTGAGGAGGGAGTGGTGAAGAGGCAGAGGTGAAGAGGCAGAGGACAGGATGCTTGGAGGATGCTGTACCCTCAGAATCCGACTCTCACTTTGAGTTTCTTGAAGCTTCTCCCTTCTATGCGCTTGCTTATGCTGATGTTCCCAAGGAACTGGCTCCTTTGGATCTTGGCACTGACAGGGATCCTGCTGACAGAGGCGAGGCTACGTTTCCAAAGGAGCCAGAGGAAACTTCTGTGGAAACCACCGTTTCCAGAAGGTGGGACAAATCAGCACCCAAGGTGTCCGCAAAGCGGGTCTTGGATGATGGCGCAGAGGAGGTGAGCACAAAGAGGCTCAGGATGCAATTTGTGGACACCCCTGAAGAGGCCCCCAGCTCTTCAGGAAACAGCCACGTGAAGAGGAGCCGGGAGAGCAGTGACCCTGAGGAGGGAGTGGTGAAGAGGCAGAGGTGACGAGGCAGAGGACAGGATGCTTGGAGGATGCTGTACCCTCAGAATCCGACTCTCACTTTGAGTTTCTTGAAGCTTCTCCCTTCTATGCGCTTGGTTATGCTGATGTTCCCAAGGAACTGGCTCCTTTGGATCTTGGCACTGACAGGGATCCTGCTGACAGAGGCGAGGCTACGTTTCCAAAGGAGCCAGAGGAAACTTCTGTGGAAACCACCGTTTCCAGAAGGTGGGATGAATCGGCACCCAAGGTGTCCGCAAAGCGGCTCTTGGATGATGGCGCAGAGGAGGTGAGCACAAAGAGGCTCAAGATGCAATTTGTGGACACCCCTGAAGAGGCCCCCAGCTCTTCAGGAAACAGCCGTGTGTAGAGGAGCCGGGATAGCAGTGACCCTGAGGAGGGAGTGGTGAAGAGGCAGAGGTGA
Organism: Karalla daura; assembly: GCA_029224185.1. Taxonomy (NCBI): domain Eukaryota; kingdom Metazoa; phylum Chordata; class Actinopteri; order Chaetodontiformes; family Leiognathidae; genus Karalla; species Karalla daura. The sequence goes on from CM055201.1 coordinate 3,817,859, forward strand.
AGAGGCAGAGGACAGGATGCTTGGAGGATGCTGTACCCTCAGCATACGACTCTCACTTTGAGTTTCATGAAGCTTCTCCCTTCCATGCGCTTGGTTTTGCTGACGTTCCCAAGTACTGGCTACTTTGGATCTTGGCTCTGACAGGGATCCTGCTGACACAGCTGGGGCTACGTTTCCAACGGAGCCAGAGGAACCTTCTGTGGAAACCACCGTTTCCAGTAGGTGGGATTAATCGGCACCCAAGATGTCCGCAAAGTGGCTCTTGGATGATGGCGCAGAGGAGGTGAGCACAAAGAGGCTCAAGATGGAATCTGTGATCACCCCTGAAGAGGCCCCCAGCTCTTCAGGAAACAGCCATGTGAAGAGGAGCCGGGAGAGCAGTGACCCTGAGGAGGGAGTGGTGAAGAGACAGGGGACAGGACGCTTGGAGGATGCTTTGCCCTCACCATCCGACTCTCACTTTGAGTTTCCTGAAGCTTCTCCCTTCTATGCGCTTGCATATGCTGACGTTCCCAAGGAACTGGCTCCTTTGGATCTTGGCTCTGACAGGGATCCTGCTGACAGAGGCGAGGCTACATTTCCAACGGAGCCAGAGGAACCTTCTGTGGAAAACATTGTTTCCAGAAGGTGGGACGAATCGGCACCCAAGATGTCCGCAAAGCGGCTCTTGGATGATGGCGCAGAGGAGGTGAGCACAAAGAGGCTCAAGATGGAATCTGTGGACACCCCTGAAGAGGCCCCCAGCTCTTCAGGAAACAGCCACGTGAAGACGACCCGGGAGAGCAGTGACTCTGAGGAGGGAGTGGTGAAGAGACCGGGGACAGGATGCTTGGAGGATGCTGTACCCTCAGCATCCGACCCTCACTTTGAGTTTCTTGAAGCTTCTCCCTTCCATGCGCTTGTTTTTGCTGACGTTCCCAAGTACTGGCTCCTTTGGATCTTGGCTCTGGCAGGGATCCTGCTTACAGAGGCGAGACTGTTTCCAATGGAGCCAGAGGAACATTCTGTGTAAACCACTGTTTCTAGAAGGTGGGCCGAATCAGCACCCAAGATGTCCGCAAAGTGGCTCTTGGATGATGGCGCAGAGGAGGTGAGCACAAAGAGGCTCAAGATGGAATCTGTGGACACCCCTGAAGAGGTCCCCAGCTCTTCAGGAAACAGCCATGTGAAGAGGAGCCGGGAGAGCAGTGACCCTGAGGAGGGAGTGGTGAGGAGGCAGAGGACTGGACGCTTGGAGGATGCTGTACCCGCAGCATCCGACTCTCACTTTGAGTTTCCTGAAGCTTCTCCCTTCCATGCGCTTGTTTTTGCTGACGTTCCCAAGTACTGGCTCCTTTGGATCTTGGCTCTGACAGGGATCCTGCTGACACAGCTGGGGCTACGTTTCCAACGGAGCCAGAGGAACCTCCCGTGGAAACCACCGTTTCCAGTAGGTGGGATGAATCGGCACCCAAGATGTCCGCAAAGTGGCTCTTGGATGATGGCGCAGAGGAGGTGAGCACAAAGAGGCTCAAGATGGAATCTGTGGACACCCCTGAAGAGGCCCCCAGCTCTTCAGGAAACAGCCATGTGAAGAGGAGCCGGGAGAGCAGTGACCCTGAGGAGGGAGTGGTGAAGAGACAGGGGACAGGACGCTTGGAGGATGCTTTGCCCTCACCATCCGACTCTCACTTTGAGTTTCCTGAAGCTTCTCCCTTCTATGCGCTTGCATATGCTGACGTTCCCAAGGAACTGGCTCCTTTGGATCTTGGCTCTGACAGGGATCCTGCTGACAGAGGCGAGGCTACATTTCCAACGGAGCCAGAGGAACCTTCTGTGGAAAACAATGTTTCCAGAAGGTGGGACGAATCGGCACCCAAGATATCCGCAAAGCGGCTCTTGGATGATGGCGCAGAGGAGGTGAGCACAAAGAGGCTCAAGATGGAATCTGTGGACACCCCTGAAGAGGCCCCCAGCTCTTCAGGAAACAGCCACGTGAAGAGGACCCGGGAGAGCAGTGACTCTGAGGAGGGAGTGGTGAAGAGACCGGGGACAGGATGCTTGGAGGATGCTGTACCCTCAGCATCCGACCCTCACTTTGAGTTTCTTGAAGCTTCTCCCTTCCATGCGCTTGTTTTTGCTGACGTTCCCAAGTACTGGCTCCTTTGGATCTTGGCTCTGGCAGGGATCCTGCTGACAGAGGCGAGACTGTTTCCAATGGAGCCAGAGGAACATTCTGTGCAAACCACTGTTTCTAGAAGGTGGGCCGAATCAGCAGCCAAGATGTCCGAAAGCTGCTCTTGGATGATGGCGCAGAGGAGGTGAGCACAAAGAGGCTCAAGATGGAATCTGTGGACACCCCTGAAGAGGTCCCCAGCTCTTCAGGAAACAGCCATGTGAAGAGGAGCCGGGAGAGCAGTGACCCTGAGGAGGGAGTGGTGAGGAGGCAGAGGACAGGACGCTTGGAGGATGCTGTACCCGCAGCATCCGACTCTCACTTTGAGTTTCCTGAAGCTTCTCCCTTCCATGCGCTTGTTTTTGCTGACGTTCCCAAGTACTGGCTCCTTTGGATCTTGGCTCTGACAGGGATCCTGCTGACACAGCTGGGGCTACGTTTCCAACGGAGCCAGAGGAACCTCCCGTGGAAACCACCGTTTCCAGTAGGTGGGATGAATCGGCACCCAAGATGTCCGCAAAGTGGCTCTTGGATGATGGCGCAGAGGAGGTGAGCACAAAGAGGCTCAAGATGGAATCTGTGGACACCCCTGAAGAGGCCCCCAGCTCTTCAGGAAACAGCCATGTGAAGAGGAGCCGGGAGAGCAGTGACCCTGAGGAGGGAGTGGTGAAGAGACAGGGGACAGGACGCTTGGAGGATGCTTTGCCCTCACCATCCGACTCTCACTTTGAGTTTCCTGAAGCTTCTCCCTTCTATGCGCTTGCATATGCTGACGTTCCCAAGGAACTGGCTCCTTTGGATCTTGGCTCTGACAGGGATCCTGCTGACAGAGGCGAGGCTACATTTCCAACGGAGCCAGAGGAACCTTCTGTGGAAAACAATGTTTCCAGAAGGTGGGACGAATCGGCACCCAAGATATCCGCAAAGCGGCTCTTGGATGATGGCGCAGAGGAGGTGAGCACAAAGAGGCTCAAGATGGAATCTGTGGACACCCCTGAAGAGGCCCCCAGCTCTTCAGGAAACAGCCACGTGAAGAGGACCCGGGAGAGCAGTGACTCTGAGGAGGGAGTGGTGAAGAGACCGGGGACAGGATGCTTGGAGGATGCTGTACCCTCAGCATCCGACCCTCACTTTGAGTTTCTTGAAGCTTCTCCCTTCCATGCGCTTGTTTTTGCTGACGTTCCCAAGTACTGGCTCCTTTGGATCTTGGCTCTGGCAGGGATCCTGCTGACAGAGGCGAGACTGTTTCCAATGGAGCCAGAGGAACATTCTGTGCAAACCACTGTTTCTAGAAGGTGGGCCGAATCAGCAGCCAAGATGTCCGAAAGCTGCTCTTGGATGATGGCGCAGAGGAGGTGAGCACAAAGAGGCTCAAGATGGAATCTGTGGACACCCCTGAAGAGGTCCCCAGCTCTCCAGGAAACAGCCATGTGAAGAGGAGCCGGGAGAGCAGTGACCCTGAGGAGGGAGTGGTGAGGAGGCAGAGGACTGGACGCTTGGAGGATGCTGTACCCGCAGCATCCGACTCTCACTTTGAGTTTCCTGAAGCTTCTCCCTTCCATGCGCTTGTTTTTGCTGACGTTCCCAAGTACTGGCTCCTTTGGATCTTGGCTCTGGCAGGGATCCTGCTGACAGAGGCGAGACTGTTTCCAATGGAGCCAGAGGAACATTCTGTGTAAACCACTGTTTCTAGAAGGTGGGCCGAATCAGCAGCCAAGATGTCTGAAAGCTGCTCTTGGATGATGGCGCAGAGGAGGTGAGCACAAAGAGGCTCAAGATGGAATCTGTGGACACCCCTGAAGAGGTCCCCAGCTCTTCAGGAAACGGCCACGTGAAGAGGACCCAGGAGAGCAGTGACCCTGAGGAGTAGGTGGTGAAGAGACGGGGGACAGGACGCTTGGAGGATGCTGTACCTTCAGCATCCGACCCTCACTTTGAGTTTGTTGAAGCTTCTCCCTTCCATGCGCTTGTTTTTGCTGACGTTCCCAGGGAACTGGCTACTTTGGATCTTGGCTCTGACAGGGATCCTGCTGACACAGCTGGGGCTACGTTTCCAAGGGAGCCAGAGGAACCTCCCGTGGAAACCACCGTTTCCAGTAGGTGGGATGAATCGGCACCCAAGATGTCCGCAAAGTGGCTCTTGGATGATGGCGCAGAGGAGGTGAGCACAAAGAGGCTCAAGATGGAATCTGTGGACACCCCTGAAGAGGCCCCCAGCTCTTCAGGAAACAGCCACGTGAAGAGGAGCCGGGAGAGCAGTGACCCTGAGGAGGGAGTGGTGAAGAGGCAGAGGTGAAGAGGCAGAGGACAGGATGCTTGGAGGATGCTGTACCCTCAGAATCCGACTCTCACTTTGAGTTTCTTGAAGCTTCTCCCTTCTATGCGCTTGCTTATGCTGATGTTCCCAAGGAACTGGCTCCTTTGGATCTTGGCACTGACAGGGATCCTGCTGACAGAGGCGAGGCTACGTTTCCAAAGGAGCCAGAGGAAACTTCTGTGGAAACCACCGTTTCCAGAAGGTGGGACAAATCAGCACCCAAGGTGTCCGCAAAGCGGGTCTTGGATGATGGCGCAGAGGAGGTGAGCACAAAGAGGCTCAGGATGCAATTTGTGGACACCCCTGAAGAGGCCCCCAGCTCTTCAGGAAACAGCCACGTGAAGAGGAGCCGGGAGAGCAGTGACCCTGAGGAGGGAGTGGTGAAGAGGCAGAGGTGACGAGGCAGAGGACAGGATGCTTGGAGGATGCTGTACCCTCAGAATCCGACTCTCACTTTGAGTTTCTTGAAGCTTCTCCCTTCTATGCGCTTGCTTATGCTGATGTTCCCAAGGAACTGGCTCCTTTGGATCTTGGCACTGACAGGGATCCTGCTGACAGAGGCGAGGCTACGTTTCCAAAGGAGCCAGAGGAAACTTCTGTGGAAACCACCGTTTCCAGAAGGTGGGATGAATCGGCACCCAAGGTGTCCGCAAAGCGGCTCTTGGATGATGGCGCAGAGGAGGTGAGCACAAAGAGGCTCAAGATGCAATTTGTGGACACCCCTGAAGAGGCCCCCAGCTCTTCAGGAAACAGCCGTGTGTAGAGGAGCCGGGATAGCAGTGACCCTGAGGAGGGAGTGGTGAAGAGGCAGAGGTGAAGAGGCAGAGGACAGGATGCTTGGAGGATGCTGTACCCTCAGCATACGACTCTCACTTTGAGTTTCATGAAGCTTCTCCCTTCCATGCGCTTGGTTTTGCTGACGTTCCCAAGTACTGGCTACTTTGGATCTTGGCTCTGACAGGGATCCTGCTGACACAGCTGGGGCTACGTTTCCAACGGAGCCAGAGGAACCTTCTGTGGAAACCACCGTTTCCAGTAGGTGGGATTAATCGGCACCCAAGATGTCCGCAAAGTGGCTCTTGGATGATGGCGCAGAGGAGGTGAGCACAAAGAGGCTCAAGATGGAATCTGTGATCACCCCTGAAGAGGCCCCCAGCTCTTCAGGAAACAGCCATGTGAAGAGGAGCCGGGAGAGCAGTGACCCTGAGGAGGGAGTGGTGAAGAGACAGGGGACAGGACGCTTGGAGGATGCTTTGCCCTCACCATCCGACTCTCACTTTGAGTTTCCTGAAGCTTCTCCCTTCTATGCGCTTGCATATGCTGACGTTCCCAAGGAACTGGCTCCTTTGGATCTTGGCTCTGACAGGGATCCTGCTGACAGAGGCGAGGCTACATTTCCAACGGAGCCAGAGGAACCTTCTGTGGAAAACATTGTTTCCAGAAGGTGGGACGAATCGGCACCCAAGATGTCCGCAAAGCGGCTCTTGGATGATGGCGCAGAGGAGGTGAGCACAAAGAGGCTCAAGATGGAATCTGTGGACACCCCTGAAGAGGCCCCCAGCTCTTCAGGAAACAGCCACGTGAAGACGACCCGGGAGAGCAGTGACTCTGAGGAGGGAGTGGTGAAGAGACCGGGGACAGGATGCTTGGAGGATGCTGTACCCTCAGCATCCGACCCTCACTTTGAGTTTCTTGAAGCTTCTCCCTTCCATGCGCTTGTTTTTGCTGACGTTCCCAAGTACTGGCTCCTTTGGATCTTGGCTCTGGCAGGGATCCTGCTTACAGAGGCGAGACTGTTTCCAATGGAGCCAGAGGAACATTCTGTGTAAACCACTGTTTCTAGAAGGTGGGCCGAATCAGCACCCAAGATGTCCGCAAAGTGGCTCTTGGATGATGGCGCAGAGGAGGTGAGCACAAAGAGGCTCAAGATGGAATCTGTGGACACCCCTGAAGAGGTCCCCAGCTCTTCAGGAAACAGCCATGTGAAGAGGAGCCGGGAGAGCAGTGACCCTGAGGAGGGAGTGGTGAGGAGGCAGAGGACTGGACGCTTGGAGGATGCTGTACCCGCAGCATCCGACTCTCACTTTGAGTTTCCTGAAGCTTCTCCCTTCCATGCGCTTGTTTTTGCTGACGTTCCCAAGTACTGGCTCCTTTGGATCTTGGCTCTGACAGGGATCCTGCTGACACAGCTGGGGCTACGTTTCCAACGGAGCCAGAGGAACCTCCCGTGGAAACCACCGTTTCCAGTAGGTGGGATGAATCGGCACCCAAGATGTCCGCAAAGTGGCTCTTGGATGATGGCGCAGAGGAGGTGAGCACAAAGAGGCTCAAGATGGAATCTGTGGACACCCCTGAAGAGGCCCCCAGCTCTTCAGGAAACAGCCATGTGAAGAGGAGCCGGGAGAGCAGTGACCCTGAGGAGGGAGTGGTGAAGAGACAGGGGACAGGACGCTTGGAGGATGCTTTGCCCTCACCATCCGACTCTCACTTTGAGTTTCCTGAAGCTTCTCCCTTCTATGCGCTTGCATATGCTGACGTTCCCAAGGAACTGGCTCCTTTGGATCTTGGCTCTGACAGGGATCCTGCTGACAGAGGCGAGGCTACATTTCCAACGGAGCCAGAGGAACCTTCTGTGGAAAACAATGTTTCCAGAAGGTGGGACGAATCGGCACCCAAGATATCCGCAAAGCGGCTCTTGGATGATGGCGCAGAGGAGGTGAGCACAAAGAGGCTCAAGATGGAATCTGTGGACACCCCTGAAGAGGCCCCCAGCTCTTCAGGAAACAGCCACGTGAAGAGGACCCGGGAGAGCAGTGACTCTGAGGAGGGAGTGGTGAAGAGACCGGGGACAGGATGCTTGGAGGATGCTGTACCCTCAGCATCCGACCCTCACTTTGAGTTTCTTGAAGCTTCTCCCTTCCATGCGCTTGTTTTTGCTGACGTTCCCAAGTACTGGCTCCTTTGGATCTTGGCTCTGGCAGGGATCCTGCTGACAGAGGCGAGACTGTTTCCAATGGAGCCAGAGGAACATTCTGTGCAAACCACTGTTTCTAGAAGGTGGGCCGAATCAGCAGCCAAGATGTCCGAAAGCTGCTCTTGGATGATGGCGCAGAGGAGGTGAGCACAAAGAGGCTCAAGATGGAATCTGTGGACACCCCTGAAGAGGTCCCCAGCTCTCCAGGAAACAGCCATGTGAAGAGGAGCCGGGAGAGCAGTGACCCTGAGGAGGGAGTGGTGAGGAGGCAGAGGACTGGACGCTTGGAGGATGCTGTACCCGCAGCATCCGACTCTCACTTTGAGTTTCCTGAAGCTTCTCCCTTCCATGCGCTTGTTTTTGCTGACGTTCCCAAGTACTGGCTCCTTTGGATCTTGGCTCTGGCAGGGATCCTGCTGACAGAGGCGAGACTGTTTCCAATGGAGCCAGAGGAACATTCTGTGTAAACCACTGTTTCTAGAAGGTGGGCCGAATCAGCAGCCAAGATGTCCGAAAGCTGCTCTTGGATGATGGCGCAGAGGAGGTGAGCACAAAGAGGCTCAAGATGGAATCTGTGGACACCCCTGAAGAGGTCCCCAGCTCTTCAGGAAACGGCCACGTGAAGAGGACCCAGGAGAGCAGTGACCCTGAGGAGTAGGTGGTGAAGAGACGGGGGACAGGACGCTTGGAGGATGCTGTACCTTCAGCATCCGACCCTCACTTTGAGTTTGTTGAAGCTTCTCCCTTCCATGCGCTTGTTTTTGCTGACGTTCCCAGGGAACTGGCTACTTTGGATCTTGGCTCTGACAGGGATCCTGCTGACACAGCTGGGGCTACGTTTCCAAGGGAGCCAGAGGAACCTCCCGTGGAAACCACCGTTTCCAGTAGGTGGGATGAATCGGCACCCAAGATGTCCGCAAAGTGGCTCTTGGATGATGGCGCAGAGGAGGTGAGCACAAAGAGGCTCAAGATGGAATCTGTGGACACCCCTGAAGAGGCCCCCAGCTCTTCAGGAAACAGCCACGTGAAGAGGAGCCGGGAGAGCAGTGACCCTGAGGAGGGAGTGGTGAAGAGGCAGAGGTGAAGAGGCAGAGGACAGGATGCTTGGAGGATGCTGTACCCTCAGAATCCGACTCTCACTTTGAGTTTCTTGAAGCTTCTCCCTTCTATGCGCTTGCTTATGCTGATGTTCCCAAGGAACTGGCTCCTTTGGATCTTGGCACTGACAGGGATCCTGCTGACAGAGGCGAGGCTACGTTTCCAAAGGAGCCAGAGGAAACTTCTGTGGAAACCACCGTTTCCAGAAGGTGGGACAAATCAGCACCCAAGGTGTCCGCAAAGCGGGTCTTGGATGATGGCGCAGAGGAGGTGAGCACAAAGAGGCTCAGGATGCAATTTGTGGACACCCCTGAAGAGGCCCCCAGCTCTTCAGGAAACAGCCACGTGAAGAGGAGCCGGGAGAGCAGTGACCCTGAGGAGGGAGTGGTGAAGAGGCAGAGGTGACGAGGCAGAGGACAGGATGCTTGGAGGATGCTGTACCCTCAGAATCCGACTCTCACTTTGAGTTTCTTGAAGCTTCTCCCTTCTATGCGCTTGGTTATGCTGATGTTCCCAAGGAACTGGCTCCTTTGGATCTTGGCACTGACAGGGATCCTGCTGACAGAGGCGAGGCTACGTTTCCAAAGGAGCCAGAGGAAACTTCTGTGGAAACCACCGTTTCCAGAAGGTGGGATGAATCGGCACCCAAGGTGTCCGCAAAGCGGCTCTTGGATGATGGCGCAGAGGAGGTGAGCACAAAGAGGCTCAAGATGCAATTTGTGGACACCCCTGAAGAGGCCCCCAGCTCTTCAGGAAACAGCCGTGTGTAGAGGAGCCGGGATAGCAGTGACCCTGAGGAGGGAGTGGTGAAGAGGCAGAGGTGAAGAGGCAGAGGACAGGATGCTTGGAGGATGCTGTACCCTCAGCATACGACTCTCACTTTGAGTTTCATGAAGCTTCTCCCTTCCATGCGCTTGGTTTTGCTGACGTTCCCAAGTACTGGCTACTTTGGATCTTGGCTCTGACAGGGATCCTGCTGACACAGCTGGGGCTACGTTTCCAACGGAGCCAGAGGAACCTTCTGTGGAAACCACCGTTTCCAGTAGGTGGGATTAATCGGCACCCAAGATGTCCGCAAAGTGGCTCTTGGATGATGGCGCAGAGGAGGTGAGCACAAAGAGGCTCAAGATGGAATCTGTGATCACCCCTGAAGAGGCCCCCAGCTCTTCAGGAAACAGCCATGTGAAGAGGAGCCGGGAGAGCAGTGACCCTGAGGAGGGAGTGGTGAAGAGACAGGGGACAGGACGCTTGGAGGATGCTTTGCCCTCACCATCCGACTCTCACTTTGAGTTTCCTGAAGCTTCTCCCTTCTATGCGCTTGCATATGCTGACGTTCCCAAGGAACTGGCTCCTTTGGATCTTGGCTCTGACAGGGATCCTGCTGACAGAGGCGAGGCTACATTTCCAACGGAGCCAGAGGAACCTTCTGTGGAAAACAATGTTTCCAGAAGGTGGGACGAATCGGCACCCAAGATGTCCGCAAAGCGGCTCTTGGATGATGGCGCAGAGGAGGTGAGCACAAAGAGGCTCAAGATGGAATCTGTGGACACCCCTGAAGAGGCCCCCAGCTCTTCAGGAAACAGCCACGTGAAGAGGACCCGGGAGAGCAGTGACTCTGAGGAGGGAGTGGTGAAGAGACCGGGGACAGGATGCTTGGAGGATGCTGTACCCTCAGCATCCGACCCTCACTTTGAGTTTCTTGAAGCTTCTCCCTTCCATGCGCTTGTTTTTGCTGACGTTCCCAAGTACTGGCTCCTTTGGATCTTGGCTCTGACAGGGATCCTGCTGACACAGCTGGGGCTACGTTTCCAACGGAGCCAGAGGAACCTCCCGTGGAAACCACCGTTTCCAGTAGGTGGGATGAATCGGCACCCAAGATGTCCGCAAAGTGGCTCTTGGATGATGGCGCAGAGGAGGTGAGCACAAAGAGGCTCAAGATGGAATCTGTGGACACCCCTGAAGAGGCCCCCAGCTGTTCACGAAACAACCACGTGAAGAGGAGCCGGGAGAGCAGTGACCCTGAGGAGAGAGTGGTGAAGAGGCAGAGGACAGGACGCTTGGAGGATGCTGTACCCTCAGCATACGACTCTCACTTTGAGTTTCATGAAGCTTCTCCCCTCAATGCGCTTGATTATGCTGACGTTACCTAGGAACTAGCTCCTTTGTCTCTTGGCTCTGACAGGGATCCTGCTGACAGAGGCGAGGCTACGTTTCCAAAGGAGCCAGAGGAAACTTCTGTGGAAACCACCGTTTCCAGAAGGTGGGATGAATCGGCACCCAAGGTGTCCGCAAAGCGGCTCTTGGATGATGGCGCAGAGGAGGTGAGCACAAAGAGGCTCAAGATGCAATTTGTGGACACCCCTGAAGAGGCCCCCAGCTCTTCAGAAAACAGCCGTGTGTAGAGGAGCCGGGATAGCAGTGACCCTGAGGAGGGAGTGGTGAAGAGACAGGGGACAGGACGCTTGGAGGATGCTTTGCCCTCACCATCCGACTCTCACTTTGAGTTTCCTGAAGCTTCTCCCTTCTATGCGCTTGCATATGCTGACGTTCCCAAGGAACTGGCTCCTTTGGATCTTGGCTCTGACAGGGATCCTGCTGACAGAGGCGAGGCTACATTTCCAACGGAGCCAGAGGAACCTTCTGTGGAAAACAATGTTTCCAGAAGGTGGGACGAATCGGCACCCAAGATGTCCGCAAAGCGGCTCTTGGATGATGGCGCAGAGGAGGTGAGCACAAAGAGGCTCAAGATGGAATCTGTGGACACCCCTGAAGAGGCCCCCAGCTCTTCAGGAAACAGCCACGTGAAGAGGACCCGGGAGAGCAGTGACTCTGAGGAGGGAGTGGTGAAGAGACCGGGGACAGGATGCTTGGAGGATGCTGTACCCTCAGCATCCGACCCTCACTTTGAGTTTCTTGAAGCTTCTCCCTTCCATGCTTTTTTTTTGCTGACGTTCCCAAGTACTGGCTCCTTTGGATCTTGGCTCTGGCAGGGATCCTGCTGACAGAGGCGAGACTGTTTCCAATGGAGCCAGAGGAACATTCTGTGTAAACCACTGTTTCTAGAAGGTGGGCCGAATCAGCAGCCAAGATGTCCGAAAGCTGCTCTTGGATGATGGCGCAGAGGAGGTGAGCACAAAGAGGCTCAAGATGGAATCTGTGGACACCCCTGAAGAGGTCCCCAGCTCTTCAGGAAACGGCCACGTGAAGAGGACCCAGGAGAGCAGTGACCCTGAGGAGTAGGTGGTGAAGAGACGGGGGACAGGACGCTTGGAGGATGCTGTACCTTCAGCATCCGACCCTCACTTTGAGTTTGTTGAAGCTTCTCCCTTCCATGCGCTTGTTTTTGCTGACGTTCCCAGGGAACTGGCTACTTTGGATCTTGGCTCTGACAGGGATCCTGCTGACACAGCTGGGGCTACGTTTCCAAGGGAGCCAGAGGAACCTCCCGTGGAAACCACCGTTTCCAGTAGGTGGGATGAATCGGCACCCAAGATGTCCGCAAAGTGGCTCTTGGATGATGGCGCAGAGGAGGTGAGCACAAAGAGGCTCAAGATGGAATCTGTGGACACCCCTGAAGAGGCCCCCAGCTCTTCAGGAAACAGCCACGTGAAGAGGAGCCGGGAGAGCAGTGACCCTGAGGAGGGAGTGGTGAAGAGGCAGAGGTGAAGAGGCAGAGGACAGGATGCTTGGAGGATGCTGTACCCTCAGAATCCGACTCTCACTTTGAGTTTCTTGAAGCTTCTCCCTTCTATGCGCTTGCTTATGCTGATGTTCCCAAGGAACTGGCTCCTTTGGATCTTGGCACTGACAGGGATCCTGCTGACAGAGGCGAGGCTACGTTTCCAAAGGAGCCAGAGGAAACTTCTGTGGAAACCACCGTTTCCAGAAGGTGGGACAAATCAGCACCCAAGGTGTCCGCAAAGCGGGTCTTGGATGATGGCGCAGAGGAGGTGAGCACAAAGAGGCTCAGGATGCAATTTGTGGACACCCCTGAAGAGGCCCCCAGCTCTTCAGGAAACAGCCACGTGAAGAGGAGCCGGGAGAGCAGTGACCCTGAGGAGGGAGTGGTGAAGAGGCAGAGGTGACGAGGCAGAGGACAGGATGCTTGGAGGATGCTGTACCCTCAGAATCCGACTCTCACTTTGAGTTTCTTGAAGCTTCTCCCTTCTATGCGCTTGCTTATGCTGATGTTCCCAAGGAACTGGCTCCTTTGGATCTTGGCACTGACAGGGATCCTGCTGACAGAGGCGAGGCTACGTTTCCAAAGGAGCCAGAGGAAACTTCTGTGGAAACCACCGTTTCCAGAAGGTGGGATGAATCGGCACCCAAGGTGTCCGCAAAGCGGCTCTTGGATGATGGCGCAGAGGAGGTGAGCACAAAGAGGCTCAAGATGCAATTTGTGGACACCCCTGAAGAGGCCCCCAGCTCTTCAGGAAACAGCCGTGTGTAGAGGAGCCGGGATAGCAGTGACCCTGAGGAGGGAGTGGTGAAGAGGCAGAGGTGAAGAGGCAGAGGACAGGATGCTTGGAGGATGCTGTACCCTCAGCATACGACTCTCACTTTGAGTTTCATGAAGCTTCTCCCTTCCATGCGCTTGGTTTTGCTGACGTTCCCAAGTACTGGCTACTTTGGATCTTGGCTCTGACAGGGATCCTGCTGACACAGCTGGGGCTACGTTTCCAACGGAGCCAGAGGAACCTTCTGTGGAAACCACCGTTTCCAGTAGGTGGGATTAATCGGCACCCAAGATGTCCGCAAAGTGGCTCTTGGATGATGGCGCAGAGGAGGTGAGCACAAAGAGGCTCAAGATGGAATCTGTGATCACCCCTGAAGAGGCCCCCAGCTCTTCAGGAAACAGCCATGTGAAGAGGAGCCGGGAGAGCAGTGACCCTGAGGAGGGAGTGGTGAAGAGACAGGGGACAGGACGCTTGGAGGATGCTTTGCCCTCACCATCCGACTCTCACTTTGAGTTTCCTGAAGCTTCTCCCTTCTATGCGCTTGCATATGCTGACGTTCCCAAGGAACTGGCTCCTTTGGATCTTGGCTCTGACAGGGATCCTGCTGACAGAGGCGAGGCTACATTTCCAACGGAGCCAGAGGAACCTTCTGTGGAAAACATTGTTTCCAGAAGGTGGGACGAATCGGCACCCAAGATGTCCGCAAAGCGGCTCTTGGATGATGGCGCAGAGGAGGTGAGCACAAAGAGGCTCAAGATGGAATCTGTGGACACCCCTGAAGAGGCCCCCAGCTCTTCAGGAAACAGCCACGTGAAGACGACCCGGGAGAGCAGTGACTCTGAGGAGGGAGTGGTGAAGAGACCGGGGACAGGATGCTTGGAGGATGCTGTACCCTCAGCATCCGACCCTCACTTTGAGTTTCTTGAAGCTTCTCCCTTCCATGCGCTTGTTTTTGCTGACGTTCCCAAGTACTGGCTCCTTTGGATCTTGGCTCTGGCAGGGATCCTGCTTACAGAGGCGAGACTGTTTCCAATGGAGCCAGAGGAACATTCTGTGTAAACCACTGTTTCTAGAAGGTGGGCCGAATCAGCACCCAAGATGTCCGCAAAGTGGCTCTTGGATGATGGCGCAGAGGAGGTGAGCACAAAGAGGCTCAAGATGGAATCTGTGGACACCCCTGAAGAGGTCCCCAGCTCTTCAGGAAACAGCCATGTGAAGAGGAGCCGGGAGAGCAGTGACCCTGAGGAGGGAGTGGTGAGGAGGCAGAGGACTGGACGCTTGGAGGATGCTGTACCCGCAGCATCCGACTCTCACTTTGAGTTTCCTGAAGCTTCTCCCTTCCATGCGCTTGTTTTTGCTGACGTTCCCAAGTACTGGCTCCTTTGGATCTTGGCTCTGACAGGGATCCTGCTGACACAGCTGGGGCTACGTTTCCAACGGAGCCAGAGGAACCTCCCGTGGAAACCACCGTTTCCAGTAGGTGGGATGAATCGGCACCCAAGATGTCCGCAAAGTGGCTCTTGGATGATGGCGCAGAGGAGGTGAGCACAAAGAGGCTCAAGATGGAATCTGTGGACACCCCTGAAGAGGCCCCCAGCTCTTCAGGAAACAGCCATGTGAAGAGGAGCCGGGAGAGCAGTGACCCTGAGGAGGGAGTGGTGAAGAGACAGGGGACAGGACGCTTGGAGGATGCTTTGCCCTCACCATCCGACTCTCACTTTGAGTTTCCTGAAGCTTCTCCCTTCTATGCGCTTGCATATGCTGACGTTCCCAAGGAACTGGCTCCTTTGGATCTTGGCTCTGACAGGGATCCTGCTGACAGAGGCGAGGCTACATTTCCAACGGAGCCAGAGGAACCTTCTGTGGAAAACAATGTTTCCAGAAGGTGGGACGAATCGGCACCCAAGATATCCGCAAAGCGGCTCTTGGATGATGGCGCAGAGGAGGTGAGCACAAAGAGGCTCAAGATGGAATCTGTGGACACCCCTGAAGAGGCCCCCAGCTCTTCAGGAAACAGCCACGTGAAGAGGACCCGGGAGAGCAGTGACTCTGAGGAGGGAGTGGTGAAGAGACCGGGGACAGGATGCTTGGAGGATGCTGTACCCTCAGCATCCGACCCTCACTTTGAGTTTCTTGAAGCTTCTCCCTTCCATGCGCTTGTTTTTGCTGACGTTCCCAAGTACTGGCTCCTTTGGATCTTGGCTCTGGCAGGGATCCTGCTGACAGAGGCGAGACTGTTTCCAATGGAGCCAGAGGAACATTCTGTGCAAACCACTGTTTCTAGAAGGTGGGCCGAATCAGCAGCCAAGATGTCCGAAAGCTGCTCTTGGATGATGGCGCAGAGGAGGTGAGCACAAAGAGGCTCAAGATGGAATCTGTGGACACCCCTGAAGAGGTCCCCAGCTCTTCAGGAAACAGCCATGTGAAGAGGAGCCGGGAGAGCAGTGACCCTGAGGAGGGAGTGGTGAGGAGGCAGAGGACTGGACGCTTGGAGGATGCTGTACCCGCAGCATCCGACTCTCACTTTGAGTTTCCTGAAGCTTCTCCCTTCCATGCGCTTGTTTTTGCTGACGTTCCCAAGTACTGGCTCCTTTGGATCTTGGCTCTGACAGGGATCCTGCTGACACAGCTGGGGCTACGTTTCCAACGGAGCCAGAGGAACCTCCCGTGGAAACCACCGTTTCCAGTAGGTGGGATGAATCGGCACCCAAGATGTCCGCAAAGTGGCTCTTGGATGATGGCGCAGAGGAGGTGAGCACAAAGAGGCTCAAGATGGAATCTGTGGACACCCCTGAAGAGGCCCCCAGCTCTTCAGGAAACAGCCATGTGAAGAGGAGCCGGGAGAGCAGTGACCCTGAGGAGGGAGTGGTGAAGAGACAGGGGACAGGACGCTTGGAGGATGCTTTGCCCTCACCATCCGACTCTCACTTTGAGTTTCCTGAAGCTTCTCCCTTCTATGCGCTTGCATATGCTGACGTTCCCAAGGAACTGGCTCCTTTGGATCTTGGCTCTGACAGGGATCCTGCTGACAGAGGCGAGGCTACATTTCCAACGGAGCCAGAGGAACCTTCTGTGGAAAACAATGTTTCCAGAAGGTGGGACGAATCGGCACCCAAGATATCCGCAAAGCGGCTCTTGGATGATGGCGCAGAGGAGGTGAGCACAAAGAGGCTCAAGATGGAATCTGTGGACACCCCTGAAGAGGCCCCCAGCTCTTCAGGAAACAGCCACGTGAAGAGGACCCGGGAGAGCAGTGACTCTGAGGAGGGAGTGGTGAAGAGACCGGGGACAGGATGCTTGGAGGATGCTGTACCCTCAGCATCCGACCCTCACTTTGAGTTTCTTGAAGCTTCTCCCTTCCATGCGCTTGTTTTTGCTGACGTTCCCAAGTACTGGCTCCTTTGGATCTTGGCTCTGGCAGGGATCCTGCTGACAGAGGCGAGACTGTTTCCAATGGAGCCAGAGGAACATTCTGTGCAAACCACTGTTTCTAGAAGGTGGGCCGAATCAGCAGCCAAGATGTCCGAAAGCTGCTCTTGGATGATGGCGCAGAGGAGGTGAGCACAAAGAGGCTCAAGATGGAATCTGTGGACACCCCTGAAGAGGTCCCCAGCTCTCCAGGAAACAGCCATGTGAAGAGGAGCCGGGAGAGCAGTGACCCTGAGGAGGGAGTGGTGAGGAGGCAGAGGACTGGACGCTTGGAGGATGCTGTACCCGCAGCATCCGACTCTCACTTTGAGTTTCCTGAAGCTTCTCCCTTCCATGCGCTTGTTTTTGCTGACGTTCCCAAGTACTGGCTCCTTTGGATCTTGGCTCTGGCAGGGATCCTGCTGACAGAGGCGAGACTGTTTCCAATGGAGCCAGAGGAACATTCTGTGTAAACCACTGTTTCTAGAAGGTGGGCCGAATCAGCAGCCAAGATGTCTGAAAGCTGCTCTTGGATGATGGCGCAGAGGAGGTGAGCACAAAGAGGCTCAAGATGGAATCTGTGGACACCCCTGAAGAGGTCCCCAGCTCTTCAGGAAACGGCCACGTGAAGAGGACCCAGGAGAGCAGTGACCCTGAGGAGTAGGTGGTGAAGAGACGGGGGACAGGACGCTTGGAGGATGCTGTACCTTCAGCATCCGACCCTCACTTTGAGTTTGTTGAAGCTTCTCCCTTCCATGCGCTTGTTTTTGCTGACGTTCCCAGGGAACTGGCTACTTTGGATCTTGGCTCTGACAGGGATCCTGCTGACACAGCTGGGGCTACGTTTCCAAGGGAGCCAGAGGAACCTCCCGTGGAAACCACCGTTTCCAGTAGGTGGGATGAATCGGCACCCAAGATGTCCGCAAAGTGGCTCTTGGATGATGGCGCAGAGGAGGTGAGCACAAAGAGGCTCAAGATGGAATCTGTGGACACCCCTGAAGAGGCCCCCAGCTCTTCAGGAAACAGCCACGTGAAGAGGAGCCGGGAGAGCAGTGACCCTGAGGAGGGAGTGGTGAAGAGGCAGAGGTGAAGAGGCAGAGGACAGGATGCTTGGAGGATGCTGTACCCTCAGAATCCGACTCTCACTTTGAGTTTCTTGAAGCTTCTCCCTTCTATGCGCTTGCTTATGCTGATGTTCCCAAGGAACTGGCTCCTTTGGATCTTGGCACTGACAGGGATCCTGCTGACAGAGGCGAGGCTACGTTTCCAAAGGAGCCAGAGGAAACTTCTGTGGAAACCACCGTTTCCAGAAGGTGGGACAAATCAGCACCCAAGGTGTCCGCAAAGCGGGTCTTGGATGATGGCGCAGAGGAGGTGAGCACAAAGAGGCTCAGGATGCAATTTGTGGACACCCCTGAAGAGGCCCCCAGCTCTTCAGGAAACAGCCACGTGAAGAGGAGCCGGGAGAGCAGTGACCCTGAGGAGGGAGTGGTGAAGAGGCAGAGGTGACGAGGCAGAGGACAGGATGCTTGGAGGATGCTGTACCCTCAGAATCCGACTCTCACTTTGAGTTTCTTGAAGCTTCTCCCTTCTATGCGCTTGCTTATGCTGATGTTCCCAAGGAACTGGCTCCTTTGGATCTTGGCACTGACAGGGATCCTGCTGACAGAGGCGAGGCTACGTTTCCAAAGGAGCCAGAGGAAACTTCTGTGGAAACCACCGTTTCCAGAAGGTGGGATGAATCGGCACCCAAGGTGTCCGCAAAGCGGCTCTTGGATGATGGCGCAGAGGAGGTGAGCACAAAGAGGCTCAAGATGCAATTTGTGGACACCCCTGAAGAGGCCCCCAGCTCTTCAGGAAACAGCCGTGTGTAGAGGAGCCGGGATAGCAGTGACCCTGAGGAGGGAGTGGTGAAGAGGCAGAGGTGAAGAGGCAGAGGACAGGATGCTTGGAGGATGCTGTACCCTCAGCATACGACTCTCACTTTGAGTTTCATGAAGCTTCTCCCTTCCATGCGCTTGGTTTTGCTGACGTTCCCAAGTACTGGCTACTTTGGATCTTGGCTCTGACAGGGATCCTGCTGACACAGCTGGGGCTACGTTTCCAACGGAGCCAGAGGAACCTTCTGTGGAAACCACCGTTTCCAGTAGGTGGGATTAATCGGCACCCAAGATGTCCGCAAAGTGGCTCTTGGATGATGGCGCAGAGGAGGTGAGCACAAAGAGGCTCAAGATGGAATCTGTGATCACCCCTGAAGAGGCCCCCAGCTCTTCAGGAAACAGCCATGTGAAGAGGAGCCGGGAGAGCAGTGACCCTGAGGAGGGAGTGGTGAAGAGACAGGGGACAGGACGCTTGGAGGATGCTTTGCCCTCACCATCCGACTCTCACTTTGAGTTTCCTGAAGCTTCTCCCTTCTATGCGCTTGCATATGCTGACGTTCCCAAGGAACTGGCTCCTTTGGATCTTGGCTCTGACAGGGATCCTGCTGACAGAGGCGAGGCTACATTTCCAACGGAGCCAGAGGAACCTTCTGTGGAAAACATTGTTTCCAGAAGGTGGGACGAATCGGCACCCAAGATGTCCGCAAAGCGGCTCTTGGATGATGGCGCAGAGGAGGTGAGCACAAAGAGGCTCAAGATGGAATCTGTGGACACCCCTGAAGAGGCCCCCAGCTCTTCAGGAAACAGCCACGTGAAGACGACCCGGGAGAGCAGTGACTCTGAGGAGGGAGTGGTGAAGAGACCGGGGACAGGATGCTTGGAGGATGCTGTACCCTCAGCATCCGACCCTCACTTTGAGTTTCTTGAAGCTTCTCCCTTCCATGCGCTTGTTTTTGCTGACGTTCCCAAGTACTGGCTCCTTTGGATCTTGGCTCTGGCAGGGATCCTGCTTACAGAGGCGAGACTGTTTCCAATGGAGCCAGAGGAACATTCTGTGTAAACCACTGTTTCTAGAAGGTGGGCCGAATCAGCACCCAAGATGTCCGCAAAGTGGCTCTTGGATGATGGCGCAGAGGAGGTGAGCACAAAGAGGCTCAAGATGGAATCTGTGGACACCCCTGAAGAGGTCCCCAGCTCTTCAGGAAACAGCCATGTGAAGAGGAGCCGGGAGAGCAGTGACCCTGAGGAGGGAGTGGTGAGGAGGCAGAGGACTGGACGCTTGGAGGATGCTGTACCCGCAGCATCCGACTCTCACTTTGAGTTTCCTGAAGCTTCTCCCTTCCATGCGCTTGTTTTTGCTGACGTTCCCAAGTACTGGCTCCTTTGGATCTTGGCTCTGACAGGGATCCTGCTGACACAGCTGGGGCTACGTTTCCAACGGAGCCAGAGGAACCTCCCGTGGAAACCACCGTTTCCAGTAGGTGGGATGAATCGGCACCCAAGATGTCCGCAAAGTGGCTCTTGGATGATGGCGCAGAGGAGGTGAGCACAAAGAGGCTCAAGATGGAATCTGTGGACACCCCTGAAGAGGCCCCCAGCTCTTCAGGAAACAGCCATGTGAAGAGGAGCCGGGAGAGCAGTGACCCTGAGGAGGGAGTGGTGAAGAGACAGGGGACAGGACGCTTGGAGGATGCTTTGCCCTCACCATCCGACTCTCACTTTGAGTTTCCTGAAGCTTCTCCCTTCTATGCGCTTGCATATGCTGACGTTCCCAAGGAACTGGCTCCTTTGGATCTTGGCTCTGACAGGGATCCTGCTGACAGAGGCGAGGCTACATTTCCAACGGAGCCAGAGGAACCTTCTGTGGAAAACAATGTTTCCAGAAGGTGGGACGAATCGGCACCCAAGATATCCGCAAAGCGGCTCTTGGATGATGGCGCAGAGGAGGTGAGCACAAAGAGGCTCAAGATGGAATCTGTGGACACCCCTGAAGAGGCCCCCAGCTCTTCAGGAAACAGCCACGTGAAGAGGACCCGGGAGAGCAGTGACTCTGAGGAGGGAGTGGTGAAGAGACCGGGGACAGGATGCTTGGAGGATGCTGTACCCTCAGCATCCGACCCTCACTTTGAGTTTCTTGAAGCTTCTCCCTTCCATGCGCTTGTTTTTGCTGACGTTCCCAAGTACTGGCTCCTTTGGATCTTGGCTCTGGCAGGGATCCTGCTGACAGAGGCGAGACTGTTTCCAATGGAGCCAGAGGAACATTCTGTGCAAACCACTGTTTCTAGAAGGTGGGCCGAATCAGCAGCCAAGATGTCCGAAAGCTGCTCTTGGATGATGGCGCAGAGGAGGTGAGCACAAAGAGGCTCAAGATGGAATCTGTGGACACCCCTGAAGAGGTCCCCAGCTCTCCAGGAAACAGCCATGTGAAGAGGAGCCGGGAGAGCAGTGACCCTGAGGAGGGAGTGGTGAGGAGGCAGAGGACTGGACGCTTGGAGGATGCTGTACCCGCAGCATCCGACTCTCACTTTGAGTTTCCTGAAGCTTCTCCCTTCCATGCGCTTGTTTTTGCTGACGTTCCCAAGTACTGGCTCCTTTGGATCTTGGCTCTGGCAGGGATCCTGCTGACAGAGGCGAGACTGTTTCCAATGGAGCCAGAGGAACATTCTGTGTAAACCACTGTTTCTAGAAGGTGGGCCGAATCAGCAGCCAAGATGTCCGAAAGCTGCTCTTGGATGATGGCGCAGAGGAGGTGAGCACAAAGAGGCTCAAGATGGAATCTGTGGACACCCCTGAAGAGGTCCCCAGCTCTTCAGGAAACGGCCACGTGAAGAGGACCCAGGAGAGCAGTGACCCTGAGGAGTAGGTGGTGAAGAGACGGGGGACAGGACGCTTGGAGGATGCTGTACCTTCAGCATCCGACCCTCACTTTGAGTTTGTTGAAGCTTCTCCCTTCCATGCGCTTGTTTTTGCTGACGTTCCCAGGGAACTGGCTACTTTGGATCTTGGCTCTGACAGGGATCCTGCTGACACAGCTGGGGCTACGTTTCCAAGGGAGCCAGAGGAACCTCCCGTGGAAACCACCGTTTCCAGTAGGTGGGATGAATCGGCACCCAAGATGTCCGCAAAGTGGCTCTTGGATGATGGCGCAGAGGAGGTGAGCACAAAGAGGCTCAAGATGGAATCTGTGGACACCCCTGAAGAGGCCCCCAGCTCTTCAGGAAACAGCCACGTGAAGAGGAGCCGGGAGAGCAGTGACCCTGAGGAGGGAGTGGTGAAGAGGCAGAGGTGAAGAGGCAGAGGACAGGATGCTTGGAGGATGCTGTACCCTCAGAATCCGACTCTCACTTTGAGTTTCTTGAAGCTTCTCCCTTCTATGCGCTTGCTTATGCTGATGTTCCCAAGGAACTGGCTCCTTTGGATCTTGGCACTGACAGGGATCCTGCTGACAGAGGCGAGGCTACGTTTCCAAAGGAGCCAGAGGAAACTTCTGTGGAAACCACCGTTTCCAGAAGGTGGGACAAATCAGCACCCAAGGTGTCCGCAAAGCGGGTCTTGGATGATGGCGCAGAGGAGGTGAGCACAAAGAGGCTCAGGATGCAATTTGTGGACACCCCTGAAGAGGCCCCCAGCTCTTCAGGAAACAGCCACGTGAAGAGGAGCCGGGAGAGCAGTGACCCTGAGGAGGGAGTGGTGAAGAGGCAGAGGTGACGAGGCAGAGGACAGGATGCTTGGAGGATGCTGTACCCTCAGAATCCGACTCTCACTTTGAGTTTCTTGAAGCTTCTCCCTTCTATGCGCTTGCTTATGCTGATGTTCCCAAGGAACTGGCTCCTTTGGATCTTGGCACTGACAGGGATCCTGCTGACAGAGGCGAGGCTACGTTTCCAAAGGAGCCAGAGGAAACTTCTGTGGAAACCACCGTTTCCAGAAGGTGGGATGAATCGGCACCCAAGGTGTCCGCAAAGCGGCTCTTGGATGATGGCGCAGAGGAGGTGAGCACAAAGAGGCTCAAGATGCAATTTGTGGACACCCCTGAAGAGGCCCCCAGCTCTTCAGGAAACAGCCGTGTGTAGAGGAGCCGGGATAGCAGTGACCCTGAGGAGGGAGTGGTGAAGAGGCAGAGGTGAAGAGGCAGAGGACAGGATGCTTGGAGGATGCTGTACCCTCAGCATACGACTCTCACTTTGAGTTTCATGAAGCTTCTCCCTTCCATGCGCTTGGTTTTGCTGACGTTCCCAAGTACTGGCTACTTTGGATCTTGGCTCTGACAGGGATCCTGCTGACACAGCTGGGGCTACGTTTCCAACGGAGCCAGAGGAACCTTCTGTGGAAACCACCGTTTCCAGTAGGTGGGATTAATCGGCACCCAAGATGTCCGCAAAGTGGCTCTTGGATGATGGCGCAGAGGAGGTGAGCACAAAGAGGCTCAAGATGGAATCTGTGATCACCCCTGAAGAGGCCCCCAGCTCTTCAGGAAACAGCCATGTGAAGAGGAGCCGGGAGAGCAGTGACCCTGAGGAGGGAGTGGTGAAGAGACAGGGGACAGGACGCTTGGAGGATGCTTTGCCCTCACCATCCGACTCTCACTTTGAGTTTCCTGAAGCTTCTCCCTTCTATGCGCTTGCATATGCTGACGTTCCCAAGGAACTGGCTCCTTTGGATCTTGGCTCTGACAGGGATCCTGCTGACAGAGGCGAGGCTACATTTCCAACGGAGCCAGAGGAACCTTCTGTGGAAAACAATGTTTCCAGAAGGTGGGACGAATCGGCACCCAAGATGTCCGCAAAGCGGCTCTTGGATGATGGCGCAGAGGAGGTGAGCACAAAGAGGCTCAAGATGGAATCTGTGGACACCCCTGAAGAGGCCCCCAGCTCTTCAGGAAACAGCCACGTGAAGAGGACCCGGGAGAGCAGTGACTCTGAGGAGGGAGTGGTGAAGAGACCGGGGACAGGATGCTTGGAGGATGCTGTACCCTCAGCATCCGACCCTCACTTTGAGTTTCTTGAAGCTTCTCCCTTCCATGCGCTTGTTTTTGCTGACGTTCCCAAGTACTGGCTCCTTTGGATCTTGGCTCTGGCAGGGATCCTGCTGACAGAGGCGAGACTGTTTCCAATGGAGCCAGAGGAACATTCTGTGTAAACCACTGTTTCTAGAAGGTGGGCCGAATCAGCACCCAAGATGTCCGCAAAGTGGCTCTTGGATGATGGCGCAGAGGAGGTGAGCACAAAGAGGCTCAAGATGGAATCTGTGGACACCCCTGAAGAGGTCCCCAGCTCTTCAGGAAACAGCCATGTGAAGAGGAGCCGGGAGAGCAGTGACCCTGAGGAGGGAGTGGTGAGGAGGCAGAGGACTGGACGCTTGGAGGATGCTGTACCCGCAGCATCCGACTCTCACTTTGAGTTTCCTGAAGCTTCTCCCTTCCATGCGCTTGTTTTTGCTGACGTTCCCAAGTACTGGCTCCTTTGGATCTTGGCTCTGACAGGGATCCTGCTGACACAGCTGGGGCTACGTTTCCAACGGAGCCAGAGGAACCTCCCGTGGAAACCACCGTTTCCAGTAGGTGGGATGAATCGGCACCCAAGATGTCCGCAAAGTGGCTCTTGGATGATGGCGCAGAGGAGGTGAGCACAAAGAGGCTCAAGATGGAATCTGTGGACACCCCTGAAGAGGCCCCCAGCTGTTCACGAAACAACCACGTGAAGAGGAGCCGGGAGAGCAGTGACCCTGAGGAGAGAGTGGTGAAGAGGCAGAGGACAGGACGCTTGGAGGATGCTGTACCCTCAGCATACGACTCTCACTTTGAGTTTCATGAAGCTTCTCCCCTCAATGCGCTTGATTATGCTGACGTTACCTAGGAACTAGCTCCTTTGTCTCTTGGCTCTGACAGGGATCCTGCTGACAGAGGCGAGGCTACGTTTCCACAGGAGCCAGAGGAAACTTCTGTGGAAACCACCGTTTCCAGAAGGTGGGATGAATCGGCACCCAAGGTGTCCGCAAAGCGGCTCTTGGATGATGGCGCAGAGGAGGTGAGCACAAAGAGGCTCAAGATGCAATTTGTGGACACCCCTGAAGAGGCCCCCAGCTCTTCAGAAAACAGCCGTGTGTAGAGGAGCCGGGATAGCAGTGACCCTGAGGAGGGAGTGGTGAAGAGGCAGAGGTGAAGAGAATGAGGACAGGATGCTTGGAGGATGCTGTACCCTCAGCATACGACTCTCACTTTGAGTTTCATGAAGCTTCTCCCTTCCATGCGCTTGGTTTTGCTGACGTTCCCAAGTACTGGCTACTTTGGATCTTGGCTCTGACAGGGATCCTGCTGACACAGCTGGGGCTACGTTTCCAACGGAGCCAGAGGAACCTTCTGTGGAAACCACCGTTTCCAGTAGGTGGGATTAATCGGCACCCAAGATGTCCGCAAAGTGGCTCTTGGATGATGGCGCAGAGGAGGTGAGCACAAAGAGGCTCAAGATGGAATCTGTGATCACCCCTGAAGAGGCCCCCAGCTCTTCAGGAAACAGCCATGTGAAGAGGAGCCGGGAGAGCAGTGACCCTGAGGAGGGAGTGGTGAAGAGGCAGAGGTGAAGAGAATGAGGACAGGATGCTTGGAGGATGCTGTACCCTCAGCATACGACTCTCACTTTGAGTTTCATGAAGCTTCTCCCTTCCATGCGCTTGGTTTTGCTGACGTTCCCAAGTACTGGCTACTTTGGATCTTGGCTCTGACAGGGATCCTGCTGACACAGCTGGGGCTACGTTTCCAACGGAGCCAGAGGAACCTTCTGTGGAAACCACCGTTTCCAGTAGGTGGGATGAATCGGCACCCAAGATGTCCGCAAAGTGGCTCTTGGATGATGGCGCAGAGGAGGTGAGCACAAAGAGGCTCAAGATGGAATCTGTGGACACCCCTGAAGAGGCCCCCAGCTCTTCAGGAAACAGCCACGTGAAGAGGAGCCGGGAGAGCAGTGACCCTGAGGAGGGAGTGGTGAAGAGGCAGAGGTGAAGAGGCAGAGGACAGGATGCTTGGAGGATGCTGTACCCTCAGAATCCGACTCTCATTTTGAGTTTCTTGAAGCTTCTCCCTTCTATGCGCTTGCTTATGCTGATGTTCCCAAGGAACTGGCTCCTTTGGATCTTAGCACTGACAGGGATCCTGCTGACAGAGGCGAGGCTACGTTTCCAAAGGAGCCAGAGGAAACTTCTGTGGAAACCACCGTTTCCAGAAGGTGGGACAAATCAGCACGCAAGGTGTCCGCAAAGCGGGTCTTGGATGATGGCGCAGAGGAGGTGAGCACAAAGAGGCTCAGGATGCAATTTGTGGACACCCCTGAAGAGGCCCCCAGCTCTTCAGGAAGCAGCCATGTGAAGAGGAGCCGGGATAGCAGTGACCCTGAGGAGGGAGTGGTGAAGAGGCAGAGGTGAAGAGGCAGAGGACAGGATGCTTGGAGGATGCTGTACCCTCAGAATCCGACTCTCACTTTGAGTTTCTTGAAGCTTCTCCCTTCTATGCGCTTGCTTATGCTGATGTTCCCAAGGAACTGGCTCCTTTTGATCTTGGCACTGATAGGGATCCTGCTGACAGAGGCGAGGCTACGTTTCCAAAGGAGCCAGAGGAAACTTCTGTGGAAACCACCGTTTCCAGAAGGTGGGACAAATCAGCACCCAAGGTGTCCGCAAAGCGGCTCTTGGATGATGGCGCAGAGGAGGTGAGCACAAAGAGGCTCAAGATGCAATTTGTGGACACCCCTGAAGAGGCCCCCAACTCTTAAGGAAACAGCCATGTGTAGAGGAGCCGGGATAGCAGTGACCCTGAGGAGGGAGTGGTGAAGAGGCAGAGGTGAAGAGGCAGAGGACAGGATGCTTGGAGGATGCTGTACCCTCAGCATACGACTCTCACTTTGAGTTTCATGAAGCTTCTCCCTTCCATGCGCTTGGTTTTGCTGACGTTCCCAAGTACTGGCTACTTTGGATCTTGGCTCTGACAGGGATCCTGCTGACACAGCTGGGGCTACGTTTCCAACGGAGCCAGAGGAACCTTCTGTGGAAACCACCGTTTCCAGTAGGTGGGATGAATCGGCACCCAAGGTGTCCGCAAAGCGGCTCTTGGATGATGGCGCAGAGGAGGTGAGCACAAAGAGGCTCAAGATGGAATCTGTGGACACCCCTGAAGAGGCCCCCAGCTCTTCAGGAAACGGCCACGTGAAGAGGACCCGGGAGAGCAGTGACTCTGAGGAGGGAGTGGTGAAGAGACAGGGGACAGGACGCTTGGAGGATGCTTTACCCTCACCATCCGACTCTCACTTTGAGTTTCCTGAAGCTTCTCCCTTCTATGCGCTTGCATATGCTGACGTTCCCAAGGAACTGGCTCCTTTGGATCTTGGCTCTGACAGGGATCCTGCTGACAGAGGCGAGGCTACATTTCCAACGGAGCCAGAGGAACCTTCTGTGGAAAACAATGTTTCCAGAAGGTGGGACGAATCGGCACCCAAGATGTCCGCAAAGCGGCTCTTGGATGATGGCGCAGAGGAGGTGAGCACAAAGAGGCTCAAGATGGAATCTGTGGACACCCCTGAAGAGGCCCCCAGCTCTTCAGGAAACGGCCACGTGAAGAGGACCCGGGAGAGCAGTGACTCTGAGGAGGGAGTGATGAAGAGACAGGGGACAGGATGCTTGGAGGATGCTGTACCCTCAGCATCCGACCCTCACTTTGAGTTTCTTGAAGCTTCTCCCTTCCATGCGCTTGTTTTTGCTGACGTTCCCAAGTACTGGCTCCTTTGGATCTTGGCTCTGGCAGGGATCCTGCTGACAGAGGCGAGGCTACGTTTCCAACGGAGCCAGAGGAACCTTCTTCGGAAACCACTGTTTCCAAAAGGTGGGACGAATCAGCACCAAAGGTGTCCGCAAAGCGGCTCTTGGATGATGGCGCAGAGGAGGTGAGCACAAAGAGGCTCAAGATGGTATCTCTGGACACCCCTGAAGTGGTCCCCAGCTCTTCAGGAAACGGCCACGTGAAGAGGACCCAGGAGAGCAGTGACCCTGAGGAGGAGGTGGTGAAGAGACGGGGGACAGGACGCTTGGAGGATGCTGTACCCTCAGCATCCGACCCTCACTTTGAGTTTCTTGAATCTTCTCCCTTCCATGCGCTTGTTTTTGCTGACGTTCCCAGGGAACTGGCTACTTTGGATCTTGGCTCTGACAGGGATCCTGCTGACACAGCTGGGGCTACGTTTCCAACGGAGCCAGAGGAACCTCCCGTGGAAACCACCGTTTCCAGTAGGTGGGATGAATCGGCACCCAAGATGTCCACAAAGTGGCTCTTGGATGATGGCGCAGAGGAGGTGAGCACAAAGAGGCTCAAGATGGAATCTGTGGACACCCCTGAAGAGGCCCCCAGCTGTTCACGAAACAACCACGTGAAGAGGAGCCGGGAGAGCAGTGACCCTGAGGACAGAGTGGTGAAGAGGCAGAGGACAGGACGCTTGGAGGATGCTGTACCCTCAGCATACGACTCTCACTTTGAGTTTCATGAAGCTTCTCCCCTCAATGCGCTTGATTATGCTGACGTTACCTAGGAACTAGCTCCTTTGTCTCTTGGCTCTGACAGGGATCCTGCTGACAGAGGCGAGGCTACGTTTCCAACGGAGCCAGAGGAACCTTCTTTGGAAACCAACGTTTCCAGAAGGTGGGACGAATCAGCACCCAAGACGTCGGCAAAGCGGCTCTTGGATGATGGCGCAGAGGAGGTGAGCACAAAGAGGCTCAAGATGCAATTTGTGGACACCCCTGAAGAGGCCCCCAGCTCTTCAGGAAACAGCCATGTGAAGAGGAGCCGGGATAGCAGTGACCCTGAGGAGGGAGTGGTGAAGAGGCAGAGGTGAAGAGGCAGAGGACAGGATGCTTGGAGGATGCTGTACCCTCAGAATCCGACTCTCACTTTGAGTTTCTTGAAGCTTCTCCCTTCCATGCGCTTGGTTTTGCTGACATTCCCAAGTACTGGCTACTTTGGATCTTGGCTCTGACAGGGATCCTGCTGACACAGCTGGGGCTACGTTTCCAACGGAGCCAGAGGAACCTTCTGTGGAAACCACCGTTTCCAGTAGGTGGGATGAATCGGCACCCAAGATGTCCGTAAAGTGGCTCTTGGATGATGGCGCAGAGGAGGTGAGCACAAAGAGGCTCAAGATGGAATCTGTGGACACCCCTGAAGAGGCCCGCAGCTCTTCAGGAAACAGCCACGTGAAGAGGAGCCGGGAGAGCAGTGACCCTGAGGAGGGAGTGGTGAAGAGGCAGAGGTGAAGAGGCAGAGGACAGGATGCTTGGAGGATGCTGTACCCTCAGAATCCGACTCTCACTTTGAGTTTCTTGAAGCTTCTCCCTTCTATGCGCTTGCTTATGCTGATGTTCCCAAGGAACTGGCTCCTTTGGATCTTGGCACTGACAGGGATCCTGCTGACAGAGGCGAGGCTACGTTTCCAAAGGAGCCAGAGGAAACTTCTGTGGAAACCACCGTTTCCAGAAGGTGGGATGAATCGGCACCCAAGGTGTCCGCAAAGCGGCTCTTGGATGATGGCGCAGAGGAGGTGAGCACAAAGAGGCTCAAGATGCAATTTGTGGACACCCCTGAAGAGGCCCCCAGCTCTTCAGGAAACAGCCGTGTGTAGAGGAGCCGGGATAGCAGTGACCCTGAGGAGGGAGTGATGAAGAGGCAGAGGTGAAGAGGCAGAGGACAGGATGCTTGGAGGATGCTGTACCCTCAGCATACGACTCTCACTTTGAGTTTCATGAAGCTTCTCCCTTCCATGCGCTTGGTTTTGCTGACGTTCCCAAGTACTGGCTACTTTGGATCTTGGCTCTGACAGGGATCCTGCTGACACAGCTGGGGCTACGTTTCCAACGGAGCCAGAGGAACCTTCTGTGGAAACCACCGTTTCCAGTAGGTGGGATTAATCGGCACCCAAGATGTCCGCAAAGTGGCTCTTGGATGATGGCGCAGAGGAGGTGAGCACAAAGAGGCTCAAGATGGAATCTGTGATCACCCCTGAAGAGGCCCCCAGCTCTTCAGGAAACAGCCATGTGAAGAGGAGCCGGGAGAGCAGTGACCCTGAGGAGGGAGTGGTGAAGAGACAGGGGACAGGACGCTTGGAGGATGCTTTGCCCTCACCATCCGACTCTCACTTTGAGTTTCCTGAAGCTTCTCCCTTCTATGCGCTTGCATATGCTGACGTTCCCAAGGAACTGGCTCCTTTGGATCTTGGCTCTGACAGGGATCCTGCTGACAGAGGCGAGGCTACATTTCCAACGGAGCCAGAGGAACCTTCTGTGGAAAACAATGTTTCCAGAAGGTGGGACGAATCGGCACCCAAGATGTCCGCAAAGCGGCTCTTGGATGATGGCGCAGAGGAGGTGAGCACAAAGAGGCTCAAGATGGAATCTGTGGACACCCCTGAAGAGGCCCCCAGCTCTTCAGGAAACAGCCACGTGAAGAGGACCCGGGAGAGCAGTGACTCTGAGGAGGGAGTGGTGAAGAGACCGGGGACAGGATGCTTGGAGGATGCTGTACCCTCAGCATCCGACCCTCACTTTGAGTTTCTTGAAGCTTCTCCCTTCCATGCGCTTGTTTTTGCTGACGTTCCCAAGTACTGGCTCCTTTGGATCTTGGCTCTGGCAGGGATCCTGCTGACAGAGGCGAGACTGTTTCCAATGGAGCCAGAGGAACATTCTGTGCAAACCACTGTTTCTAGAAGGTGGGCCGAATCAGCAGCCAAGATGTCCGAAAGCTGCTCTTGGATGATGGCGCAGAGGAGGTGAGCACAAAGAGGCTCAAGATGGAATCTGTGGACACCCCTGAAGAGGTCCCCAGCTCTTCAGGAAACAGCCATGTGAAGAGGAGCCGGGAGAGCAGTGACCCTGAGGAGGGAGTGGTGAGGAGGCAGAGGACTGGACGCTTGGAGGATGCTGTACCCGCAGCATCCGACTCTCACTTTGAGTTTCCTGAAGCTTCTCCCTTCCATGCTCTTGTTTTTGCTGACGTTCCCAAGTACTGGCTCCTTTGGATCTTGGCTCTAACAGGGATCCTGCTGACACAGCTGGGGCTACGTTTCCAACGGAGCCAGAGGAACCTCCCGTGGAAACCACCGTTTCCAGTAGGTGGGATGAATCGGCACCCAAGATGTCCGCAAAGTGGCTCTTGGATGATGGCGCAGAGGAGGTGAGCACAAAGAGGCTCAAGATGGAATCTGTGGACACCCCTGAAGAGGCCCCCAGCTGTTCACGAAACAACCACGTGAAGAGGAGCCGGGAGAGCAGTGACCCTGAGGAGAGAGTGGTGAAGAGGCAGAGGACAGGACGCTTGGAGGATGCTGTACCCTCAGCATACGACTCTCACTTTGAGTTTCATGAAGCTTCTCCCCTCAATGCGCTTGATTATGCTGACGTTACCTAGGAACTAGCTCCTTTGTCTCTTGGCTCTGACAGGGATCCTGCTGACAGAGGCGAGGCTACGTTTCCAAAGGAGCCAGAGGAAACTTCTGTGGAAACCACCGTTTCCAGAAGGTGGGATGAATCGGCACCCAAGGTGTCCGCAAAGCGGCTCTTGGATGATGGCGCAGAGGAGGTGAGCACAAAGAGGCTCAAGATGCAATTTGTGGACACCCCTGAAGAGGCCCCCAGCTCTTCAGGAAACAGCCGTGTGTAGAGGAGCCGGGATAGCAGTGACCCTGAGGAGGGAGTGGTGAAGAGGCAGAGGTGAAGAGGCAGAGGACAGGATGCTTGGAGGATGCTGTACCCTCAGCATACGACTCTCACTTTGAGTTTCATGAAGCTTCTCCCTTCCATGCGCTTGGTTTTGCTGACGTTCCCAAGTACTGGCTACTTTGGATCTTGGCTCTGACAGGGATCCTGCTGACACAGCTGGGGCTACGTTTCCAACGGAGCCAGAGGAACCTTCTGTGGAAACCACCGTTTCCAGTAGGTGGGATTAATCGGCACCCAAGATGTCCGCAAAGTGGCTCTTGGATGATGGCGCAGAGGAGGTGAGCACAAAGAGGCTCAAGATGGAATCTGTGATCACCCCTGAAGAGGCCCCCAGCTCTTCAGGAAACAGCCATGTGAAGAGGAGCCGGGAGAGCAGTGACCCTGAGGAGGGAGTGGTGAAGAGACAGGGGACAGGACGCTTGGAGGATGCTTTGCCCTCACCATCCGACTCTCACTTTGAGTTTCCTGAAGCTTCTCCCTTCTATGCGCTTGCATATGCTGACGTTCCCAAGGAACTGGCTCCTTTGGATCTTGGCTCTGACAGGGATCCTGCTGACAGAGGCGAGGCTACATTTCCAACGGAGCCAGAGGAACCTTCTGTGGAAAACAATGTTTCCAGAAGGTGGGATGAATCGGCACCCAAGATGTCCGCAAAGCGGCTCTTGGATGATGGCGCAGAGGAGGTGAGCACAAAGAGGCTCAAGATGGAATCTGTGGACACCCCTGAAGAGGCCCCCAGCTCTTCAGGAAACAGCCACGTGAAGAGGACCCGGGAGAGCAGTGACTCTGAGGAGGGAGTGGTGAAGAGACCGGGGACAGGATGCTTGGAGGATGCTGTACCCTCAGCATCCGACCCTCACTTTGAGTTTCTTGAAGCTTCTCCCTTCCATGCGCTTGTTTTTGCTGACGTTCCCAAGTACTGGCTCCTTTGGATCTTGGCTCTGGCAGGGATCCTGCTGACAGAGGCGAGACTGTTTCCAATGGAGCCAGAGGAACATTCTGTGCAAACCACTGTTTCTAGAAGGTGGGCCGAATCAGCAGCCAAGATGTCCGAAAGCTGCTCTTGGATGATGGCGCAGAGGAGGTGAGCACAAAGAGGCTCAAGATGGAATCTGTGGACACCCCTGAAGAGGTCCCCAGCTCTTCAGGAAACAGCCATGTGAAGAGGAGCCGGGAGAGCAGTGACCCTGAGGAGGGAGTGGTGAGGAGGCAGAGGACTGGACGCTTGGAGGATGCTGTACCCGCAGCATCCGACTCTCACTTTGAGTTTCCTGAAGCTTCTCCCTTCCATGCGCTTGTTTTTGCTGACGTTCCCAAGTACTGGCTCCTTTGGATCTTGGCTCTGACAGGGATCCTGCTGACACAGCTGGGGCTACGTTTCCAACGGAGCCAGAGGAACCTCCCGTGGAAACCACCGTTTCCAGTAGGTGGGATGAATCGGCACCCAAGATGTCCGCAAAGTGGCTCTTGGATGATGGCGCAGAGGAGGTGAGCACAAAGAGGCTCAAGATGGAATCTGTGGACACCCCTGAAGAGGCCCCCAGCTGTTCACGAAACAACCACGTGAAGAGGAGCCGGGAGAGCAGTGACCCTGAGGAGAGAGTGGTGAAGAGGCAGAGGACAGGACGCTTGGAGGATGCTGTACCCTCAGCATACGACTCTCACTTTGAGTTTCATGAAGCTTCTCCCCTCAATGCGCTTGATTATGCTGACGTTACCTAGGAACTAGCTCCTTTGTCTCTTGGCTCTGACAGGGATCCTGCTGACAGAGGCGAGGCTACGTTTCCAACGGAGCCAGAGGAACCTTCTTTGGAAACCAACGTTTCTAGAAGGTGGGACGAATCAGCACCCAAGACGTCGGCAAAGCGGCTCTTGGATGATGGCGCAGAGGAGGTGAGCACAAAGAGGCTCAAGATGCAATTTGTGGACACCCCTGAAGAGGCCCCCAGCTCTTCAGGAAACAGCCATGTGAAGAGGAGCCGGGAATAGCAGTGACCCTGAGGAGGGAGTGGTGAAGAGGCAGAGGTGAAGAGAATGAGGACAGGATGCTTGGAGGATGCTGTACCCTCAGCATACGACTCTCACTTTGAGTTTCATGAAGCTTCTCCCTTCCATGCGCTTGGTTTTGCTGACGTTCCCAAGTACTGGCTACTTTGGATCTTGGCTCTGACAGGGATCCTGCTGACAGAGGCGAGGCTACGTTTCCAACGGAGCCAGAGGAACCTCCTGTGGAAACCACTGTTTCCAGTTGGTGGGATGAATCGGCATCCAAGATGTCCGCGAAGCGGCTCTTGGATGATGGCGCAGAGGAGGTGAGCACAAAGAGGCTCAAGATGGAATCTGTGGACACCCCTGAAGAGCTCCCCAGCTCTTCAGGAAACAGCCACGTGAAGAGGAGCCGGGAGAGCAATGATGCTGAGGAGGGAGTGGTGAAGAGGTAGAGGACAGGACGCTTGGATGATGCTATCTCTATCGCTATCTCTGATAGTCCAGAAGTGTATCAACATATAGAGAGGTAATGACTTGAAGGCAATCTGCCTTCGAGTTTTTTCATTATCATGTTGTTGGAGCATAGTCTCGCTCATTTCATTGGAGCATCGTCTCGCTCATGTCATTGGAGCAACGTCCCGCTCGTTTCACACAGCCAAACAGATACAGACACAAAAATACATGCAGACACAGACACATACAGATACACATTTCAATTCATACTCACCACAGATATCGTTGGAGCATAGTCTCGCACATTTCATCGGGGGTAGTCTGTCTCACTCATGTTGTTGGAGCATAGTTTCGCTCATGTTGTTGGAGCAGCGTCCCGCTCGGTTCACACAGACAGACAAACAAATACAGACACAAAAATACACAAAGAAACAGGCACATACAGATACACAATTCATTTCATACTCACCCCAGATATCGTTGGAGCATAGTTTCGCTCATGTCGTTGGAGCGAGGTATCGCTCTTGGAGCATAGTTTCGCTCATATCGTGGGAGCGGTATCTTGCTCAGTTTGTTGGAGCATAGTCTCGCTGATTCCGTTGGAGCATAGTCTTGCTCATGTCGTCGGAGCGGTCTGTCTCGCTCATTTCGTTGGAGCATAGTCTCACTCATGTCGTTGCGGCGGCATCCCGCTTGTTTCACACAGACAGACAAACGGATACAGACACAAAAATACATGCAGAAACAGGCACATACAGATACACATTTCATTTCATACTCACCACAGATATCGTTGGAACATACACTCACCGGCCACTTTATTAGGTACACCTGTCCAACTGCTCGTTAACACTTAGTTTCTAATCAGCCAATCACATGGCGGCAACTCGGTGCATTTAGGCATGTAGACATGGTCAAGACAATCTCCTGCAGTTCAAACCGAGCATCAGTATGGGGAACAAAGGTGATTTGAGTGACTTTGAACGTGGCATAGTTGTTGGTGCCAGAAGGGCTGGTCTGAGTATTTCACAAACTGCTGATCTACTGGGATTTTCACGCACAACCATCTCTAGGGTTTACAGAGAATGGTCCGAAAAAGAAAAAATATCCAGTGAGCGGCAGTTCTGTGGGTGGAAATGCCTTGTTGATGCCAGAGGTCAGAGGAGAATGGCCAGACTGGTTCGAGCTGATAGAAAGGCGACAGTGACTCAAATAACCACCCGTTACAACCAAGGTAGGAACAAGAGCATCTCTGAACGCACAGTACGTCGAACTTTGAGGCAGATGGGCTACAGCAGCAGAAGACCACGCCGAGTGCCACTCCTTTCAGCTAAGAACAGGGAACTGAGGCTACAATTTGCACAAGCTCATCGAAATCGGACAATAGAAGATTGGAAAAACGTTGCCTGGTCTGATGAGTCTCGATTTCTGCTGCGACATTGGGATGGTAGGGTCAGAATTTGGCGTCAACAACATGAAAGCATGGATCCATCCTGCCTTGTATCAACGCTTCAGGCTGGTGGTGGTGGTGGTGTAATGGTGTGGGGAATATTTTCTTGGCACTCTTTGGGCCCCTTGGTACCAATTGAGCATTGTTGCAACGCCACAGCCTACCTGAGTATTGTTGCTGACCATGTCCATCCCTTTATGACCACAATGTACCCAACTTCTGATGGCTACTTTCAGCAGGATAATGCGCCATGTCATAAAGCTGGAATCATCTCATGAACCATCTTGAACACGATAATGAGTTCACTGTACTCAAATGGCCTCCACAGTCACCAGACCTCAATCCAATAGAGCATCTTTGGGATGTGGTGGAACGGGAGATTTGCATAATGGATGTGCAGCCAACAAATCTGCACCAACTGTGTGATGCCATCATGTCAATATGGACCAAACTCTCTGAGGAATGCTTCCAGCACCTTGTTGAACCTATGCCACGAAGAATTGAGGCAGTTCTGAAGGCAAAAGTGCAATTTCGCTCATATCGTGGGAGCGGTGTCTCGCTGATGTTGTCGAAGCATGCTATTGCTCATTTTGTCACAGCACTGTCTCGCTCATGACATTGTAGCGATGCCTCGTTCATTTCTTTGAAGCATTCTTTCGCTGATTTCTTTGGAGTGGTGTCTCGCTCGTTTCGTTGAGCATGCTGGCGGTCATTTCATCAGAGCATATTTCACACAGACAGACAGACAGAAACTTATAGAGAGACAGGCACGCATAGACACAGTTTTCATTTCATACTCACCACAGATATAGTTGGAGCATTCTTTTTACTGTTTTGGTCTGAGCTGTGCCTTGCTGATTTCGTCATTAGCGGTATCTCGCTCATGTCGACGGAGCGTTGTGTCACTGATTTCGTTGGAGCGGCTGCCCGCTTATTTCACACACAGACAAAACGCTGACAGAAAACAGGCGTGTAAAGACACACATTTCATTTCATACTCACCCCCCCAGATATCGCTGTAGCATAGTTTCGGTAATATAGCCGGAGCATGGTTTCGCTCATTTCATTGTAGCAGTATCCAGCTCATTTGGTCGGAGCGGCATCTCGCTGGCTTCCTTGGAGCGGTATCCCACTCATTTCATACAGATACAGACAGCAGAGCCAGACATAAAACACTCACAGAGACAGGCACCGCGCAGACAATTATTTCATTTCATATTCACCCCAGATATCGTTGTAGTATAGTTTCATGGTTTCGTTGGAGCATAACCTTGCTTATTTTTCGTCGTAGTGGTTGTCCTGCTTCAATACAGACATTGTTCAATTATTTTTCTGCATTACTCCTCTCGGAAATACAAAATATTGTTTGACACATTTTACACCAGCAGATGTCAGTGTGGGACTTTGTGTATGGACACTGGCAAACGCGCCAGGCAGGCAGACATACGCACA